>CM020178.1:40696578-40735964 GCA_009805545.1 Oryza longistaminata
TCGCTCTTCTCTCATCACACTGTGTCGCTCACGCTGCACTATTCGCACCTAAGGATCTAGTGTTTTAAGTTGGGGAACGGGGAAATTTTTGGGTGTCCACATCAGACGTTATAGAAATAAACCGGAAATGTCGGAAAAGGAAGGTCATTATTCGGACAAGAAAAGTAAAACATAAAATTTTACGAAACTATGAACCCATAGGAACCGTGCAGAGATCGTAAGTCTACAAATCTTTTGAGCCTACTTAAGCCGTCATTAGCACATGTGGGTTACTGTAGCACTTATGGCTAATCATGGCCTAATTAGGCTCAAAAGATTCGTCTCGCGATTTATAGCTAAACTGTGCAATTGGTTTTTCTTTTTGTCCACATTTAATGTTCCATGCATGTGTTCAAAGATTCGATGTGATAGGTGAAGGGGAAAATTTTTGGGAACTAAACTGGCCCTTAGTTCCTGAAATTGGGGTCTTGGGGAGAAGTTTGGGGAAAGTTGGTAGTTTGGAAAAAAAAGTTGGGAGTTTATGTGTGTAGGAAAGTTTTGGATGTGATGTGATGTGATAAAAAGTTAGGAGTTAGGAGGAAGTTTGGTGTAAACTAAACAGGGCCTAAGTTGTAACACTAGGTTTATTTCTTTTCAGCTACAGGCTAAGCTTGTCGTGGATGTGTCTTTTAAATTGTTAAACGGCGTAAAAAAAAAGGTTCTAAAAAAACTAAATCATTTTTAAAATTTGTAATAGTTAATAACCATAACCTAAGGAACCATGCTATTTCGCATACTCAAGCAAAACGTTGTTACGAATTCAGCCAAACTCAAACAATATGATCTACTTAGGACATTTGTTGTGTTACATAATACTCCATCCATTCTAAAATATAACAACCAAATATAGAATAGAGCACATGATATTCAGATTCATAGTATTAGTATATGTCCCATCCCGTACTATATTGCTATATTTTGAGACGAAGGAAGCTAGTCTACCTCAAAGAAAAACATTAATTTTTGAGAAAATTATTTATGCACCATTGGAATTTCATCCAATCTCTTTGCATTCCTTTGAGTTTTACTAACTCCTTATATACCCATGATTTTTGGTTTAGATCACTTTCACACACGTTCCGTTAGTCGACCGTCTTTAGATATAGAAAAACAAATTTGTGGGGAATATTGTTGGAGTGTAAAGATTGTTGTATGAGATTTTTAAATTTATGAGTTTGTTATGCGAAATATTACCTACTGTACAAAATTTAGATGTGGCAGAAAAAATAATACTATTTGTTTTTTAGTTATTAAAAATTATATATGTAGCATATTTTCTCACACTAGTTGTATATCTTATTTAAAATAATGTTGTACAATGCTAATGGTTTCTTTTCCATTTCTTTAAAAAAATGCTACACATACTTTTCTCGAATATTATTTAAATTTTATATGTTTCCTCCTTATGGATATTATAGTCAAACAACAAATTGCCGGCATTAGTTTTCTCAAATTTACATAGTCCTTGACATGAAAATGATTTTTCTCAATATCCACTAAACAGTCAACTAACAAAATGGGTACAAAAGAGATCAGAACTAAAATCCAAAGATATATAAGGGAATAATCAAAATTCGGGGCACGAAATGGATTGGCTAAATTTTCAGAGCTATACTAAGGATTTTCTAATATTTCTTGGAGAAGCAATAAATCCCTTTTAAAAAGAAAATCCTACTAATAAGGAAAAATGACAAATTAAACACGAATTAAAGAGCCACCGTAATGCATGCCAAAACAGAGTGTGATCTTGCCCTGACATGCAATTAACAACAAATAAGGAACTGTAGCTGTTATGCCATCGCGATCGTCCTGCATATGAGTTGTTAGCTGTGTGGACCCTGCATCACATGGCCGCGACAATATGGTGCATCCACGAATAATGGCCGCCCCTAGCTAAGATATGATTCACTAATCATATACCCGAACGAGGTGGCCGAAGCATTCCAAAGCATAACAACACACAGGCCTGGACTAATAATTAAGGTTTCTTTTGCAGGAACCAGATAAAAGTTAGGGTATATAATACTATTGTTACTACTATATTAATAAAGTGCGTGATTTGACAAGGGAAAATACAAAGGACCCAGAGGCCGGATAATCTTTTGTACTGTACGTCAAATTTAGGCGTGCGCTTGCCACTGGGCTTTACACGCCGGACAGAATATCCTAATCCTTAATCTAATCTAATCTAATATACTTATCGATGACATTGACAAGTAGTGTATGAAATTAACTAGGACCAACTAATTCGGCACGTAAGGATAACTCCAGTTTCAGCTACTACTTACCCGTCAGTAACGTACACGTAGATAACGCTCTATCTAGATCTTTAGAAATTGCAAAGATCTCTTAAAAATACGAAAATTTTACAGGTTGTGAACAACATGACTTCCCCCCTAAACAAAATATGAATATGGATGCACAAGCACAATCATCTACTAACATACCACATTTTATCACAATAAGCACTTTCAAGAGACTAGTCGGTAATATCTATCGTAGATGACAAGTACATCGTGCATCAATAAAAGCGAAAAGTATGGGTTCATGAGGGCATACATAACATTCTACGTTAGTCATGATGTAGCCTCCTTATCCTATGACACGTCGTAGGGCCTAGTGATGCTGAGATATAGAGTGATAGTGTCCCGACGTATTGGGTTCTGTCTTTTAATACACCTCCTTTTCGTTAACAAATAGACAAGTGCCACCTCAGATAAGGATTTGTTAGAACCAAGTATAGTTGGGGACTTGAGGTGCTATAAACTAACCTTTCAAGGGTGCAAATGAGGCATGTATAAATCTTTTAAGGGTGCAAATGAGGCATGTATAAATCTTTTAAGGGTGCAAATGAATCATTTACCCCCAAAATTACGGACAACCTGCCTAGAATGAACATTCCAACGATATTTTCATCACCTTTTAAGAGTGTGTGTGTATATAATCATTAAAGCAGAGTAAACATATAATAACAAGCTCAAAGGTGGCTCCACACGTACTACTCGCTCCATTTTTAACAGAGGACGCCGTTGGTGGACCATTTATCTTATTACAAAATATAATTATCATTTACCTTTTTAAGTTGTTTTATCATCGAAATTATTTTAATAATGATTTATATCTTATACATTTGTATACCAG
This sequence comes from Oryza longistaminata, assembly GCA_009805545.1. Taxonomy (NCBI): domain Eukaryota; kingdom Viridiplantae; phylum Streptophyta; class Magnoliopsida; order Poales; family Poaceae; genus Oryza; species Oryza longistaminata. Next base: position 40,699,759 of record CM020178.1, read on the forward strand.
TTTTGAATAACACAAATGAATTTTTTTCATAATGGAAACGGATTACATCTCCGGCTTCTGTCATAAAACACACAGCCATAAGTTTAATAGTAATAAAAGAGTAAATATAAAAGTAAATTAAAATGAGAAATAAGATGATGGGACAAATCCCCAACACCCTTTTATTATTGATTAGCATTGAACCACATAATTTTTTTAAGCTAGCAATTCTAATGGAACTACACTAACCGTAGTTGAATAAGAGACCCCTGGCTATTCCAAGAGTGTAGCACCATTGCGTATAGTATTCTGCTCCTCCTGTGGTAGCATCGTAGACCAAAAAATGGAGCTAGTAGGAAGACATGAAGATAACCTGCATAGGGTTAGGTAATTATTTACCATTAAAAACTTTATCATTATGACAACGCCAAATTGACCAACATACAACACTAGCTCCAATTAGAAACATCTTTTTAATGGATCTAGATACCTCTCTAAGCTAATTACCAAAAATATTTTTGGCGTTACGGGTGGAGGGATATTAAAAGCAAAAAATAAACATCTCCAAACAAACTGAGCAATATAACACTCGAAAAAAGATGTTGGATTGTCTACCCCCTCTCCCTGCCTAATTTTCTTTTAACCAGGTTATTTTTCGTCAGAATTACTTTCTTGTGAAGAAACCACATAAAGACTTCGATCTTTAGTGGAATTTTTAACACGAATGGTTAAACATGTGTTCAAAAGTTAACAACGTCATCTATTAAAAGAACGGAGGGAGGGTGTACAAAAATATCCAAATAGATTTTTAAAAACCAGTTCAAAACAAAAACCGGTGCCAGAAGAAACCTCAAAACAAAACCGGCTTCACGCATCGAATCCAGCAGCGAATTAGAAAACCAGCCAGAGCCGAGGCGAGGCAAAGCCAAGCCAGCCCAGCCAGGGCCAGGGCAGCAGCATCTCCGTGGCCCACGTGGCCCCCTTCCTCCTCCTCCAGCCCCCGCGCGGTAGGCGACACGGACGCCGACGGTGGGGCCCACTCGACATCCCCAATTCCTTCCGCTTGGCTCCCTCGTGGGCCCCACCCCCACCACGCTGGCCTCCCTCCCTCTCTCCCCCGCTATATATAAACCCAGCCCCCGACCCGCCTCACGCCCGCTCGCCCCACCACCCACCCCCTCCCCGCCTCGCCCGCGCGCCCCACACCGAGAGGCGCCGCGCCACCACCACCACCCACCCCGCTCGCCGCGCCGCCGACGCGCCACCCGCCGGCGACGGCGAGGACCGCGCCGCTGGTGTCATCGTGCCGTGCCGATCCCTCCCCCGGGCGGATCCACGGGCTGAGCCGATCCCGTCCGTGGAGAGGAGAGGAGGAGGGGAGGGGGAAGGGGAGAGGGGGAGATGGAGAAGTACGAGGCGGTGAGGGACATCGGGTCGGGGAACTTCGGGGTGGCGCGGCTGATGCGCAACCGCGAGACCCGCGAGCTCGTCGCCGTCAAGTGCATCGAGCGCGGCCACCGGGTTGGTTTTTTTTTGTTTCCCCTTTGATTTTACTTTTGTTTGGGTTTTTTTTTAAGGATTGAGGTGGGTTGATCGGTGGGTGGAGGATTGATTGCTGGGTTGGATTATGACGGTTTTTTTTTCTGGGATCTGTGCGTGGCAGATAGATGAGAATGTGTACAGGGAGATCATCAACCACCGCTCGCTGCGCCACCCCAACATCATTCGCTTCAAGGAGGTTCGTGCCACGGATTTGCATTTTTCGCATTTTGAACGTTTTCTCCCCTGTTTTCTATCAAAAGTTGCTTGATCCTAATTACAGAGTGGCTCCAAATGATGCAGATAAGGATGCACTTTTTTTAATTGTGAGAACCGTTAAATTTTAGTTTGAGAGTTGCTGATTTCTCTAAACTTCATGCAGTGACGGAATCTTCTGAATTGATGTTAAACAGCTGCATTTTTGTTCCTTCCTTCCTTTTCCCCCCTTTCATTTCTTTCGTTATAGTCTATCTTACCCTTGCGTCTCTGTACCCATCTACACACGTATGAATGATTCTAGTGGAATGGTTGCATGTGCTTTAGGTTAGACACAGATTTATCTGTGTCTTTTTTTTTTCTTTTGCACAATTTGAAACATAAACGCCAGGACATCTTTCTTTTTTCCAATGTAGGAGTAAATTGTGAAGGGACGAAGGAATCGTGTTGTCCTGTTGGCTTTACCTGTTCCTTCTTTCAGAAAAGAGGGGCACTCTGTTATTAATTTTTTTTTGGGGGAAAATCCTGCAGGTGATACTGACGCCAACGCATCTTATGATTGTCATGGAGTTCGCAGCAGGCGGGGAGCTGTTCGATCGAATCTGTGATCGTGGACGGTTCAGTGAGGATGAGGTCCCGTGATTTATTCCTGAGTTTTACTACTTTATAACCCTGTCTTATGTTGAACGAGCAATATTAATATTCTTTTATTCTGCTTGATGCAGGCCAGGTATTTCTTTCAGCAGCTGATCTGTGGAGTGAGCTACTGCCATCACATGGTATGCAACAAACAGTTAACTCATTCAAGAGGACCAATTCACCATCTCTAAGCAATAATTACTACTGTACCCTGTTTCAGTTTTATTGTTCAGAGTGTTAGTAGTTTTTCATTCGATTTTATACCTGAGCTAAATCTTTACGAGTTTCTAATTATATTATTACGGTGTCAATCTTCCAATTACAGCAAATATGCCATAGAGATTTGAAGTTGGAGAATGTTCTCTTGGATGGCAGCCCAGCTCCACGGCTTAAGATATGTGATTTTGGCTACTCCAAGGTTTGTTGCCAAACCCACTGTCATTTTTTTCAATCTTGGAGCTATTGGAATCTCTGTAAATTCTCAGAATAATGCGTGAATCAGAATGTACAATGGAATCCTCCACTGACTCATCTGCAAGAATTAAAATCTGTGGTTTCAAAGTTAGCACTGGGTTTCAACACAGGTAAACGGGCAACTGTAGTAGAAGAAATGTAGATAAGAAAAGTGTCTATGATAGCGTTTAAATTATATGCAAACAAACAGTGATAGACTCCATTTTTTTAAATTTTCATTCATCTTCATTTATAACATATAAACAGTAACAGATCTAAACAGAAGATGAGATTATAAGTTAGCAAATATAAAATTGCTAAATGGACTAATAGCATGCATATATGTTATGTAATATCAATAGTGAACACAGGATCATATGGGATTTGGGAACCTAAACACTGAGCAGTATATGTCAATAATAGGCCGTTGAAACATTTCAAGTCACATGGTCCATTTTATCAATTATCTCATTTATTAAACAGAATTGATCAGAATGTTCTATCTGTAGAATATAGTATATTATATACTCACAGAATCGAATGTCTCCAGAGGCAAACTTTCTAAGTGCCGCCTGATGACAGCATTCCCTTCTTTATGTACAAGTTTAATGTTTGTTAGTCCATAAATATCCATACCACCGTCAGTCAGCTTTCTCTCCCTCTCCTTCTCTGGCACCTCGTTAAACATCCATAATTCAGAACCTGGAGCAAGAAATGCTTCTAGAACCTGCACAACAGCACTGGCATTCATTTCCAAAGAAGCTCTTAAACAGGCATCAACCATGGCAAAAAGGTTTCAAGTCAAATTACCATTATCATGTCATGGATGTCACGTCGCCAACCGCAGAACAAAATTTTCTCTGGGTATTTAGGAGGGGTCGGGATATTAGGTAGAAAACCCTTTCGCACCTGACAAGAGATAACACACATGATTAAAAAGGAATTTTCACTCTGGGCAAGTATGACTTGCATGACAGTTGGTACAAGAAAAAAATGTTGCACAACGTCAAGTTAGAATTCAGGGAATCCACCTGTGCTAGAGGGGCAGGAGCATAAGTGTCGTCGTCTTCTGCTATAACAAGGATCTCATCACCTTCTTGCAAAACATAATTATCATCAGGATTCATTAAGATTTTTCCAGCTTTTGAAGCAAGCTTGACTCCACAGGGAACAGCATCAGGGAATGAGATTAATACATCCCCAAATCGCATGCCATCTAATTCTGGCCATCTTTTAATATAGAACTCTGCATTTTCAAACCCCAAAATATCCTCCCATATCTGCAAAAGCATATGGTATTTGATGGGTTACCATCCTAACATGAATATCAGGATCATCTAACAGTACATTTCAGAAGGAAGGTTCAAAAGTCATTTTCTTATTTGAGAACAAGAGTCAAATTAAAAAGTACCTGTGCCAGGCCTGGTTGGAGTGCACATTGTATCATCAAACGTCCAATCACGTCATGGGCAACAACTGTTTCAATTAGTTCACCTCCAACCAGTTTCACCAAAGGCTCGTTGTCAAGATCACTCATCTCTACAACAACATGCCCCCTTAAACCCTCTTTCACTCCAGTCAGGCTCAGTACCACACGTAAAGCTCGCGCATCACTCTATGTGCGACAAAGAATGTAAGCATATAGGCAATTAAGCATTGTAACTCCAAAATAGTAATGGATTAGAAGAAAATACTAACTTGGTCTGCATTCTCATCGGATGCTAAAACAATGATAGCGCGTGCTTTAGAAACGGAAACCTGTGAAAATAAAACAATTTGTTAGGCCTTTGCATGGTATTACAAGAAATATTCCAAAGGACTAAATTCCTAGAGCCAGCACAAGAAGACCAGAAGAATTGCTTGAGCTGCTACCTTCTTCAGATCAGCTAGAATTAGAGGACTGCCACTTCTGCATATTACAGATGTTCCCATAAAGTCAAACTCTAGCTTTCCAATGTCCATCTCCATTTCTTCCTTGTCTCTTTCTGCCAAAACAACAACCACACCACCACCAATACTCTTGTTTGCTATAGCTAGCTGCTTCAGGAGAGAGCCCTGGTCCAAGCAAACAAACTTCAGTGCACTACTCCCAGTGAAATTTGAGGAAGTCCGGACGAAACACAAAACTTAACTCCAGTGCATTCAATGACTAAAACACAGTGAAAGAATGCCTTGGTATCTCTTGTTAATTTTTTTTTTAAAAAAGGACCAGGTTGACTCCCCAAGCTCATTTATCTAAAGAGTTTAAAATGTAGGAATAATCGATAAATCCTGAACATGATGGAAGTTTAATATATTGCAAGCTGGATTCCTAAGTATGCCCACAACTCAAACATAAGATGGCATTTCTTACAAAAATCATCAGGTCCCAATCAGAACACGCTTTAATAATTTAAGGTCTAGTTGACTGATTTATTCAATAATTTGGAAAACTGAACAAAAACTACTTAAGAACTAAATACAGAGCTTGTAAGATTTTGTTTCAACTGCCTTTGGAAGCAGAGTGTTGAACCCAAAAACCAACGGCAACTTCACATGACTCCATCATAAGTTCAGAACTTTACCAGCTTGTCGCTCCATCCGAGGATTAGTATATGATTGACTTCTATCACCTCGCTTTTTCCCTTGCGCCAAGAATCTACCTTCTCTGATATTGCATCTGACACGAGCCCAAGCATCGTGGCAAACACCAGCATACCCCCAGAGCTAATTGACACAGACACAATTCTTGGGCCCAGGCCAACCTGATCAGCATGGTTTCCTGAATCTGCCACAAAAGTCCAGGAAAGCCAAAGAGCCTCCAGGAATCCACTGCCACTAACAACATACAGCGCAATCCCACCAGAAGCAATGAGAATTATTGTGGCTAACAGAAGCGCAAGAAGCTTCGCATACGGGTGTCCTGAGAAGAACACATCAACCTTATAAGCAATCCTCTTCTTCAGAGGCACTTCTTCCTCAGTGCTTCTTACCCTGATGGAATCTGTGTTCCTTCGTCGAATCTGATCAATGTACTTAACCAAGAATACCGGTATCGCAAAAACAAGCATTCTGCTACAGGAAGCTAAATTCCAGTCCGCCGAGTTGATAAAATCAGAACCATGCTGTCTGTTAATCCTGAACGTCTCAGCAGTTGTCTTACAATCCACAGTATTAATGCTACAGCATGATCTGATCTTTTCCTGCCCAAAACATGATGACTTATTATCTGTCAGCAAAATGAACTCCATCCTAGTAGGAACTAATAAGTGCAACCAATCTTCATAGATCAGCCAGAAAGCTTTTTGAGCCCGGACAAACTTCAATATAACTAGTATTTGCTATAGAAATTTTATCATCAATTAAAACGTCAATATTAAAATTTAATGGATATTTCGCCGGCGAGCCCGGCGTTGGCTCCGCCAAGATCAAGGAGATATATACCTGGAGTACGGTAGCTTTCATCCACTGCCATATAGCCAAGGAAAAACTTATGACAGTTACAACCAGCATCTGCAACAATACAGCCGTAAGAATTGGACCAATTTGGCAAGTTATTACTGCATCGGTTGGTACAGCCAAAGCTAGCGTTTTAATGACCAAGCATATATAGTACAGCAGCTAGCCAGCTAGCTTCACTTACTAGTACAAGATACGGGGAGAGATCAAATCGCGGGGCTCGCTGCTGCGGCGGCGGCGGAGAGAGCGATCTCCTCTCATCCAGCAGCATCGGCCGCTTCACCACGGAAGCGAGGCTCTTCTCCTCCTCCCGCTGCGAGACCGACGCCGTCTGCGGCGGCGCGGCGGGGGTAGGGTTCCGGCTGTCGGCAGCAGCAGCCGTCGTCGTCGTCGGCGTCTGCTGCTGCGACCGCGGCGGCCGCAGGCAGTGCGGCCGAGGAACGACGCGGGTTAGCACCAGTCGCGGTCGAGCATGGCCGCGCCGCCGTTGGGCGCCGCGTAGGAGGGCTCGTCCACGGCCACGGTGAGCAGCCCACGCGGCGCCGCGCCCGGCGGGAGCGGCGCCGTGGAGGAGCGGCGAACTAGATGCTGCTGCTGCTGCTGCTGTTGCTGGTGCCCCATCTGTCGAACGCGGACGCGGCGAGCCGGAGATGGTGCGCGACTTGGTGAGCTGCGGCCGAGGCGGTGGCCGCCGGGGATCGGGGCTCCCTCTCGCCTCCACCGCTCGGGCTAGCCTCGCCGCAGTCGCTCTCCCATTAGCAGCGAGCTCAAGCTCTCTCAACGCCCCAAGTTAGCAAAGCTCAAAGCTCCACTACCAAATTCCGGTTCAACTCCACGATTAGCTACCCGCGCCCCCACTCCAAGCGACACTGACCCGTGGGCACTAAATGCTCAGCCCCACCTGTCAGTGACTCCAAGGAGTCGGCTTGCCCCTTTGACCAACGGAAGGCAGCAGTAACCGTAACCGTAACACTGGAGCAAACGGTAGACGGTGACGGCGGGAGACGGCGGGCGCGGCGGCGATCGATCGCGTCACGTGCGGGCCGGCCGCCAAGGCAGCCGAGCCGAGGCAGGCCCAGGTGGCCCAACGATGCCGTGATCTGCCGCCTCGCGTGGAACAGCGGACACCGTGTCTACGGCTCTCTGTATAACGTCTGCGCGGTGGGGCCCACTGGTCAGTGGGTGGGATCGCTGTGCGGCTGTTTGATGGGGTGCAGGGGATGCGACGGGGGACGGATCGGCGTGGGGGCATGTGAGGTTTGGGGGATGATCTACACCGTCGGATGGTCCACTTGGCGGAGGGAGGGTGGATCTCCGCCGTCGGTTTGGAATCGCAGGAGCTTTGGTTCGCGCTGCCCAAGTTACGCCAGTACGCCACATGCGTAGGATGAAACAGGAGTATAATAAGGTCATTAGCGAGTTAACTGCTCCAACTATGGATAAAATTATTATGCGTCGGCATCAGGAGATCGGGCGATGGTCATGTGCTCGTGCACTGGTTTAGTAGCCTGAGGACTAAGGAGACCTTTATGTTTCATGATTATTGCAATATTCTCTCTTGTGTATGAGTATGTGAGGACAAAAAAAATTGCATGTTGCAAGGCATTAGACAAAATTCATAGACATATCTACGATCTCGTTTAATTTTTATTTGTTTACTGTCATCTAGAAAGACGTACCAATGATTTCCATTACAATTAACATATGTCAATTTATTGATTCTCGCACAATTCTTTTGTTGACATGCACAAACACCTTGATCATGAAGTAAAATAAATTTCTCAAGCGAATGTGTGTTATATGTCAGGGCACAGGCAAGTTAACCAATGACAAATGCACATTACACCTGATAATCCAAACACGTGGTCGTTTTTATGAGAGTAAGACAATAATAGCAAAAAAAATCATTTATTTTAACCACTATTTCTCTCTTTTATTGTCAGTATGTACAAAATTAGGCCATGTTTTTGCTCCTCTCTCTCTCTATCTCTGTAGTTTTCCTAACTGCGAAATTCACTTGAGTTTTTTCGCCTAAAATAGCCCGACGAAAAATTCAATCAAAACGATTAATTAATTTGTCTAAACAAATTATATGCACCACCATTTTTTCCATTGTTGTTAATTGGAGTTTATTTGGTTTCTATATGATTTTCGGAGTGGGATCAATTCCTTGAATTTCCTTTCAAAATGGTCCAAAGGTTCGAATTTTTCCAAATTTCCTGAAAGTCCAATTCCATTTTTTTTTCAGAAAAAGAAAAACCCCTATATCTTCTTTTCCTTCCGGAATAAGTTCATTGGGACCCTCAAAAGTGATTGAAATCTAATCCGTGACCCTAACCACAAAACCGATATTTTGACCCCCAAACTATGGAAACCGGTGCAATTTATACCCTCGGCGGTTTTGGAGGGCGATTTCGCTGACGTGCGCTGACGTGGCGATTGACCGGCTCTCTTTTACACGTGGCGTTGATGTGGCGCTTAGGTGGCATTTCAATTAAAAAGTTATACGTAGGACCCATTGTCATTCACACACACAATTGTGGGGGCCACTGACATGTGGCCCCACACGCCATCTTCTCCCTTCTTCTTCCTCCCCTCCCTTCTCTCTTTCTTTCTCCCTCTCCCCTACAGCCGTCCGCGGGGAGCGAGCGGCGGCGGCGGCGGCGGCGGCCGCTCGCCGTCCTCTCGCACCACCCACCCGCACCACCCAGCGCCCGGCATCGAGACGTCGTCAACGGTCGGCATCGAGACGTCGGCGGCGGCCGAGCGGCGCGGCGCGCGGCAGCCCGCGGGGCGGTCTGGCGGGAGAAGCAGGGGAGGACGAGGGGAACGGCGGCGGGCGGGAGAAGCAGGCCGCGGCGGCGACTTCGACTTTGACTCCTGAAATGGCGATGGCGATGGCGGCGTGGTCGGCGGCGAAGCGGCCGAAGAGGAACTCGGATACCTCGGCCGCAGCTTCCCCTCGTCTCCCTCTACCACGAGCCGCCGCCGCCCTCGCCCGCCCGCCCTCCCGCCGCCGCCGGCTCCCCACGTCCTCCTGCCACAAGCCGCCGCGCTCACCCGCCCGCCTTCCCACCACCGCCGGCCCCCGTCCCTCAGCCGCCGCTCGCACCCGCGCCGGCTCCCCTCGTCCTCCCACTGTCGGGCCGAGCTCGCGTACCCCGCCGCGTGTGCCTCCCGCCGCCGCCGTGTGGTCTCCTCCGTCTTCGTCGCGGTGGAGCTCAGCCCGAGTGCCGCCGCCGCTCGCAGGTCGCCCCGCCATCTCCGCCTGCCGTGGGAGAGAGAGAGAGAGAAGAAAGAGAGAGAGAGAGGGAACTGAGGGAGGGAGAGAGAAGGGACACGTGGGTCCCACAATCTATTTTCTGTGTCATTGACAAATGGGTCCCACATATATTTTAAATTCTAAATGCCACGTCAACGCCATGTGTAAAGGAAGCCGGGTCAATACCGCCACTCAGCGCCACGTCAGCGAAACCGCCTTCCAAAACCGCCGAGGGAGTCAAATTGCACCGGTTTCCATAGTTTGGGAGTCAAAATATCCGGTTTTGTGGTTTAGGGTCACGGATTAGATTTCAATCACTTTTGAGGGTCACCAAGTGAACTTATTCCTTTCCTTCCCCGATGCTAGGCCGATACTCCCCTTCGATCTCAGCCCAAGGAGCCCAAGCCCGAGCCGCGCTCTTGCTCAGCTGCACCCCAGCCTCCTCCCAACCGGCCCATCTCGCCTGCTCCTGCCGGCCATCTCGGCTCACCATTCGCCCACGCCCCGCCGCGAGCCGCCCCCGACTCCGCCGCCGCGCTCGGCCCTAACCGCTCCGCCTTCGCCGCCGCTTCAAGGCAGCCGCCGCCGGTGAGCACCTTCGCCATCCCCTTCTCGGCCTCCGCACTCGCCGGCAGTTGTATCCAGAGCCTCAGATCGGAGTTGCGGCAACGGCGGCGGCGGCCACGATGGCCATCCGACACTACTGGCCGATGGCCGCGGCGGCCGTCGGGTTCAGGCTCGTCCTCGTGCTCTTCGGTGGGGATCTCCACCTCGCCTCTCGCCCCGAGGTCTCCACCCCGCTCACCTCCATCCGCCGCAGTAAGCGCCCCCTCTTTCTCCCCCCAACATCCTCCTCGCAGGGTCCAGTTGTGCCGTCTCCGTAATCGGACTGATCGTTTGGTTCCTTGTGTGTTTTGCAGTGGCGGAAGGGTACTGGCTGAAGCAGGAATCCATGTCGCCATATTCCGGTACTTGCTTAGCCTTTTTTTTACTGTCTCATGTATTTGCATCTGAAGTCGTGAATTGTTGAGCTTGGGATAGGGATGGAATTACTAACAACATGAACCTTTTAAAGTAATTGATTGGGTGTTACCTTTACTGGTAAGCGCCATTAAGCCGAAGTGCCGCGAACCAGCACCTAGTGGGAGTGATGAGCCAGAAATTATCAAAGTGTAAGGCTAAAATAGGGCTCAACTAATGAGATACTCCCTCCGTCCCAAAAAAAAGACAAACCCTGGTTTCCGTGTCCAACGTTTGACCGTCCGTCTTATTTGAAAAAATTATGAAAAAAATTATAAAGATAAGTCACGCATAAAGTATTAATCATGTTTTATCATCTAACAACAATGAAAATACTAATTATAAAAAAATTTCATATAAGACGGACAGTCAAACGTTGGCACGGGAACCCACGGTTTGCCTTTTTTTGGGACGGAGGGAGTATTGGTTTTCTCAAAAAAATACGTGGTGGTTTAAGAGGATTTAAGCATGATTTTGGAGGCAAGCCTAGGGCTCAAGGCCAAGCTGCCCTAGGCTTGTCTCCGCCAAGTGGTGCGTGTTAAGAAATAATACACACAGATACTATACCATGCTTAACAAAACGTTGTGCAGGTGCTTATCATTATTATAGGTTTATCCACGATGTTTTAGTTCGATCTATTTGAAATTTGTTTTTCTTGTAGCATGAACTGGAAACGAGTATTCAGCATGTTGAATGTTTTGTCATTCAGGTTCAATGTACCATGGTTCCCCTTTGCTTCTAGCGCTTCTTGGCCCATTGACTACCAAAAGGTGATTGATCCGTTGGCTATGATGCTTCTCTGGTTGTGTGGTTGGTTGCACTGCTGCAGCTATACCTTGATACTATTGGTTTATTTCATTAGACCAACGTTTGAAATACTAATAACATCCTTATATTTCATGCTATCACAGGTCTGCTGGACATCATGTTCATATTTATTGCAGGTAAATAAGTTGGTGTGTAATTTATTCATTACAACTAGGATCTATGACTCTAGCAGTATTAGTTACTTGATTTTCATAAATGAAAAAGATTTTTACGATGGCGTTTATTATTATGTTAGCATGTAATTATTCAAACCAAATTAAAAAAAATGAAGCACTACCTTTTGACTTTTGTTGGAGATCTTGTAATTTATAATCACTTATGAATGCAAGACAGTTTGATTTTTGTGGCTGTAGATTTTATAGCTGCCATGCTCATCCGAGCAACTGGCCATAGACTCCACATAACACGCAATAGAAGCTTGAATTCACTTGAGCTCCCAGAGGCAGTGAGTAATTCAGGTGCGTCCTATATTCAGAATGCAGAATATGTTTTATTGGATGCTGACATTATTGTGCTTAGTTTGCTGACACCACTTTTCTACTTGTTTTACAAATGTAGTATCATACAAAACTACTGTCAAAATTACAATATCAGAGCTTCAAGTGTTCGTTAATTATTTTTTTTTTTGCCGGGTCAAGTGTTCGTTAATTCATTGAACTGTTGTTATTTGTTAGAGCGCCAATTTGTCCTTCCGTAATAAAGAGATAGATGGAACTGCTATGAAACAATTCATTGTCAGATTAATTGATCAGTGGTACTAGCATATTACAAGGTGCAAAAGGGAAACACTATATATGAATCAAATTAGTTCTAATATTCTTATTATACTGTTCCTGCAGTTAACATAAGTGCAGGAGATATTGCTTCCCTCATATACTTGTGGAACCCCTGGGCGATAGTTACTTGTGTGGGTTCATGTACATCACCAATCGAGAATTTAATGGTTGTGATAATGATCTATGGAGCCTGTTCACGTAAGTGCTCTAAAATATGTTTTTCTCTTCAACATTTTTCTGGTATTTTTAAAAATTCAGTAGAATTATTCTTGTTCTCATTTGTCAAAACATCAGTAGCAACATTTTCATGAAGATGATATCTATATTTGAGTAACATAGAATTGAACCAAGTTTTATTGCCGCTTAAAACTTGAAATGCCTATAATTTTGTAGGCCTTGCTCCCCTTGCTGCCTTTGGATATGTTATGTCTACACTCCCTCTCCCCCCAACATCCTCCTCGCAGGCTCCAGTTGTGCCGTCTCCGTAGTCGGACTGATCGAGTGATCGTTTGGTTCCTTGTGTGTTTTGCAGTGGCGGAAGGGTACTGGCTGAAGCAGGCGTCCATGTCGCCATATTCCGGTACCACACTCATCAATCTTGCTTGCTTAGCCTTTTTTTTTTACTGTCTCCTGTATTATTTGCATATGAAGTCGTGAATTGTTGAGCTTGGGATAGGGATGGAATTACTAACAACATGAACCTTTTAAAGTAATTGATTGGGTGTTACGTAAGCGCCATTAAGCCGAAGTGCTGCGAACCAGCACCTAGTGGGAGTGATGGAGCCAGAAATTATCAAAGCCTAAGGCTCAAATAGGGCTCAACTAATGAGATATTGGTTTTCTCAAGAAAATACATGGTGGTTTAAGAGGATTTAAGCATGATTTTGGAGGCAAGCCTAGGGCTCAAGGCCAAGCTGCCCTAGGCTTGCCTCCGCAAAGTGGTGCATGTTAAGAAATAATACACACAACTACTATACATGCTTAACAAAACATTGTGCAGGTGCTTATCGTTATTATAGGTTTATCCACGATGTTTTAGTTCGATCTATTTGAAATTTGTTTCTCTTGTAGCATATGAACTGGAAACGAGTATTCAGCATGTTGAATGTTTTTGTCATTCAGGTTCAATGTACCATGGTTCCCCTTTGCTTCTATCGCTTCTTGGCCCGTTGACTAACAAAAGGTGATTGATCCGTTGGCTATGATGCTTCTCTGGTTGTGTGATTGGTTGCACTGCTGCAGCTATACCTTGATACTATTGGTTTATTTCATTAGATCAACGTTTGAAATACTAATAACATCCTTATATTTCATGCTATCACAGGTCTGCTGGACATCATGTTCATATTTATTGCAGGTAAATAAGTTGGTATGTAATTTATTCATTACAACTAGTATCTATGACTCTAGCAGTATTAGTAGGAGTACTTGATTTTCATAAATGAAAAAGATTTTTACGATAGCGTTTATTATTATGTTAGCATGTAATTATTCACAAATTTAAAAAATGAAGCACTACCTTTTGACTTTTGTCGGAGATCTTGTAATTTATAATCACTTACGAATGCAAGACAGTTTGATTTTTGTGGCTGTAGATTTTATAGCTGCCATGCTCATCCGAGCAACTGGCCATAGACTCAACATAACACGCAATAGAAGCTTGAATTCACTTGAGCTCACAGAGGCAGTGAGTAATTCAGGTGCGTCCTATATTCAGAATGCAGAATATGTTTTATTGGATGCTGACATTATTGTGCTTAGTTTTCTGATAACACTTTTCTACTTGTTTTACCAATGTAGTATCATACAAAACTCCTGTCAAATTTACAATATCAAAGCTTCAAGTGTTCGTTAATTCATTGAACTGTTGTTATTTGTTAGAGCGCCAATTTGTCCTGCCGTAATAAAGAGATAGATGGAACTGCTATGAAACAATTCATTGTCAGATTAATTGATCAGTGGTACTAGCATATTACAAGGTGCAAAAGGGAAACACTATATATGAATCAAATTAGTTCTAATATTCTTATTATACTGTTCCTGCAGTTAACATAAGTGCAGGAGATATTGCTTCCCTCATATACTTGTGGAACCCCTGGGCGATAGTTACTTGTGTGGGTTCATGTACATCACCAATCGAGAATTTAATGGTTGTGATAATGATCTATGGAGCCTGTTCACGTAAGTGCTCTAAAATATGTTTTTCTCTTCAACATTTTTCTGGTATTTTTAAAAATTCAGTAGAATTATTCTTGTTCTCATTTGTCAAAACATCAGTAGCAACATTTTCATGAAGATGATATCTATATTTGAGTAACATAGAATTGAACCAAGTTTTATTGCCGCTTAAAACTTGAAATGCCTATAATTTTGTAGGCCTTGCTCCCCTTGCTGCCTTTGGATATGTTATGTCTACACATCTTACTCTTTATCCTGCAATTCTCATTGTACCGGTTTGTGCCACAACCTTTGTTTGTAGTCTTGTATTCATCTATTTGATCATATCTGCTACTTATCCGTATAGTCGGCTACTGAAAACAAGATTCCTTTTCCAGATCATTCTTTTATTGGGATATGGTCCAGATACTCCTCCAGCAAAAGTATTTCGTCTAAAAATATCAAGTGCCAGTAAAACTGAGGTATCAGACAATGATAGATTCTCCAGCTCGAGAGATGTTCAACAGTTCATGTGGAAACCAGTATTCTACTTTGTTTTGTGGATGCTTTTCTGGTCATGTTATGTGTTGCTATTGAGCAGCATGATTCTCAATAAAGTGGGTGGTCTTCAGGAGATGTTTGAAAAGTAAGATACTTAACTCTTCAGTAGAATATGCTTCTTTGGTAGTCATGAAATTTTCTGTCAGAGTAAGACTGTGTGCTAGATTATGTTACTTAACCAAGTCAAGATGATGAGTCTTTAAAGGAGGAATGAGGACAAGCTATCTTAAGGAATACTATTCCTAGTATTACCGTATTTGATCTTATCCTAGTAATGTCATATTGCTCTATCCGCTCCAACATGTCAACTTTGTTCATGTGCCTTACTTTCTATTCTTTCCATTGGAATCAACTTGTTTTTATCTGTGACTTAATTACCTATTGACTCGTGCTGTGTTTCTATAGGACTTACGGTTTTATCCTTACAGTTAAGGACCTATCACCAAATATTGGTGTATTATGGTGAGTCTTGATCAAAATTTATAATAAACTCAAAGATATATTTCATTTGTCTCATTAAAGGTAATTATGCAGGTACTTTTTTGCTGAAGTCTTTGACTTTTTTAGAAGCTTCTTCCTTATAGTCTTCAATATGAACATTGTTTTTATGGTATTGCCGTTGGCAATTTGTCTAAAGCATCGTCCATGCTTCCTTGCCTTCGTTTACACAGCAATTGTTGCAATGTTGAAATCGTATCCATCTGTAAGTACATCTTACATGGTGAATACCTATAAATTTAGTCCCTCGGCTTTGTAAAATCTCATCATGTTGTTTTTGTTTGTGCTATCCTAACCTTTTTCACAAGTTCAATGATACTGTATTATGATTTATTTTGAAGGTTGGAGATTCAGCTCTCTATCTTGGTCTTCTGGGCCTATTTGCTACTGAATTAGCAGGTGCTTAACATTTCTTTTTAACATATTTAGAATGATCCCTAGTCTTCTGGACAATTAATAGTTTATGTTTACACTAGAAAGCTAATGGTTTATCTTTACATCTTGCAGAGATGAGGTTCACTTTTTTCTTGTTTTTTGGATATATCGGAGTCTCTCTCCTTAGCCCAGTCATGCACAACCTGTGGATCTGGAGGGTATCTTCCTCTCCCTTCCTTTCCCTCTCTTGGTCTCATGTGTAATGTTGACGCTAAAGTGACAATCATTTCAGGGGACTGGTAATGCGAATTTTTACTTTGCCACCGGATTGGCTTATACCTGCATTCAGGTAACCAATATGACTTGTTTTATAGTTATTTGTTGTGCTATGCCCTTGCCATGTGTCATTGCACTACTTATCTATAATCATTCTTGTGTTTTACAAGTTCTCTAGACCGTGTTCTGAGTGTTATCACATGATGAAAAAAAATCTTGTCTAAGCTCTATGCACTTCCTAAATCTTGAATGAAAAATATTTTTTGCTTCTTTTTTGCAGACCGTGTTGGTTGTCGAGAGTGTAAGTTCAATGATAAAGCATGACAGGAAGCTAAGACTGCTTGTTACGGCTTGATCTCATTCTTTATAAGTTCAACAACTCTGATGCTTTAGTTTCTTGATTGTCCTCTTGGATGCCAGAGTTTGGAGTAGATGTCGTTTATAGTTTTTGCTGTATCTTGTATTATACCTCCCATATATATTGTAAAATATGGACCACGAATCATGTAACAAAGACTAGGAAGATGCGAGGTTTAATTTCCCCTGAACTATGTACTTGATCTAGCATGGTGAGTTTGGTCATTGGCAGATTTTGTATGATCAATTTTGTCAGGTCGAGATAAATTAACATGGCATGGACAGACTTTGATACCCTGTTTACTCGTTGCTAAGGTGCCCTAATGAATGGAAGTTGGTCGTGGTCTTCTTCAGGGCAATTTATACTTTATAAACCCCTTATTAGAAAAATGAGAAATTCAGAGAACTTAAAAAACCCATAAACCCCCTCTGCCACATAGTCCGCCAAGAT
Source organism: Oryza longistaminata (assembly GCA_009805545.1). Taxonomy (NCBI): domain Eukaryota; kingdom Viridiplantae; phylum Streptophyta; class Magnoliopsida; order Poales; family Poaceae; genus Oryza; species Oryza longistaminata. Next base: position 40,716,585 of record CM020178.1, read on the forward strand.
TTCAGTTCAAATTATAATATGTGAGCTAGCCTGCTTCCATTTCAGTTCAAATTTGCCTAACAGTTTTAGCTTTACATAAAAAGGGAGTAGAACCTCTTGGAAATTGATCCTATGTATACATTACGTATGATTGTTTTTGAGAAGTAGCTGGTTGTTAGTCATGTTAATCTAGAAACACTGGTTTTTCTGCTTCTAACTTCAGTTTTTTTTTAAAAAAAAATTCTACAACTACATATTCAAAGATTCTGAGAATAACTGTAATATTCAGAAACTCCACCACCGCTACCTGAGAATGGAAGCTTGTCCGGTGAATGGCGCTACCGCAGTCCGCACTGGCCCAGCCAGCGCGCCAAACACAGATTCACATAAACCAAAGGCGCCAAACACGATCGAACCGAGCACTCAAAAAACACTAAAAAAAATTTTGGTGAAAAGGACGACGAGCCGGCGACGAGAGCTCCAGAACCCTAGCCATGGCGGGAGAGGCAGGGGGAGACCCCCGGGCGTGGCTTGCCGTCGACGAGACGGCGGCGGCCTTCCTCTCCCGCTCCCTCTCCGCGCGGCCCCCCATCCTCCTCCCGCCGCCGCTCCACCGCGCTCCGCTCCGCCCGGGCAACGTCGTAGAGATCGCTGGCCCGTCCAACTCCGGCAAGTCCCAGCTGCTTCTCACGGTAAGAGAATCCAAGCCTTCTCCGCCTAAATGGTTAGCGAACATAAGGCATTTAGCTCTCACTCCGCCTTTCTAAGAAGGCCTTTCGCTTGGTCGTCCTTTCTACCATAACTTCCCTTTAGCAAATGTCTAAGAATTTCAGTATCTTGCTGCAAGCTTTGATCGACCCCAATATGTTATGGAGTTAATGATAGTGCATATCTGCATTCATAATCTCAATATGGAATGCAACACAACTTATGATAAGTGAAAGAAAAAGAGCAATGACACTATGTTGTGCTGGAGTTTTAGAAATTCGGAGATATTTCGTTAAATTACTGTTGTTTCTGGGAACACGGGACATAGGAGTAATTTACAAAAGGGGGTGGGGTGGGGTGGTGTGTTGGGAGGGGGATTACCTTGTGTGTTTGGTGAAAGGTACTAGTTTAGAATGCTATAATGCTTCATGCTTCATAAATCGTAAGTGGATAAACTCAATGCCATTTTGACATCTATATATTTTTTTCAATGAAGCAATGTAAAAGTTAGGTGTGATCTGCTCAGTCACTGAGTTGTTATTGCTATTGTAGGCTGCAGTACAATGCATATTACCGAAGGAGTGGAAGGGTACCTATTTTGGGGGCCTGGGGAAAGTGGTCATGTACTTGGATCTGGACTGCCGATTTGATGTGCTGCGGCTGGCTCAAGTTCTGAGAAATCGCATTGGAAAGTGCTGTGGTACAGTTTTGCTTGCGTTGTGAACTTTGCATTATTAAGTCATGCATCATATCCAACTTAGAGCATGTTGAACATGATGCATGCTTTGATGGGTGCATACAGTTGACTGATTAACTGTGCTGTCTTTTGTTCATAATGTTGTAGTTAGGAATTGTATACTTGTGTAAATCTTTTATAGGCTTAGGCTCCCTCCACTATTCTACATTACATACCCTTCAATTCTTAGTGCAGAATAACTGTGCCATAAATAGCCACATTTTGATTCTTATTGTTTCCAATCCTCTGTAATTACAGGCTCCACAAATCCAACAAATGAAGAATTTGCAAAGGATGGCGCTACAAATAGTTTTTCCGAAAACACGCTATTTTCTGAGTGCATGAAGCGTTTCTTGTATGCCCGTTGTTACAATAGTTCAGATTTTATAGCAGCTTTGCAGGCAAGTTTTATCTGACAATATGTTTATACATGGGCACATTAGCATCCTCATTTGTGTCCTCCTTTTCTTTAACTGATGGCTGACATGAAATATATAAAAGTATATAAATAGAGGGCTATATTAAATTATGCCTGACCCTTCGAACCACTGGATGAACAAGTTGGTTTCTTTAGGTTGTATACTTGTATTATTGCTGAGTATGCAAAAGGTTCCGTTGTTCCTTGTTTAGATACAGAAGAGTATAGGGCTATCATGTCAGTTTGCCTTTCTGCTACCCAATTAACCAACTGATCGTTTGCTCAGGTGTTATGTTCTGACAGTTGACTTAGGCATTTGCAGTAACATTTCTTGAATATTCTTAATGGTTTGACTTTTTTTTTTTGTCCCATAGAAATATATATAAAATATCCTTTTGCCACTCATGTCCAACAAAATTACTTCATTCACTCATGGACATCTGTTGATTTCTATTGTAATATATTTGTAGATCTCAATAAATTTATAATATTATGTAAGTACCTTTTGATCAATCATTAATCTCGACTTATGATTTTCATGCATCTAAATATTTAAAAATATATTGATCCTGAAAGTTTCGAAAACACGTAGAGAATACTGAGTACTTGCTCATTCTCTGGAATCACATTATATTTGTCATGGACCTAAGCTTAATCTTTCTGAGATAATCATAAGATAGCTGTATTATTGAAAAACAGTCAGAGCCATGAAATGCTATTTGTAGAATGAATTACAAACAAGGCAACACATTCTGTTCCTTTCTCTCTTTCTTTCTTTTTTTTTTTTTTTGTAACAGTCTAGGAGTTATGCCATGTGTAGATAAGTTATATCTTAATGCGTATATAAGATACACGTTTTGTTATTATAACTGGTTGTTCATTTTACAGAATATACATTCCCAATCTCCAGCAAAGAGCGAAGTTCTTGGTGTTGGCATATATTTCCTTATGATAGACAGGTATTCCTTTTCAAGGTTTCCTTTGCCTTTCTATTTGTTATGGTCACACTTATTGCATATTTTGCTCTGCCGCTTGTATCGAAGTTGTGGCTACTTTCTCAAAATGCTGCATCATTCAAATTTTTTTAATGGTATTCTGCATTGTTCTCACATAACCATTTGGCCCTCCTGACTTTTCTTTTGTAATTTTTATTCTTGTAGTAACTGCTAAACATTTTGTAACATTATCCTTTTTGCAGCATTGGCTCATTCTACTGGATGGATCGTGATTCTCAACCTATCGCAGAGAGTAAAGGGTGATTGCGAAAAACATTTCATGCAGTATTAGCTTCATATCCTCCTGATTTTGTCATGCGCATATATCACAATAACAATTAGCATAGATGTTTTAATTAATTATTGTCTCTTCTACACTTGTAAACATGTCAATAAAACAGGTTTAACTTAATACTTCATCTGCTAAAGAGTAGGATGGTACAATACTACAGTACATAGAAAGTATGCATCCTCTTGCTATCTCGCATACATAAATTAAAATAGAAGAGTTACAGCATGTTACACAGTCACACACACTCTGAATGCAATGGCTAGTCACCATCACTTAATAGTTATCATTCAAAAGAAAATAAATGCTACTTGCATTTCAACTAATATTAGATGCATCATCATTGCATATGTAAAATTTACACAAAAAACATCATGAAATACAGTATGGAATACACATGTATTTGTAATGACAGTGCTTAGTGGCACAGTTCAAACTACAAAATATTACAACTTAGGTCAGAATAACTAGGTATGTTGCAATTGCAGTGTATTTCTTAGGAAAGAGGATTAAAATGCGTACTTGTGCGTGGGAACACTGTACAAAAACATGTTAGACTTTGTTGGAAACATTTACAAAATTTTCCAACCAGAAAGTATCCAGCATTTTGGATTACAATTACTTCTGCCAATTCTGTAACTCTATCTCACTAGTATCTCTTTGCTTTTATGCTAACCCTTTCACAACTATTCATGCAGGAGAACTCTATCACTGCAGAGTATGACAGAAACAGTTGTCCAAAAATTACGCAATTTTTTGCAACTTCAATCTGTTTTGGTGATGGCCACTAAGGCACCCATATATGGCGAAGGATTCACTGGAAATGATTTCCAAAGGTAATATCACTACCAGCATGGACCCTTTTTACTGTTATCTGATGGATGCAAATATTTTACCTCTCAAAAGGACGATTAAGGTGTGATAAGGTGATTCATTCAGGAGGAAATGGCACAACTAATTGATCACTCTGACTTGTTTTACATATTTTTGCCACCAGGCATTTGCTCTGTTTAAAATCAACATGTTTCCTTTTGTTGCATATGTCAAGTTCTTTTACTCAGGATCATGATCTTCCCATGTGAAGAAGCTGAAAACCTGAAGGATACTGGCTTTCTTTTTGGGTATTTAGGGGTACTTCAAAACAAATGTCAGAGGATTCAACAATGAGATGCACAGGTCAGGAGGAAGAGAAAAACATCTCATACCGTGAATTCATGCCATCAGTATGGCAGGTCCGTGATCTTTATTCATTAAAATGTTAAGTCCGATTTTGTACAAAGAATTACAGAACATGCTAACAGTAAGCTTCAATCGCCATTTGTTTTGTTTGCTGTATGCATATATACGTTGCCGTGTGGCCAGTATCTATTTATGAATCATAACCACATAACTGTCTAAAGGATTTCTGAATTTGTGTTCTTGCAGTCATTTGTTACACACAGGATAAAGCTACAAGATTTAGGTTGGTAAATGGTCTTTTTATGTGGTTCATGATTTTGTCCTTTTTTTCATTGCGATTTTTTTATTTGACTTTTACAGGACAAGAAGCAGAACTTTTCTCTGGTCAGGAAAACAAGGAGCTACATTTACATACTTCTGAGTGGATGCAGCCTTCCCTCAACACAAAGGATAAGTTTTCTATTACAGATGTAAGCTACTTGAATTTTTTTTTCTTTTTGTAAGCTACTTGTTACCTTTCTTTCTGTTATCAATGTACTGTTTTTTTTTTAACAGTCCCATGCATATTTTGATTTAGACACGTCCTTTTCCATGATCAGGATGGTGTTATTCTTATCCACTGAAGGTTATCAGGGTTTCCGCTGATGTACATATCCAACTTCCTGCCTGGACTATTGTAATCTGTGGAAAAACCTGTAAGAGATGCTAATACTCTGATAACACCTATGACTCAGAACCCTTAGGTGAGTGCAGAATGAACTTCCCTGCTTTTGCAGAATAAATGATCTTAAATTTTCTCAAACTAAGAAGCTAATCAAACCAACTAGCAAAGAATTCACACGTCTCTTACATGAAAATCATTAAATCTATGATAAATCGAAAGACGCAGAGAAAAAAGGCTTTGTGTTTGTACTGCAGAAAATATATAGTCCATGGTCTCTGTTAGAGAACTGGCTGTAGTTTGTTGGGTTGCTTTATCTTCAAATATATCTAGCAAATAATCTGACTTAAGTAAAGCATTTCTAAGGTAAATTGAAATTTTAGGAGGCGCCTAAAACAATTGCAGTACTATGCATACCGAGGTATATTGTTTCTCACCGTGAGCCCCTGATGCACTTTTCTGAATCACAGTACAAGGTGGTCTGTTTTTTTATGATACTTGAAAAGACTATTCGATGATAAAATAACTCATGTTTAATTTAATTACTGCAATTTTTTCACCATTATACTTGTTTTAATTTGTTAGAATGCAACTGTCATATTATTTTGAAATTTACTGTGTTTTCTCACTTCCCTTGATGCACAGCTTCTGTTAGTCGATCGTACTTTGCTCTAATATATTATTTTCCATACTAAAGCCCAAGCATAAACTCACAAAATATCATCAATGAAGCAATAGCAGAAAATTCATGCCATTTATAATACATGAATCTGACGGTGAAGCAAAATGATCAGGTCACCGTCTGTCTTGGCTTTTGATGTTTGGCACAGCATAGTTGGACTTGGAACTAATGAACTATACTCTGTATTGATTGCTGGGAAAAGCAAGCCAAGCTTCTTTATCTGGACTAATGACTGCATTATACTGATGTCACGCAAGTTTGACTATTGTCTGATTTTTTAAAACACTGCTATTTCTGCGTGGCCATTAGGAAGTGGATGTCTGAAAACATTAGATGGGGGAATTAAAAGGTATAATGCTTCAGAGGCACCAATTTATCAGGTAATTCTTTCATAGTCGTGCGGCAGCTGCAGCTCACATTATGCGAGCTGCTTTCTCTGTTAGATATAACTTATGTAGACTGGGGCTAATCTCAGTGCCAGAAAATGAGGGGATTTAGGTTTGAGGAATATGGGAATATTTATGCAGATTGGACATAAAATACGACCTAGATTTACATGTTAGTTTATTCAAGGCCAGCTCAAATTCATGAAGGTTTGGAAGTTAGTTCTGATTGTGCTTATGCTCTTTTTTTTTCCCTGTTACTAGATGGCTTGTCTTATCTGTCACATTGTCAAGCACTATGACTATGAGAACTTTGTCTAACATCACATTTGATGTGAATCTTTGTGTGCCTGCTACATATGGATTTGTTCTTATTTTGTGAGTTTCTACTTGAGTTCCTAGCTGTCATTTTTATTCTTTTATTTATTTTTTGTTCCAGCTAGTGCTTGTCGCTCACTCATAGCAAGATACGCACCCTTCTTGGTGATCCCTAAGTATACCCAAACACTTCATTGCGTTATTGTAGTTGGTATAGTCATCTTCTTGTCCATGCTAGGTCGCTAGCATTGTGCTTTTTCCACTTCTTTTTATCAATTGTTGTTCGTCAATCGAGCATAGCAGCTGATGTACTAGTTTAACACAAACTATACAATTCCACGGATGAAGGTGAAATGGAAGATGTTAACGGCAATGGTCACTTTCTGCCGGCCTTGCAATTGACGAATTGGTCCTCCAAATATGATTGCAGATGTCGCTTTTGTGTTTTATGTAATCATATGTGCAAATGATCTACCTGAGATGATGTTGACTTATGCTAATTTAGATGATAATGGTATATTCTTGCAGACGAGTTCTTTCCGACGCCCCTGATACATATATGTTGTCTTGTACAGAGTACAGACTTTCCATGGCGGCATGAGTGTCTCGTGGTGTTGTGCAGTAGCCCTGAACTCTTTCTGAATCACGAACTGGATAAAGCTTGATTGAGAGAGTTGGCAAGGTTGCTGTTCACATTAATCTGTGACCCAAGGTGTTAACAAGGCTTTTGGAATGCACCATGGAGGTCAGGGTTCCCCCAAACCCTTTTAATCTCGTGGAATGAAAAGCAATGGAGGACTCATATTTGCTGTAGCTTTCGACCGTGGAGCTCACAGAATCCTCGTGCAGAACTGGGTGTAGCACTCACTACACTCCATCCCGTGGGAGCTTTTGGTACGACAAAGTTTGCAGTCATCAAAGTGGCAGTGTAAAATAGTGGGAGACTTGGGGTGACGACCTTGTAATCTTGCTGGTGAATCAATTCATGTAGCAGATGTCCAAGAATATTCAACCAACTGCTGAAAAGTGAAAACGACCTTGGATCTCATATTCTCATTGTATTGGAGAGGTCAGCAAGCTGCTAGTGCTGCAATATGGAAGCAGGACTGGAGGGGCAGAGGCGATGCGTTTCACCCAATGCACTACGAGGTCAGACAACCATCTGCTGCCACGTGTACTGCTACGGTCAGCCGTATGCGAAGCAAACAACAACCCACTACTGGACAGCAAAAGGCCCAGTCGACTTCTGACGAAGTGACGATCATTCGTTGCTCGGCCGGTTCTGAACTTCTGACGATCGCAGGTACAACTCGTCGGCCTGAAATCCTGTATGCTTCTTTACATAGGATCTCTCTTGATCATGCATTAATCCTCTTTCATTTGATACAATCGTGAAAGACTTGACACTCAGATAAACTCAGAATAGAGGATCCGAATGGAAAGGTACTCCATTTTTTAAAAAATAAAAATGAAAGAGGGAAAAAAAGGGCAGTGGCTAAAGTACAATTGTAGTATACCCAGGACAAGAGCATCCAGCCAGGCCGAGGAAAATCCTGGCAAGCAAACATAGTTCAAAAAAAAAAAGCCAAGCAAACATTCACAAGTCCAGAAACACTCGAGACTCGAGTCTCTACGTGAATCTTAGCGGAGATAAGATAGCAGCAGTACATCCAAAGATCCAACCAGTAGGACGCGAGCTCCTCCATTTTACTTGCCAACCGGGGGCCCAATCCCAAAGCCGCGCGCTTGGATTCTTCCCTCGCCGATCTCGCGAGCCCCAGCTGTGCTCGTTCATCACTAGGCTCTCCCTCGTGTCACTCACCATTCTATTATCTCTCTCGCCGCCGGCTGCCTCGCCGCCTCATCCTATATATATCTCGCCGTAATCCTCCCCTAGCTTCACCATCGCCGTGCACCCACCGACCGATCTCCGGCCAGCCAGCCAGCCATCGTAGCCGTACGTCGTCGAGAGAGCCGCTACTACGTACGCACGCCACGATGTCGGGGGACGCGTTCAACATGTCGGTGGCGTACCAGCCGTCGGGGATGGCGGTGCCGGAGTGGCTGAACAAGGGCGACAACGCGTGGCAGATGATCTCGGCGACGCTGGTGGGGATGCAGAGCGTGCCGGGGCTGGTGATCCTGTACGGCAGCATCGTGAAGAAGAAGTGGGCGGTGAACTCGGCGTTCATGGCGCTCTACGCCTTCGCCGCCGTGTGGCTGTGCTGGGTCACCTGGGGCTACAACATGTCGTTCGGCCACAAGCTCCTCCCGTTCTGGGGCAAGGCGCGCCCCGCGCTGGGCCAGAGCTTCCTCCTCGCCCAGGCCGTGCTCCCGCAGACGACGCAGTTCTACAAGGGCGGCGGCGGCGCCGACGCCGTGGTGGAGACGCCATGGGTGAACCCGCTCTACCCGATGGCCACCATGGTGTACTTCCAGTGCGTGTTCGCCGCCATCACGCTCATCCTCCTCGCCGGCTCGCTGCTGGGGCGGATGAACATCAAGGCGTGGATGCTGTTCGTCCCGCTCTGGCTCACCTTCTCCTACACCGTCGGCGCCTTCTCGCTGTGGGGCGGCGGCTTCCTCTTCCACTGGGGGGTCATGGACTACTCCGGCGGCTACGTCATCCACCTCTCGTCGGGGGTCGCCGGCTTCACCGCGGCGTACTGGGTGGGGCCCAGGTCGACCAAGGACAGGGAGAGGTTCCCGCCGAACAACGTGCTGCTCATGCTCACCGGCGCCGGCATACTGTGGATGGGGTGGGCGGGGTTCAACGGCGGCGACCCGTACTCCGCCAACATCGACTCCTCGCTCGCCGTGCTCAACACCAACATCTGCGCCGCCACCAGCCTCCTCGTGTGGACCTGCCTCGACGTCATCTTCTTCAAGAAGCCGTCCGTCATCGGCGCCGTCCAGGGCATGATCACCGGCCTCGTCTGCATCACTCCCGGCGCAGGTACCATCACACTTATGCATGCTCCTCATCGCTTGCACGTTGCACCACGCATACTTCTTGTACACACGGTACTCTAGGTGATCTTCGATCGTTTATACTGAAAATGGATTTAGGGCGAAAAAAACACATTAGACATGACTAATTGAGTTTTATACTTATTACTTTCTCCTTTTGATAATATATATCGTTTTGGATTTTTTTTAATTTTTTTTAAGTTTGAATAAGTTTATAAAATAATTTAGCAAGCATCTACAAAATCATTAGTTTCACTAAATGTAGCATTAGATATATTTTAATAATATATTTGTTTTGTATTGAAAAATGTTATTATATTTTTTAGAGTAAATTTCACCTGACCCATATATTATGGTCATAAGTTGCACAAAACCACAAAGTTTTGGCACGTAACATACCACAAAGTTTCACAAAACCACACTCTTGATTATTTTGATTTTGGTCTACCATAATTTTGAGTTCTATAATCACATTTCAAGTTTATGAGTTATTATCTGTCATATAAATGTTACATCCATGTTAGTAAAACTTTTTAAAATTTTGATACGGGAGTATGTCAATTTTCTTAATGGCGTGGTTTTGTGAAACTTTAGAACTATAATACCTGGGGTTATGTTCCACGTGCTATGGTTTTGCGTAAATTGGTCCATAATAAATGATGCTTTATAAAATCTACTCTATTTTTTATAAACTCGATTAAACTTTAAGAAGTTTAACTAGGAAAAGGTCATATGAAACGGATGGAGTATAAACTTGAAAATAGATTTATCTGAAATTTTAAACCGAGTTAGTAAAATCTGTATCTGGGGCTGGGCGTAACTGATCCGTCTTGAACGGCGTCTGCATATGCATGGTCGATCAGGGCTGGTGCAGGGTTGGGCGGCGATCGTGATGGGCATCCTCTCCGGCAGCATCCCGTGGTTCACGATGATGGCGTCCGTCATCGGCGCCGTCCAGGGCATGATCACCGGCCTCGTCTGCATCACTCCCGGCGCAGGTACCACACGTACCACCATGCATAGCTCACATGAGCTATTTGGACTTTTGGAGCAGTTGATTAGCAAAGTGAACGCTTCAACGCTAGTGATTTGCAGATAAGTTTAGGACGCGCTGGACGTACATGACGTGAGGCTGGAACGATGATATCATTTTGAACCTCCTAGATCTCTAGTCTAAAAACAAGTCGTTTATAATGCGTGCAGTTAATATGAGTTAACTTTGACCATAAAAATAATTTGGAATATAAGCTTTTAGCATATGAAGATGATATATTCAAGTTTGTTGTAATTATTCCTTCATAGTATTACACGTAGGCAATGTTTGGCTAATGGGATAGGGAAATATTTCCCACCCAATAAAAGACATTTAAATCATAGACATTCATTCTCCATCTTTCATTTAATCCTAACCCTTCATTCATTTTTCAATCCTAATCCCACCTTCCATTTCCGTGCATTATCCAAACACACTATTACATAACTTTTTTTAAAAAAATCATACTTAAAAAACTCTTCAAAGTTTATTAATATATTGGCTTCAGTTTGAAAAAAAAAGGGGTCTAAAATGACTTATTTGTCTAGGTGCATAGTCATAGCCACAAATAATTCTTTATGGGATGAAGGGTGTGTTTGTCTAGTGGTTGGCTGCAGATTTTCGGCGATATGTAAAACTAGACAAGCAATTACTCCCTCCATCCCACGAGACAACCTTTAAAACATTTGACCAACACTTAATATAATATGAAATGAATTTTATTTATTAAAATTATATCATTAGATTGAGATTTAAATTTACTTTCATATGGTTATAATTTTGTTGCTACAAACCTTATATTATATGAGAAATTATAAGTTAAAAATTAGTTTTGTAGACCGTGCCTTATATTATGGGATAGAGGGAGTAGCGTATAATTAGTCAAATGTTAATTGTTACAATACAAACTAGAAAATGTATTATTTGATTATTTAAAGAAAAATTTCTATGTTCTTTTAATGAAACACACTATTTAGTAATCCACGAATTCGAAGCGTGTTAACGGAAAATTATTGTTTGGAATAGCTGAAAATGAGTAGAGATGATGCTCGAACCTAGGTCGCCTAGTGCACACTTACGATGCTTAGTGCACACTCATGATGCTAGCCGGATTCCCGCAAAAAAAAAAAAATGATGCTAGCCGGAAAACCTCCGGACCTTTCTCCACTGTAGTTTAGCTAATGCTGCAGTATTCACGAAGTCCAAGACTTCTGTATCATATCCATGTCAACCAACGTACTGCCGAGCGACACATGTCTAGATCGAGAATTCGAGAGTTTCTTGGGCAACCATAGCTACTAGCAGTAGGCACGAGCTACGCGTGCGTGTAAATAAAGAAGGAATCGGAATAAGCTTAAGGGATTCAAACGAACTCATCAGATGTAACGCATACCATGATTCTATTGAAATTAACAGTACTTTCAAAGTAACATTTAAATGCTGTAGGACATCATTACAATTTATAAGACAGACCGTTTCAATACAACATGGCTGAAAATTCCAAATCATAGAGATCTCTGATTATTTTTGTGTACTGGCATAGACAAATTGGAATGTGAATTAGATCATGATAGACCAAACAACCCAGGTTTCTGTCAAACACACAAACTGTAGTGCTGAGGAAAGAACAAACAGTACGCTGAGAAAAGAAACAACAAAATACTGGAAATGGTATTAAAATGAATAAGTTTTAGATAAATTTCACCTATACTGGAGAAAGGGCAACACATATCCTTAAGCAGTGATATAGCTTGGGCCAAGCAACTAAATCAAAATATAATCGCTTCATCCATTTACACAAATGTGGAGTCAAATTGTGACAGGCGGCAATCACAGAAACAATTCCACAACACTAACAATATGTACGAATATCTTAAAGCATGTTGTATAGGATGGCAAAACCTTGTTTCACTGCACCTTTGGAGTAACTTGAAACCCAGTAGAGTTCCGAGCAAATTTGCAGCTTCAAAAATGCTATATAAGTAATTTGCAGGCCAAAAGAATAAGGTTCAGGCAGTTCTCACTTACCAATAACACAGTATTAACATCTATGACATTGGATGGATGCTTGGAATAAAAATAGTTATTGCAGAGGAGATAATGTAGTTGAGTGGCCGGCGCCCTCTTCATCATCTGCTGGAACGTGGTGGTCACCAGCCTCGTCTGCCTCGCCGTCCGCGCCGTGGTTCCCCTCCGGATGCCCGAGGAGGAGCTCGCCATCGGCGACGACGCCGTGCACGGGGAGGAGGCGTACGCGCTGTGGGGCGACGGCGAGAAGTACGACTCCACCAAGCACGGCTGGTACTCCGACAACAACGACACGCACCACAACAACAACAAGGCCGCGCCCAGCGGCGTCACGCAGAACGTCTGATGATACGTGTCGTTCTTTTTTTGGTTGTATACGTTACGAAATGCTGCGGTTTCGTGTCGTGGAATAATGTGGCGGTGGTTCTGAAACGGGTTTCTTCGGGGATATGCTCTGGTTTGATGATTTCAACCATTCGAGATTGAATACAGCGGTTACTTTCTTCCATGCCCTTGAACTGCACGTGTTAGAACATCACCAAGAGAGACAACAATCATTTCCCAAAACTATGTCTTTTGGAGCTCCTAAATTGAATATAGGAATTGAGAAAACTAATCTTTCTAAGAGAGAGCGAAAAATTGATTTCTTATAATGAAAAGTGGGCTCTCCAACAAAGAAAAATAGTTTTTCTGCTCTTCCCCTACACCGATGTTTTCTCCGTGCGTGCACGAGAGAGCGGTTGGGGAAAAAATATTTCCTATTATCTGTCAACATAAATTTAGTAAATCCGGTGATTGTTATGAACAAATTTAGTAAATCCGGTGGTTGTGATGAACAAATTTAGTAAATTAGGTGGTTGTTATGAAAAAAAACTACAGAAATTTAGTGAATCCGGTGATTGTTATGAACAAAAGCTATAGAAATTTAGTAAATCGGTAATATATTTTCCTTCTTTTAGAATACGGAAATTTAGTAAATCCGGTGATTACTACTCTCTCCATTCCAAAATATAAGCATTTTTAGTTGTGTCCAGATTTATAGCAAAAAAATGTTACATTTTAGGACGGAGGTAGTATGAACAAAAACTATGACCGGTAATATATTTTCCTTTTTTCAGAATACGGTAATATACAACATAACCAATGTCTGCTCGCGAAAACAATAAACAAATCCTGTTAAAAAAAAAACAGCAACGGAAAGAGAGATAACCATTGTCAACGACAAAGTTGAAAGACCCAGCTTTGACCATAGAAGCTGGGCTTTGACAGGCCAAGCCCAGGCTTGCCTCAAGCCTTCTGCACCTGCAAGGACCTCAATTCGACGGTAATAAATCGGAAAAAAACTGCAAGTAATTTGATTGATCAGCCAAGTCCGCGAGGAACTGAAGTGATCTCGGAATCGGCGGGACGCCGATCTCCACGAGCCCTTCGAGCACCTGCACCACCGTCGCCATGGCCGGCCTCGCGTTCTCGTCGTCCTGGATGCACCAGCACGCCACCCTGCATGCTCTCTCCACCTCGCCCATGTCGGCGTCGCCGCCGAGCCGGCAGTCCGCCACGGCGCTGACCAGCTCCTCGCTCGCCGCCAGCAACGGGAGAATGTCCGCGGTGCCGTCCTCCCTCCGCTCCACGTTCCTCCTCCCCGACAAGATCTCGAGCAGCGTCATGCCGTAGCTGAACACGTCCGCCTTCGCCGTCACGGCCGTGCCGGCGATCCACTCCGGCGCGATGTACCCCACCGTGCCCCTCGCCGTGGTCAGCACGCGGCTGATGTCGCGGCCCATGAGCTTGGCGAGGCCGAAGTCGGCGACCTTGGGAGCAAACGAGCCATCGAGCAGTATGTTCTCTGGCTTGATGTCGCAGTGTATGATGCAATCCCTGCATTTCTCGTGGAGATAGTCCAATCCCCTCGCGATCCCAAGAGCAATCTGGTACCTCGTGTTCCAACTCAGGACATGTTTTTTACTGTCGAAAAGTTGCTTGTCCAGTGAACCATTTGGCATGTACTCGTAGACGAGTAGCCTTCGCGATTTCTCCGAGCAAAACCCGAGCAATCGAATCAGGTTGACGTGTTGGATGTTGCCGATCGTGCTCACCTCCGCGCGAAACTGCTTCTCCCCCTGACGAAAACCTTCGAGCTTCTTCACGGCCACCATGGTCGCATCAGGCAATGACCCTTTGAACACTGAACCGAATGCGCCTCCCCCGAGCTTCTCGGAGAAATTTTTGGTCATAGATTTCAGGTCACGGTATGTGAATGATATCAAGGGACCTTCCACTCGTGTTGTTTCCTTGACCATTCTTCTTCTGAAGATGAAAACCAAAGCAGCTATCATGAGTACTAGAACACTAGTAGCAACGATGGCAATAGTGATCAAGTTCTTGGTGTTCTTCTGCTTCTGGCCAGACAATTCAGAAGCGGCCAAGCGAATCAAAACAGTGCTGCTTCCTTGGCTACTAATGGCAGACACATCCTGTAGGTTGATGAGGTCTCCATGCCACAGTGAGCTGCTGCCGTTGTATGAGTAAGCAGTGCAAGAACAACTTCTTAAGCATGCTTGCTCACACTGATCATTTCCTATGACCACCACGCTCTCTGCATTGCTTGGTAATCTCACGTTGGCCATCGTGTAGAAACCATCAGTCCTCCCCATCACTGAGGCATTGCTGCTACACTGCAGCTCGACGTTTCTTCTGCACCCTGAAGTGTGATCTCCCTGCAACCACTCGCCAACGTTCTGCTCGCTGAATCCCCGGAGGCAGCTACAAGATGTCAGTGCGTTCTCGGTGCAGACACTGAACGGGCCACACAGCGAGTACACGTCGCACTTCACCTTGGGCTGCGACCAGAACGGCATCCAGTCCTTGGCTGCGTATATCCATGTCAAGAACTGGATCTGCCCCATCTCGCTCAGGAAGAACCTCGTGAGGACGGACTCGTCCTTGAGGTCGTACACGAAGTAGCTCTCGCTCTCGTCCTCGCCATTGACGTAGTCGAAGGTGTACGTCGAGCTCGGGTAGCATCCCGTCATCTCCGGCACGTCGGCGAATATGCGGCCGGTCCAGTTGCCGCTCGTCCAGTACTGCTGCGTGATGCTCCATTCGAGCAGGTATTGGCTCGTGCCATTCGGATCCAGCTCGAGGGAGAAGACGCCTGGAGATGGGTCATTGCGTGCCTTCCATGCGACCAGACGGGTGCTCACGCCGGCGAGCTTGTTATTCCGGCCGAGCTTGCCGCCGGGGAGCCAGGTGTTGCCGAAATGGTCGAAGCTCTGCCAGTGGATGATGGAGGTGTTCGATGCGTCTGCCAGGACAAGGTTGCCGGTGTCGAGGATGACACCGACCGTGGAGTTGGAGGCGATCTTGGAGATGTTCGTGGACCAAATTGCAGTTCTTGAACTGTCGAGTAATACCATGTTGCCGTCGGTTGCTATGGTTAGTTGTGAGGTGTCCGGATTCGAGATTGGAGAGCCCCTGTTTGCAACCCAGACAGGTGTGTGTTTGGAAATTTGGTTGTACCAGGTGCCAAGGTACCAATGCTGTGAGTTTTCTGTTGCACATCAAAAGGAGTAGTACCTCTTAGTAAGCCCACAAAAATCAAAAGCATAAATCTCATAAAAAAAAACAAGAACAACTAAGGAGCAACTTGGTTATCAATTAATTAGAAAAAGTTATAAGCGTACTAAAATTGAACGCTAGACTTTAGGGTTCAACCTTTTACCACTACACTATCAAGTGCATCTTAAAATTTTAAATTCTATACCAGTGGTAATTTGTAGTAACTATAATATACTTTGAACCAAATTACAATCAAAGTACAGCATTATAATTTGAACCAATTTATAATCTTATACCAATGCTTTGAGTTTTTTGTTGCACATCAAAAGGAGTACCTCTTAGTAAATGCTAAACTACGTCCACAAGAATAAAAAAAAGCGTAAATCTCATAACATTAGTAATTTGTAGTAACTATAATACATTTACAATCACAGTACAACATTATAATTTGAACCAAATCAAAAGCGTATTTTTCCCCTTCCATTGTTAACATGGTAGGAGAAGTAGTTTGTAATTTGTAGCCGTTGTGAGCGAATTTAAAATTTTCCCCCTTTTTTCCCCTATTGATTAGTAATACACTTGATAACTAATAAAGTTACAAATATTAAGAATGTATCTTTGAAAGGAATCCAGGTGTATAATCTTGATGTATCCAATACATTTTTTTTAATAAGAGTAAAAGTTTGACTCAAAAGAGACATATTTGTACTTGAAGGAGTAGTTCTTAGGAAAAAAAAAAGTTGACAAAAATATTCTCCTCTCATTAAAAGTTGTTTTGCACCACAATAACTCATGTTTTGTTTTTGTTTTTTTTTTTAGGAAACCACATGTAATCCCTCTGTTTATAAATATTTGCTGTTTAGGACAAAATTCAGCCAAACTCTTGGAGCTTTGGCCATTAATTTTATATTAGGATAAGTCTATAAAATAAAATGAATTTATCATAATAGTATTTTTCAAGGCATATCTTCACATACCACTTTTAAAACTAAACAATTGGATCAGTGATTGATGGTCAAATTTTAAAAAATTTAACCAAATCTCGTTTTAATGTTAATTAGATGGATCGGAGTAACTATGAACCTTGTTCATGTTGTTTTCTTTCTTGTTGCTACGATCTCGCTCCACATATTTAGATTGTTAGAAATCAAAGTACCGACATATTTGATATTTCCTCTGGAGACTATACGTACTAATTTTTTTCCTTACTACACTCCTTTCTTATAACACAAACAATTAAAGCCAGAAACAACACATAGAATGTGGCGGTACCTGGCTGGAAGAAACCGAGCGCGAACTTGCGACGCTTGGACACCAGTGGACTCTGGCTGCCGGACAACGGGCGTTTGGCAGTGACGGTATCGGCAAACACCACAGCACTTTGCAGAGCGGCCATGGCTGTGACAAGCAGGGAAGGAAGAACGAGAGCAGAGGAGCAGGGCGGCGCCATTGTTTCCAGTCTCTGAATGCAAGGAGCAGAGATGGACCTGGTTAGCTGGCCATTGCTATTAGGCGACGGACAACCTGCAGGAAAAGCAGAAAGAAAGTGAAATGCAGTGGCGACGAAAGAGAAGGAAAGTGAAACGTTTATTCCTCCTGGCTTAGTAACTCAGTTGCTGCTTACTGTCTTGCAACCTCCATTCCAGTATAAGATTATTTTGGCTTCTTCGGTTTCTACCAAAATAAGTTTATTTTGAGCAAATCATTGTATTGGAGTTTATGAAAATAGAAAATAAATACATAAGGAGTAAACAAAAAAGAAATAATTGTATTGGGATTTAATAAAGTGTTGGGAGTTTTATAGCCTTCTTTTTAATTAGTATTTGTGAGGTATGTAAAAGTTAAATTTATTTTGAGACATGGACAGTAATTATTTCATGAAACTTTGCGTGGTGGGATATATAGCCGGAGCTTAGAGGCAACAGGTGCAAGCTAGCTCAATGTAATTTTTCCTCGCCGGGCCGAGGCCAAGCGGCAAACGTCAATGTCGGCATTGTCGCATATCCTAATTAACTCGCCGGTCATAAAACCAGTCACTGTATCGATCGGTCCGTCACACGCCGTGCCGTCTCGGTCGGACACACACCCATGCATTTCGCGCTGCGCCATGGCATGCACGAAGCCACGTACGCACGCACTCAACGAAGATCTTTCGTTCGCCGCACGCAATGCGGAGCTCTGCGTGCGGCGGTGTTACTCGCGCTAGTTGCAGCGTCCGTGGTGGCCGGCGCGTGGGAGTGGGACGTGCACGTCCCCGTGTGATCCGAAATTGCTGCATGCGCGCGTGATAGATGTGCGTCAAGCACAATGCGATGCTGGGCCGGAATGAGCCCGTCGTAGTGAGACGTAGGCCCAACGAATTCGGTTCGTCAGAAAGCCCAGAGTGCCACTACTTGTACCGATTAACCTATGTGGAGTTGTGGACATCGGAGCAAAAATACCGCCTATGAAAATGGGAAGCACGTATAAGATTGTGGATTTGTGGTCCGCCTACAAAGAAGTAGGTTTTTTAAGGACCACATAAGGCACAGTTGCAGTATATTTAAACATAATTAATAAACAATAATATTAGCTTGTATGATGTATCGCTGGTTATTGTACCTTGCTAGCTCGCTTTGCCACAAGCATCTGCTCGCCAAACCAAGCTGGGCTTAGGGCCTGTTTAGATCGTAGCAAAAATAAATCTTACTAATTTTTGTCAAATATATCAAATATGTGCATTTATTTAGTTTTTTACTAAACTCTAGTAAATACATAAGAAATCATAACAAAACTTGGCAATATTGCCAAATTACCAATGCCAAAATTTAGTAAGTTTTATTTTGGCTACAATAAACAGACCCTTAATTTGGCAATTTTAACGCTTAGAGGCCTAAGCGTAGAGTGGCGTCAAGCCTGCAACCGCCTCACTTTGACTGTAAATCGGAGAATAACTGCAAATTATTCGACTGATTTGCGAGGTCCGCGAGGATTTGGAGTGATCTCGGAACCGGCGGGACGCCGATCTCCACAAGCCCTTCGAGCACCTGCACCACCGTCGCCATGGCCGGCCTCGCCTTCTCGTCGTCCTGGATGCACCAGCACGCCACCCTGCATGCTCTCTCCACCTCGCCCATGTCGGCGTTGACGCCTACACGGCCGTCCACCACGGCGCTGACCAGCTCATCCCGGCCGCCGCCGCCGCCGCCGCCGCCGGATTTCTCTTCTTCCTCGTCACGATGTCGAGGAGGAGCTTGCCTGCTAAGCTGCGCGCGGCCAGGTGGAGGACGGCGGCGACCTCGTGCGGGGCGGGGTCGTGGCTGCGGAGCTCGAGACGGTGGAGGAGCGGGGCGTCGTGGGAGAGGAGCGCGGCGGTGACGCGGGCGAGGTCGGTGACGGCGGGGAACCGTAGCTCCGGGAGGGTGGTCCAGAGGCTGCGCCAGCGGCGGGCGAGGGCGCTGGTG
>CM020178.1:40736551-40791682 GCA_009805545.1 Oryza longistaminata
TTCCGGCCGAGCTTGCCGCCGGGGAGCCAGGTGTTGCCGAAATGGTCGAAGCTCTGCCAGAGGATGATGGAGGTGTTCGATGCGTCTGCGAGGACAAGGTTGCCGGTGTCGAGGATGACACCGACCGTGGAGTTGGAGGCGATCTTGGAGATGTTCGTGGACCAAATTGCAGTTGTTGAATTGTCGAGTAATACCATGTTGCCGTCGGTTGCTATGGTTAGTTGTGAGGTGTCCGGATTCGAGATTGGAGAGGCCCTGTTTGCAACCCAGACAGGTGTGTGTTTGGAAATTTGGTTGTACCAGATGCCAAGGTACCAATGCTGTGAGTTTTCTGTTGCACATCAAAAGGAGCAACTTGGTTATCAATTAATTAGAAAAAGTTATAAGGGTATTAAAATTGAACACAAAACTTTAGAGTTAAACATTTTACCACTACACTATCAAGTGCGTCTCAGAAGCTTAAATCTTATATAAGTGGTAATTTGTAGTAACTATAATATATTTAAGAAAATAAAGTTGACAAAACTATTCGCCTCTCATTCAAAGTTGTTTTGCACCACGATAACTCATGTTTTGTTGTTGTGGAAAACCACATGTACTCCCTCCCCTTGTAAATATTTGCTGATAAGGACAAAATTCAGCCGAACTCTTGGAGCTTTGGCCATTAATTTTATATTAGGATAAGTCTATAAAATATAATGAATTTGTCGTAATGGTATTTTTCAAGGCATATCTTCACATACCACTTTTTAAAACTAAACAATTGAATCAATTATTGATGGTTAAATTTTTAAAAATTTTACCAAATCTCGTCTAAATGTTAACTAGATGGATTGGAGTAACTATGAACCTTGTTCATATTATTTTCTTACTTGTTGCTACGATCTCTCTCGCTCTACATATTTGGATTGTTAGAAATTAAAGTACCGACATATTTCCTCTGGAGGCTATACATACCAAAATTTTCCTTACTACACTCTTTTCTTGTAACACAAACAATTAAAGCCGGAAACAAACACATAGAATGTGGCGGTACCTGGCTGGAAGAAACCGAGCGCGAACTTTCGACGCTTGGACACCAGTGCACTCTGGCTGCCGGACAACGGGCGTTTGGCAGTGACGGTATCGGCAAACACCACAGCACTTTGCAGAGCGGCCATGGCTGTGACAAGCAGGGAAGGAAGAACGAGAGCAGAGGAGCAGGGCGGCGCCATTGTTTCCAGTCTCTGAATTCAAGCGGCAGAGATGGACCTGGCTAGCTGGCCGTTGCTAATAGGCGACGGACAACCTGCAGGAAAAGCAGAAAGAAAGTGAAATGCAGTGGCGACGAAAGAGAAGGAAAGTGAAACGTTTATTCCTCCTGGCTTAGTAACTCAGTTGCTGCTTACTGTCTTGCAACCTCCATTCCAGTATAAGATTATTTTGGCTTCTTCGGTTTCTACCAAAATAAGTTTATTTTGAGCAAATCATTGTATTGGAGTTTATGAAAATAGAAAATAAATACATAAGGAGTAAACAAAAAAGAAATAATTGTATTGGGATTTAATAAAGTGTTGGGAGTTTTATAGCCTTCTTTTTAATTAGTATTTGTGAGGTATGTAAAAGTTAAATTTATTTTGAGACATGGACAGTAATTATTTCATGAAACTTTGCGTGGGCGACCTTGGGAGCAAACGAGCCATCGAGCAGTATGTTCTCTGGCTTGATGTCGCAGTGTATGATGCAATCCCTGCATTTCTCGTGGAGATAGTCCAATCCCCTCGCGATCCCAAGAGCAATCTGGTACCTCGTGTTCCAACTCAGGACATGTTTTTTACTGTCGAAAAGTTGCTTGTCCAGTGAACCATTTGGCATGTACTCGTAGACGAGTAGCCTTCGCGATTTCTCCGAGCAAAACCCGAGCAATCGAATCAGGTTGACGTGTTGGATGTTGCCGATCGTGCTCACCTCCGCGCGAAACTGCTTCTCCCCCTGACGAAAACCTTCGAGCTTCTTCACGGCCACCATGGTCGCATCAGGCAACGACCCTTTGAACACTGAACCGAATGCGCCTCCCCCGAGCTTCTCGGAGAAATTTTTGGTCATAGATTTCAGGTCACGGTATGTGAATGATATCAAGGGACCTTCCACTCGTGTTGTTTCCTTGACCATTCTTCTTCTGAAGATGAAAACCAAAGCAGCTATCATGAGTACTAGAACACTAGTAGCAACGATGGCAATAGTGATCAAGTTCTTGGTGTTCTTCTGCTTCTGGCCAGACAATTCAGAAGCGGCCAAGCGAATCAAAACAGTGCTGCTTCCTTGGCTACTAATGGCAGTCACATCCTGCAGGTTGATGAGGTCTCCATGCCACAGTGAGCAGCTGCCGTTGTAGGAATAAGCAGTGCAAGAACAACTTCTTAAGCATGCTTGCTCACACTGATCATTTCCTATGACCACCACGCTCTCTGCATTGCTTGGTAATCTCACGTTGGCCATCGTGTAGAAACCATCAGTCCTCCCCATCACTGAGGCATTGCTGCTACACTGCAGCTCGACGTTTCTTCTGCACCCTGAAGTGTGATCTCCCTGCAACCACTCGCCAACGTTCTGCTCGCTGAATCCCCGGAGGCAGCTACAAGATGTCAGTGCGTTCTCGGTGCAGACACTGAACGGGCCACACAGCGAGTACACGTCGCACTTCACCTTGGGCTGCGACCAGAACGGCATCCAGTCCTTGGCTGCGTATATCCATGTCAAGAACTGGATCTGCCCCATCTCGCTCAGGAAGAACCTCGTGAGGACGGACTCGTCCTTGAGGTCGTACACGAAGTAGCTCTCGCTCTCGTTCTCGCCATTGACGTAGTCGAAGGTGTACGTCGAGCTCGGGTAGCATCCCGTCATCTCCGGCACGTCGGCGAATATGCGGCCGGTCCAGTTGCCGCTCGTCCAGTACTGCTGCGTGATGCTCCATTCGAGCAGGTATTGGCTCGTGCCATTCGGATCCAGCTCGAGGGAGAAGACGCCTGGAGATGGGTCATTGCGTGCCTTCCATGCGACCAGACGGGTGCTCACGCCGGCGAGCTTGTTATTCCGGCCGAGCTTGCCGCCGGGGAGCCAGGTGTTGCCGAAATGGTCGAAGCTCTGCCAGTGGATGATGGAGGTGTTCGATGCGTCTGCCAGGACAAGGTTGCCGGTGTCGAGGATGACACCGACCGTGGAGTTGGAGGCGATCTTGGAGATGTTCGTGGACCAAATTGCAGTTCTTGAACTGTCGAGTAATACCATGTTGCCGTCGGTTGCTATGGTTAGTTGTGAGGTGTCCGGATTCGAGATTGGAGAGCCCCTGTTTGCAACCCAGACAGGTGTGTGTTTGGAAATTTGGTTGTACCAGGTGCCAAGGTACCAATGCTGTGAGTTTTCTGTTGCACATCAAAAGGAGTAGTACCTCTTAGTAAGCCCACAAAAATCAAAAGCATAAATCTCATAAAAAAAAACAAGAACAACTAAGGAGCAACTTGGTTATCAATTAATTAGAAAAAGTTATAAGCGTACTAAAATTGAACGCTAGACTTTAGGGTTCAACCTTTTACCACTACACTATCAAGTGCATCTTAAAATTTTAAATTCTATACCAGTGGTAATTTGTAGTAACTATAATATACTTTGAACCAAATTACAATCAAAGTACAGCATTATAATTTGAACCAATTTATAATCTTATACCAATGCTTTGAGTTTTTTGTTGCACATCAAAAGGAGTACCTCTTAGTAAATGCTAAACTACGTCCACAAGAATAAAAAAAAGCGTAAATCTCATAACATTAGTAATTTGTAGTAACTATAATACATTTACAATCACAGTACAACATTATAATTTGAACCAAATCAAAAGCGTATTTTTCCCCTTCCATTGTTAACATGGTAGGAGAAGTAGTTTGTAATTTGTAGCCGTTGTGAGCGAATTTAAAATTTTCCCCCTTTTTTCCCCTATTGATTAGTAATACACTTGATAACTAATAAAGTTACAAATATTAAGAATGTATCTTTGAAAGGAATCCAGGTGTATAATCTTGATGTATCCAATACATTTTTTTTAATAAGAGTAAAAGTTTGACTCAAAAGAGACATATTTGTACTTGAAGGAGTAGTTCTTAGGAAAAAAAAAAGTTGACAAAAATATTCTCCTCTCATTAAAAGTTGTTTTGCACCACAATAACTCATGTTTTGTTTTTGTTTTTTTTTTTAGGAAACCACATGTAATCCCTCTGTTTATAAATATTTGCTGTTTAGGACAAAATTCAGCCAAACTCTTGGAGCTTTGGCCATTAATTTTATATTAGGATAAGTCTATAAAATAAAATGAATTTATCATAATAGTATTTTTCAAGGCATATCTTCACATACCACTTTTAAAACTAAACAATTGGATCAGTGATTGATGGTCAAATTTTAAAAAATTTAACCAAATCTCGTTTTAATGTTAATTAGATGGATCGGAGTAACTATGAACCTTGTTCATGTTGTTTTCTTTCTTGTTGCTACGATCTCGCTCCACATATTTAGATTGTTAGAAATCAAAGTACCGACATATTTGATATTTCCTCTGGAGACTATACGTACTAATTTTTTTCCTTACTACACTCCTTTCTTATAACACAAACAATTAAAGCCAGAAACAACACATAGAATGTGGCGGTACCTGGCTGGAAGAAACCGAGCGCGAACTTGCGACGCTTGGACACCAGTGGACTCTGGCTGCCGGACAACGGGCGTTTGGCAGTGACGGTATCGGCAAACACCACAGCACTTTGCAGAGCGGCCATGGCTGTGACAAGCAGGGAAGGAAGAACGAGAGCAGAGGAGCAGGGCGGCGCCATTGTTTCCAGTCTCTGAATGCAAGGAGCAGAGATGGACCTGGTTAGCTGGCCATTGCTATTAGGCGACGGACAACCTGCAGGAAAAGCAGAAAGAAAGTGAAATGCAGTGGCGACGAAAGAGAAGGAAAGTGAAACGTTTATTCCTCCTGGCTTAGTAACTCAGTTGCTGCTTACTGTCTTGCAACCTCCATTCCAGTATAAGATTATTTTGGCTTCTTCGGTTTCTACCAAAATAAGTTTATTTTGAGCAAATCATTGTATTGGAGTTTATGAAAATAGAAAATAAATACATAAGGAGTAAACAAAAAAGAAATAATTGTATTGGGATTTAATAAAGTGTTGGGAGCTTTATAGCCTTCTTTTTAATTAGTATTTGTGAGGTATGTAAAAGTTAAATTTATTTTGAGACATGGACAGTAATTATTTCATGAAACTTTGCGTGGTGGGATATATAGCCGGAGCTTAGAGGCAACAGGTGCAAGCTAGCTCAATGTAATTTTTCCTCGCCGGGCCGAGGCCAAGCGGCAAACGTCAATGTCGCATATCCTAAATAACTCGCCGGTCATAAAACCAGTCGCTGTATCGATCGGTCCGTCACACGCCGTGCCGTCTCGGTCGGACACACACCCATGCATTTCGCGCTGCGCCATGGCATGCACGAAGCCACGCACGCACGCACCCACCCATGGAAGATTTTTCGATTCGTTTCGCCGCACGCAATGGCTCTGCGTGCGGCGGTGTTGCGTTGCTCGCGCTAGTTTGCAGCGTACGTGGATGGGTCCGTGGTGTCCTGTGGGTGGAGCGGTGGCCGTCGCGTGGGAGTGGGACGTGTCGTGTCTCGTGTGATCTAAAATTGCTGCACGCGCACGTCATGTGCGTCAAGCTCAATGCGATGCTGGACCGGAATGAGCCCGTCGTGAGAGTGAGACGGAGGCCCAACGAATTCGGTTCGTCGGAAATGCAACTGTGCAAGCCGAACTGTACCGATTAACCTATGTGGACATCCACCCGTTTATACCCATGTTTTGCTATAGCAAAACAGACAGAATACAGCTGTGTTTAGTTGGATCCAAAGTTTGGATTTTGGTTGAAATTGAATATGATGTGACTGAAAAGTTGTGTGTGTATAACAGGTTGATGTGATGGAAAATGACTAAAGTTTGAATCCAAACTTTGAATCTAAACGCAGCTTGTGTAGTTCAGAGCGAGAAGGGAGGAAATGATGATAAGGATGGACAGATCGACGAATCACAAATAGTCAAATAGTATATCTGGGTTTTGTTGTTTAGTACTTTAGTGGTATTGGTTAGTAATTTTTGTTACAGTTTATGAAAGTGAGGATTAGCACGCGATGGAAGTCGGCAGATCAACGATCGTTTAACCAATCACAAAAATGGATCAAGATGTTGGATAAAAAGAAGAGCGCACCTAAAAAGTACACCTTGCACACTAGACGACAGTTATTTTAGGTGGGTATGGACATCGGAGCGAAAATACTGCCTACGAAAATGGAGAGTCCGTGCAAGATTGCGGAGTTGCAGTATATTTAATAGTTAACAAATAATAAAGTTGGCTCGTATCGCTGGTTATTGTACCGTGCTCGCTTTGCCACAAGCATCTGCTCGGCAAAACAAGCTGGGCTCAATTTGGCGATTTTAACGCTTAGCGGCCCAAGCGCAGACTGGCGTCAAGCCTGCAACCGCCTCACTTTGACGGTAAATCGGAGAAAAACTGCAAATTATTCGACTGATTTGCGAGGTCCGCCAGGATTTGGAGTGATCTCGGAACCGGCGGGACGCCGATCTCCACAAGCCCTTCGAGCACCTGCACCACCGTCGCCATGGCCGGCCTCGCCTTCTCGTCGTCCTGGATGCACCAGCACGCCACCCTGCACGCTCTCTCCACCTCGCCCATGTCGGCGTTGACGCCTACACGGCCGTCCACCACGGCGCTGACCAGCTCATCCCGGCCGCCGCCACCGCCGCCGCCGCCGAGCGTGCTCGCCGCCAGCAACGGGAGCAGGCCGCCCACCGCCGTGCCACCCTGCTCCTGCACGTTCCTGCCGCCCCGACACGATCTCGAGCAGCGTCATGCCGTAGCTGAAACACGTCGGCCTTCCGCGTGACGGCCGTGCCGGCGATCCACTCCGGCGCGATTGTACCCCACCGTGCCCCTCGCCGTGGTCAGCAACGCGGCTGATGTCGCGGCCCATGAGCTTGGCGAGGCCGAAGTCGGCGACCTTGGGAGCAAACGAGCCATCGAGCAGTATGTTTTCTGGCTTGATGTTGCAGTGTATGATGCAATCCCTGCATTTCTCGTGGAGGTAGTCTAATCCCCTCGCGATTCCAAGAGCAATCTTGTACCCTGTGTTCCAACTCAGGACGTGTTGGTTACTTCCAAAAGATGCTTGTCCAACGAACCATTCGCCATGTACTCGTAGACGAGTAGTCTTCGAGTTTTCTCTGAACAAAACCCGAGCAATCTAATCAGGTTGACGTGTTGGATGTTGCCGATCGTGCTCACTTCTGAGCGAAACTGCTTCTCCCCCTGACGAAAACCTTCGAGCTTCTTCACGGCCACCATGGTTGCATCAGGCAGCGACCCTTTGAACACTGAACCGAAGGCGCCCTCCCCGAGCTTCTCGGAAGAAATTTTTGGTCACAGATTTCAGGTCACGGTTATGTGAATGATATCAAGGAACCTTCCACTCGTGTTGTTGCCTTCACCATTCTTCTTCTCAAGATGACAACCAAAACAGCAATCATGAGTAATACAACACTAGTAGCAACGACAGAAAAAGTGATCAACTTCTTGGTATGCTTTTGCTTCTGTCCAGACAATTCTGAAGCAGCCAATCGAATCAAAACTGCGCTGCTGCCTTGGCTACAATGACACTCGCATTTGCAGGTTGATGAGGTCTCTGTACCACAGTGAGCAGCTGCCATTGTAGGAGTAGGCAGTGCAAAGAACAATTACTTAGGCATGCTTCCTCACACTGATCAATACCTGTGGCCACCACACTCTCTGCATCGCTTGGTAATCTTACATTGCCCATCGTGTAGAACCGATCAGTGCTCCTTCCTACCACCGAGCCATTGCTGCTGCACTGCAGCTCCACGTTTCTTCTGCACCCTGAAGTGTGATCTCCTGCAACCATTCGCCAACGTTTTGCTCACCGAAGCCACGGAGGCAGCTACAAGATGCCATTGCATTCTCGGTGCAGACACTGAACGGCCACACAACGAGTACACGTCCGCACTGCGCCTTGGGCTGCGACCAGAACAGCATCCAGTCGTTGGCGCCGTTCATCCATGTCAAGAACTGGATCTGCCCCATCTCGCCCAAGACGAACCTCGTGAGGACCGAGTCGTCCTTGAGGTCGTACACGAAGTAGCTCTCGTTCTCGCCGTTGACGTAGTCGAAGGTGTACTGCGAGTTCGGGTAGCTGCCGGTCGGCGTCATCTCCGGCCACGCCGGTGAAGATGCGGCCGGTCCAGTTGCCGCTCGTCCAGTACTGCTGCGTGATGTTCCATTGGAGCAGGTATTGGCTCGTGCCGTTCGGGTCCAGCTCGAGGGAGAACACGCCGGGGGCTGGGTCATTGCGTGCCTTCCATGCGACAAGACGAGTGCTCACGCCGGTGAGCTTGTTCCGGCCGAGCTTGCCGCCGGGGAGCCAGGTGTTGCCGAAATGGTCGAAGCTCTGCCAGAGGATGATGGAGGTGTTCGATGCGTCTGCGAGGACAAGGTTGCCGGTGTCGAGGATGACACCGACCGTGGAGTTGGAGGCGATCTTGGAGATGTTCGTGGACCAAATTGCAGTTGTTGAATTGTCGAGTAATACCATGTTGCCGTCGGTTGCTATGGTTAGTTGTGAGGTGTCCGGATTCGAGATTGAGAGCCCCTGTTTGCAACCCAGACCGGCGTGTGCTTGTATATTTGGTTGTACCAGATGCCAAGGTACCAACGCTCCGATTTTCTGTTGCACATGCCGAGTAAATGACAGACTATTACATGTCGCTCATCAGTACGTAATGCTAAATTTTGGTTCTCCGAAGAACATGAGAAAACTCTATAGTCCAAACTTATACTATTCTCTTTACTTTATTGTTAAGGCTACCATGATTAGCCCAAAAATTTTTTCTTATTTTATCTTTGTGTATATTTTTTATTTTATGTTTTTGTAGTTTTTTTGTTTTTTTTCTAGTGCAAAATTTAAGTACCTTTGATATATTTTCTCAAAAAACGTAAAATTTCTCTAACATTAAAGTTATTTTTACACCATAAGAATCATGTATTGTAACTGCGGAAAACCACATGTAACCACGAAGAATCATGGATAGCAGGTTGGGAGGTACCTGGCTGGAAGAAACCTAGCGCGAACTTGCCGCGGTTGGACACTAGTGGCCTCTGCCTGCCGGACAACGGCCGGTCGGCGGCGACGGTGTCAGAGGCGTCCGCCAATACCACCACACCACTCTGCAGAGCGGCCATGGCTATGACAAACAGGCAGGGAAGAAGAACGAGAGCAGAGGAACAGAGCGGCGCTCCTGAGCTCGCCATCGTTCCAGTCTCCGAAATGAAGGACGGACAAGGCAGACCACAAACATTCTAGCAGTAGAAAGAAAGTGAAATGCAGGTACGAAAACGAACAGAGATTTAATTCCATTCAGACTGTGTGTTAGCGATCGGAGTAATTATTTTGATGACATGATTTGTGGGAACGAAACAGAGTATTTACCGGAAGAACAGGTCAAGCTAGCGTCAATGTCTCCTTTTTATTTTCGCCGGGCCGATGTCAAGCGTCAATGTCGTATCCTATCGCCGGTCATTGGCCGTGTTCAGTACTCTGGCCAAAATTCTTTTTTAAGTATACGGATATATATTTAAAGTATTAAACGTAGACTAATAATAAAACAAATTACATATTCCGTCTGTAAACTGTAAGATGAATTTATTAAGCATAATTAATTTATTATTAGTAAATGTTTAGTGCAACATCACATTGCATGTCAAATAATGGCGCAATTTGACTTAAAAAATTCGTCTCGCAATTTATATGCAAACTATGTAATTATTTTTTTCCACATTTGTCCAAATATTTAATGTGATATTTTTGGCCAAATTTTTTTTATCTAAACATACCCCGTAAAAAACAATTACTACTGTATCGATCGATCTGTCACACTGTCACTGTCACGCCGTGGTCTCTCGGGCACCCCCCTCGCGCCCGTGGCATTCGCGAAACCGAAGATTTTTCGCTGGCCGCGATGCCAAGCTGGCGTCTCGATGGTGTGTTGCCTGCGCAGCTGCGCTAGTTGTAGCATGATCATTAACGCTTGAGGCTTTGACCTATTGCCATCAAGCCTCGGCTATTCCAGCACGCAAAGTTTCTTTTTGTTTTCAAGTAACTAGACATTATGAATAATTGCTTATTTGATCCCGTTTTGAACCGGCGCACAATCAATAAGGGCAGATTACACAACAATGAGAAAACTCTCGGACAAACCAAATGAGTGAAATGATCACATGCATGTTCTACCAGGGAGTCCATGACAATACAAAATATATTGTTGTTCACGGAATTTATAGTTTCATTTGTTGAGATTAGATAAAACAATATGGGATAGCATAACCATTCTTTACAGAGTTGGTATATAACAAAATGTGCCAAAAAAAACCATTATTTACACAGTTAAGTACTTCCTCCGTTTCACGTGGACAATGTCAGAAAGTCTTACATTCTCCGTTTCACAATGTAAGTCATTCTAGCATTTCTCACATTCATTAGAATGACTTACATTGTGAAACGGAGGGAGTACATTATAAAGAGGGAGTAC
This sequence comes from Oryza longistaminata, assembly GCA_009805545.1. Classification (NCBI taxonomy): domain Eukaryota; kingdom Viridiplantae; phylum Streptophyta; class Magnoliopsida; order Poales; family Poaceae; genus Oryza; species Oryza longistaminata. The sequence goes on from CM020178.1 coordinate 40,747,248, forward strand.
GTAACATTAACATATCGTGCCACGGAAATGCCAGCCACTGTGTTGCGCACCTTTTCAATGTGCAAACAGTTTAATTAAGGAGCCATGGCCTTTCTTAACGCTTGATTATAATGAACGAAATTTGACAAACACAATGGCAAGCGAAACTGTAGAATACATATAACAGTTTTCTTCTTTTTTTTTTGAACGGAAATATAACAGTTGCAAGCTTCATATAAGCAAAAGTAAAGAACATGCCAAATGGTTCACTGGACAAGCAACTTTTTGACGGTAGAAAACATGTTCTGAGTTGGGACACGAGGTACCAGATTGCTCTTGGGATCGCGAGGGGATTAGACTATCTCCACGAGAAATGCAGGGATTGCATCATACACTGCGACATCAAGCCAGAGAACATACTGCTCGATGGCTCGTTTGCTCCCAAGGTCGCCGACTTGGGGCTCGCCAAGCTCATGGGCCGCGACATCAGCCGCGTGCTGACCACGGCGAGGGGCACGGTGGGGTACATCGCGCCGGAGTGGCTCGCCGGCACGGCTGTGACGGCGAAGGCGGACGTGTTCAGCTACGGCATGACGCTGCTCGAGATCTTGTCGGGGAGGAGGAACGTGGAGCGGAGGGAGGACGGCACCGCGGACATTCTCCCGTTGCTGGCGGCGAGCAGGCTCGTCGGCGGCGTCGCCGACGGCGGCCGGGAGGAGCTGGTCAGCGCAGTGGTGGACGGCCGGCTCAGCGGCGACGCCGACATGGGCGAGGTGGAGAGAGCATGCAGGGTGGCGTGCTGGTGCATCCAGGACGACGAGAACGCGAGGCCGGCCATGGCGACGGTGGTGCAGGTGCTCGAAGGGCTTGTGGAGATCGGCGTCCCGCCGGTTCCGAGATCACTCCAAATCCTGGCGGACCTCGCAAATCAGTCGAATAATTTGCAGTTTTTCTCCGATTTACCGTCAAAGTGCGGCGGTTGCAGGCTTGGCGTTCCTGGAGCTGCACTTCCTCGGGGACCTCCTCCGCGGGTTCCGCGGCGGCCGCGTCGAGCTCACCTTCCACCCGGCCTCCGAGATCTACCACCGCGTAGCCTCCAAGTGCCGCTCCCTCCACGGCAGGTTTGTGTGGGCCTCTCATGCCTCGATCGGATCGTGTGATGATAATTCGTACTCACCGTCTGCAATTTTGTGGGTGGAGCAGTAGCATTGCTTGCTGGGGCTCCTGAATAATGGGAGCGGTTACTTTTGTTGCGCGTATTTGGATGGTAATGACGGATTTGTGGTGTCGTGATGTAGGTATCTGGCGACGCCTTGGCTCGCCAGCCCACATTTGCAGACACTGTTCCTGGGTATCTCCGGGAGGCCACCTTCGTTCACATACAAAAGGTCAGACTCGATTCACGTGAAGATGAGTTGCATTCTAGACTTATTGTAGATTGGTGTATTTGAGTTTAATGTTTTCACATAGAATTCAATTCGGTAAATTTGGTATGCACCACAACGTATTCTGCTGCACTAGATTCATATACCTCCACTCAAGAGAAATGTCAACGTTTGGTCACTTTAGTGTGGGTGTACTTCAACTACCTTCCATACCCTCAAAAAAAAAAAAAAAACCTACCTTCCAAACATGTGTAAAACATTTATAGCATTATTAACATGGCAACGCCCTTCTTGCTAAAAAAATATAGAAAGAATCTAGCATTGGCCTTTGCTTGAGTGAAGGTTATCTATCGTACCATCCAAGCACCATAGACCATAGAAAAAGAGTATCAACGTGCGAGAAGCCCTTAACAACGCGTATAGGTTTTCACTAATGTTGCTACCTGATACATGCCTCTTTCGAAGACCAAAGATACACAAAACCTGAGAATATTTCATAAGGGCGCATTGTCTGTCCAAACCTATATGTTTTTTTATGGTTCGATGAGAATATCATATATTCAGATTTTACTACAAAGTTCAGCCCACCAGTAGTCTATGGCAATGATGAGAAAATTAACTGAAATATACATGAGGAAGACGGGATGCGGGGTCATAGCCTTTCTCCTTTGGCTTAACTGCAGGTCTGCAGCACCCATGAATGAATAGGCAGCCAGAAACCCCACACCAGTGTGACTGTCACTACGATGATCTAGTATGACACTTCCTCAGCATGCAAATTGAGCTCCAACATCCATAGGTTACAGGTATAGCCAAGAAGACTGAAGCTCTGGATGAGGATGATGTGCCTGTCCACAATCAAAACATTAAGGATTTGTCAGCTTCGCACCAACAAAACAGTGAAACAAACATGCACCTGTTGCTTCTCTGCCCATACGCCCATGAAATCTGGAAAACACTTCCAGTCAAAAAAAAAAAAAAATCTGGAAAACAGTCCTATAGGCTATATGGGCAAAATGCACCATCATGACGACAGCCAAACCTCGATACTTTGACATTCTAGAGGATTTGTGGCATCAAGATTGCTCATGCTTGCAAAAGGAGTGGAGGTGCAGGTAAATGACCTTGTGATTTACACAAGTTGGGTAATTTGGAAGGAGCAGAATAGGCTGATTTTTCAGTACCAGAGACTTCAGCCACAAGACATTGCCTACAAGATTTTCTAGCATTATTTGCGCGAATTTTCCTTTTATCCCCCTTTCATACAATAGGCAGAGCTCCTGCTCTTTCGTTAAAATTAAATAAAAGCAGAGTGTATGCTGCTTTGTTATTCAATCTCTGCTGTGTTACTAAAAGCAGTGATGTGGCCATTTGGAAACTGGGAGTGTGATTCAGGATGAAATTAAATGTTTCAACCATCTTGTGCAAGCTCTGAAATGATTTTTGGGCATGCACATACCTCCGTTTCTAGTTACATTTCTAGCAATTAATTTATTGAATTTGTTCAGAATTTAATTCAATACTTATCAGGCAATTTGTGCATTGATAATAGGCAATTGTACACAGTACATGATGGTGGGACCATTGCTTTGGACTGGCTGCTTGCCACTGATTCAAAGGGTATCAGGCACATATAGTATGTTAAATTCTATGTCATACACTGTGAGATCTAACTTATTTACTACATGGCAGATTCAGATGGGATCCTTTCTGAGGATGCTTCAGCACCACTTGTAGTTATTGTACCTGGATTAACTAGTGATTCTGCTGCTGCTGTTAGTCACTAACTTATTTCTGATGATATTTTCACACATTTTAAAGAGCTCTTGGATTTATTGTTGCATAACCTATTGGTATATAGATCTGTTGGTAATTCTGATGATGCTGCTATCTGCAGTATGTAAAACACATGGCTTATTCCATGGCAACGAAGGGGTGTAACACTGTTGTAAGCAATCACAGGGGTCTTGGTGGTGTGTCCATTACTGTAAGTTAACTGACGTATTGATTTTTTTACTCCCTCTGCAGTTTATACTTTCCTTATACACTTGATCCCTCTAAAATTTGTAGCATGTTATAATTTCTCTGTCGATACTGCAGCAAGAAGTTTCTGAGGCACCAAATTTTAACAAATGTCTTATTTAGGAATAAGAACCATCACTCACCTCATAATATTTATTTCCCTTGGCAGTCAGATTGCCTCTACAATGCTGGATGGACAGAAGATCTCCGAGAAGTCATTAATTATCTCCATCACAAATATCCAAAGGCTCCAATGCTCTGTGTTGGTACAAGCATAGGGGCCAACATTGTGGTACATAATTTTACCTCGTCATAATCTGAAACTTATTATGTTTTGCGTATTCAAGATGTGATAGTTATGAGTTTACGACAGTTCATTCTTTTTGCCATTGACCATTCAGAAGTTTATCACTTAGCTACCTACACCAATGAGACTGAAATGCTTCTCATGCCATTGTTACCTGATGAAGAGACGTCAGTGGTTTCTCGCTCAGTGTAGTCATGTACTAGGACAAGCTTAAAATTTATAAGTTTGATTCAGTTTCTAACCATGTCAAGTTTATAATTCACCAATAACCATTAACCAGAATGAACTGGCTAGTGAGGAAGGGGCTGAATCCATCTAACATCTTTCTGTGTTGCATATACACTTTTTTTTCAAGTATGCTCCTTTTGGTTTAAATCTGTTGTTGTTTGCAAATATCTGAAGATTCTTAAGCATCAATTTGCTGAAGCTTTGTAATTAGTTGATCAACCATGCATTTTTACCTGCACCCATTTGTTGACCTGCTTGGTTCACCGTCTCTTTCTTTATTCTCTTTGAGCTTGCTATTAATAACCACATAAGTTGGTAATATCGGTTTGGTTTTGGCTTGTGGATGCTGACATGGTAGCTCATTCTCAATTTCTAATCTATTTTTGATCTTCATTCTTTTGACAATCGTGGTTAGATTCATCATTAAATAATGCTGGCTTTCTTAATTTAGTGTGCTTCAACTCCCGTGCCTGTTTTGCTCATTATCCTTGACCCAACACCAAAGTCATGCACTCATGCCTGCAGTATACCATTGGATTTCAATATCATACTGCATTTGATGAACTGACAATATATGTAATCATATCTTTATACAGGTCAAATATCTTGGAGAAGAAGGTGAGAATACTCCTGTGGCTGGTGCTGCATCTATTTGTTCTCCATGGGATCTGGTGGTTAGTTGCTGGACATTATTCACTGAAATACAGATACATATAATTCATGACTGTATTATCTGATTTTTTTTTACCAATTTTTAACTCAGTTCTTATGCCACCTTCTCAATTATTGATGATCTGCTGTGCTCACAGATCCATGTTGGTTTTTACAATTCATGTAACAGTTTGATGTGTTACTGAGTGATAATGTAGGTTTCCATTTGTCATTCTTGACTTTCTAAAAATGCTTTTGCAAGGATGATCTTCACCTTCTCTTGTACCGAGTTAGACCCCAGGAGAGAGCTTTAATTGCCTGGCTTTGGAGCTCATAAATTTATTTTCTTTGTTTTGTACATATAACACCTTATTTCAGGGGCCTCCCGCAGTGGTTTAAGTAAAAAAAAAAGCTCTTGCTTTACTATTTCCTTTTTTTCTACAGAAACTTGCATTACTATTTCTGGACATATTAACTAATTCCCAACTTCTTTGTTTGAATTATAAAATATTCTTTCTACTATATTAGCAAGGATTGTCTATGGGACTATATAAGTTAGTTTCCAACAGTTTTTTTCCAGAACACAACATAGCAGTACCAACATGTCCATTAACCTCTCTTGTTTTGTAGGTGGGCGACCGATTTATTTCCCGCAAGCTTGTGCAGCGGTTTTACGACAAAGCCCTTGCCTTTGGTCTTAAGGGCTATGCAAAGCTGTAAGTACCCATTCTCACCATGGTAGTATTCCTGCACATACTCGCAGGTTATCATAACAAGTGATCCAAATTATAACTTGAAATAGTTGACATTGTAATCAAATAGTGTGAATCTTTACCTGCATTTTTATTCCCTTACAGGCATGAACCTGTGTTGGTTCGACTTGCAAATTGGGAAGGTATTAAAAAGGTCTGACTTGTTCAACTGTGTTTTTTTTGGGTACTGAACTGATAGATGTATCAGTTTATAGATTTATGATATTTACAGGCCTGTTCAGATTGTAGCCAAAATAAACCTTACCAAATTTTGGCAATTTGGCAATGCCAAAATTTTGGCAAGATGGCAATATTGCCAAATTTTTTGTAGGATTTCTTATGTATTTATCAAATTTGGCAACAAACTAAACGTAGACATTTTTTTTTGGCAACTTTACCAAAAAATGGTATGGTTGAAAATGGCATCAATCTGAACAGCCCTGTTATGTATAATTTCTTTAAGTTTTAGTCTATTTCATTTCAAAAAACAATCTTCGATTTCAGGCTGCCAACTGTTTGTCTACTCCTGTACTTCATAAGTTCATGACTTGTGATATTCATATATTTATTTTATTTCTATATTGCCAGTCACGCTCTATCCGGGAATTTGACCACCATGCCACTTGCATGGTTGCAAAATATGAGGTACCTGTCATGCATTTCATGCCACTTGGCTCTTCTATCCCTTATCAATGAGCATGCTTGTTTGTCTGTTACTGTGCCTTGCGTGTCATTTCACTGCTCCCTAATACAATGACAGAACTGCTGCTGTAGTGATTAATGTTGTCATGTACTCCCTCTATCCCATAAAAAACAAACCTATTACGGAATGTGACATACCCTAGCTGTCCAGATTTATAGTACTAGGATGTCACATCCGTACTAGGCTTGTTTTTTATGGGACGGAGGGAGTAAAGTACAGTATATCATCACTCATGTAATGACTAATTATTTTACAGACAGTAGATACCTACTACCGCCGTTGCAGCAGTGCCAGTTATGTTGGTAATGTGTCAGTTCCCTTGCTATGTGTCAATGCTTTGGATGACCCCCTCTGCACAAGGGAGGCCATCCCTTGGGATGAGTGCAGGTAATTTTTTTTTTTTTGTAAAATTCATTTTCCCAAAGTACTCTGGTTTTTGTATTAAGTAGAAGATGTTTTTCATTTGAATTAGGGCCAACAAGAACATTGTTTTGGCTACTACTCCGAATGGCGGTCATCTTGCATTCTTTCAAGGACTAACTGCTGGAAGACTATGGTATGGTGCTTGTGTTTCGTCTAAGATCTATTCTATTCAATATTCATGTTTATTTTATGTCTTATATGTGTATCTGCTATTTATGGTATTCAGAACTCAGGGCCTTTTATATTTTGTAGGTGGGTCGGAGCTGTTTCTGAGTTCCTCTTCGCTCTGCTTGACAGTAAATACATGCATCAGCAAAAGGTTTTCTTACTATAATATGAATGAAAAATCCCATCTCAGCCACATGCATTTTGAAATGGTGGTTACTTTGTTGTTTCATATCATAATTGAATTGCAGGCACAAGACCATATTTTGCATTCTTCCTTGGAGTCGTCCATCGATAAGAGCCCATATGTCAACGTCATGGAAGATGGAATGATAGCTCCGGTGACAGATGATGGCCCTTGTGATGATGTCACCCCTTCTCACCAGGTTAATGACATAAAACAAGATAATGGGGATTTTACGCAACAGAATGAACACACCAGGGAAGTAGATGATAACAATATCACAGAAGTAAATGCAATGCCTTCCCAAAGCCCTGAACAGTCTGCAGGACAGCAAGTAGAGGAACACTACGTTGGTAAGTTTCATGAGGCCATTGCTCCAGTTAAGAGATCCATAAACCAACTCACTCGGTACCAGGGTAAGTCAGTCTGGTTGCTTGCTTATATTGCTTTTGTAACATCATGGCCACTCCTTGGCTCCTTAGCTTTTATCGCATTTAGGAAAAAGTTCAGGAATAATTTGCTAGCTAAGTGGCTGAGAAGATAAATAAGTTGTGTTCCAGCAATTTTTTTTTCATTTGCATCATGTAAAACTCAGAACTGTTTAAAGGCTTGAAAAGCCATTCGATCTCACTTCAGTCCTTAACAGTCCATATGTACAGTTTCATCACGTCAATAGTCAATAACCGTGCGTGACAGTTTCTGCATTGTCCTGTTTCTGCTATCATGAGGACATGAGAGACAAAAGGTTGTCCCCATGGTTTTCCCCATTGGACATTGATGGGTGGATGGTGGGGGGTTCTGAAATTTGTTTATCCATGTTTAGGATGAGAAAGTGGGGAGTTTTGAACTTTATGGTCCAACTTTAGGATGAGAAAGTAGTGGTGAATATGAGATGAGGGTAATATTGTGAACCAGTTGAGCTAGATATTGCGACATGATATGTGGTGCACTATGAATGGAGGTTGACATCCCCTGCAGCCTGTTGCTATGGTCCCAACAAACCTCTTTGCATGATCTGGAATCTCCGGTATTTGCATCGTTTGTTAATTCGTGTTACGTGCACGTTTTTGCAGCAGTGAGATATCCTTTTCTACTTTATCTGGTTTACTTTGATTGTTGTTCGCTTTGGACACATACAATATTTCCCCTTCGTCTTTTTTTGACCCAATAAAATGTTATCTCCCCCAGCTATCCGTCCAATCAGATTAGAAGGTATAACTAGTTCGTCTTCCATTGCGGTAAGCATGGCAAGATTTACACACCTGACACCTGTGTTTACGCAAGTCACTTGGTAGAGACATTATTGCTCACTCCATGATTCGCTGTCGTGTTGCTTGCTTCTGTGGCTTGTGCTGATTTGATAATGTTATACTTATACATCAAGGTCAACTACGATCCATGATGGGGATTCTCAACGGCTCAACCTCACTGATGCAATGCAGCCTGTTTTATTCCGAATAATACCCCGATAATATTATAGCAAATGCTGATCCCAACGTACCAACCCCTAGGATTAACATGATGCTGATGCTGGTGACAGAGCTTGGCAAGTTAGATCGGAACTCGATATGATTATTCTGATCCAGGAGGCAGATGTGTCCAAACGTTCCAAACGTCCCCACGGTGATTTGGACTGCAGGAGCAGGAAGCTGATGGCCCAGCAATGCTCCCCTCCCCTCTCGTTGTGTTGTTTGTTTCGTCGCGTGATCTCACGGATGATGTCAAAAGGATCGCGACCTCAACTCTGGTTCTTCTGGAGCGTTGCCCATTGTGGCTCACGCTGTGCCCATGATCGGTGCCGCTGCCTCTATCTGCGAGTCCCCAATATTAGCGATATTTTGGTTGCAGCAAATTGAAATTGGTCCCCTCTTCTGGCGTACTAACATTTAATGATTCGACGCTCTATTCATTATCATCTGTGTTAATGAGGATCTATTCATCATCATCTATGTTAACGAGGATTTTTCAAGTAATCGAAGCACGCCAAGGGATTATAACTTAATTGGTGGTTTCCTACGGTGGAACCAATCCACTCGAATTCAAATTCTAAACTTAAGGCCTGTTTGGTTGGGTATTTCAACTTACCACACCTCAATTTAGCACATGCCAAAAGTGTGACGAACGAAATCCTTGTCATAGTTTTGGCTCAAAAATGTGTGACAAAGCAGCAAGAAGCTGCCTAACTTTCTTTGGCAGGTTAAACTATGGAAGCAAAACAAACAAGGGCTAAGCAGTTGTAGCTGACTAACATGAGGTGCGGCATTCTGTGGCATGGATCCAAACAACCCCTTACACATATACTTGCATTTAGTGGTCGATGGTAGACGATACACTTCTCGACAGCAAGACATGCGTGGTAACCCTTTAATCTTAAAACGTGTCGGTCTATTCTTTCGAATATGCGCATAAAAATAGGGTGTGCGTGTATAAAGGTATAAGGATGAGTGTGCACGTGTTATAAGTGTCTGCGTTTTGTACTATGTTTATTTTTTATTTTTTAAAAAAAGTAATCAAATTCATTTTACAAAGTATAAAAAAAAGACAAATCTCTCCTCTTCACATAAAGTCGAGTGTGCACGCGTTACGACTACATTTTTACTATGTTTTTAAAAGAAAAGAGTAATCGAAATCCATTTTATAGTGTCAAAATGCCACATCTCTCCTCTTTAAGTAAGCCGAGCGAGGTCTCGTTCTTCTTCTTCGTCTCCGACGAGATTTTACCAACAATTTGGCGGTGAATACAGTCTCAGTGTTTATCACCTCCATTAGCTTTCCATCACGGTTACGGTGGAGCTGAGCTACAAACATCAACGCTAATCAGAACGCCTGATCTGTGTCCCGTGTGCTAATTCCGTCACAAAATTGGCATGTTCTGCGTTGCGAAATTCATCACCAATTTGGCATGTTTTATTCATAGCGATCCAAAAGCAATCAGTGGCCAAATCTACCAGACGCCTCACATCACATCACAGTAGGCAGTAGCACGGCGGGAAGGCCAGGAATGAGAGGAGCAAAGCTGCAGACAGCGACGGGAGGCGGTGGGCCCGCGGTGGCCGTTGGCCTCACTTTCTTTTGCTGGCCCCACCGCTCAGCACCTGCCATTTTATTGTCTTGTGTGGGTCAGCCACTGGAGGTCTGGAGCTGCCTACTGGCGATTTAGCGAAGCCTGAAAGGCTGAAATGCAGTTTTTTTATTGATTGAAGTTTTTGATTTAGGGTGTGATTCTTGAAAAAAGTTTAAAAGTTTTAAAGAAAGTTGGGAGTTTAAAAGAAAATTGAAAGCTTATGTATAGGAAAGTTTTCGATGTGATATAATATGATGGAAAGTTGGGAATATGGAGAGAAAACTAAACACGGCCTCAGTGATAGAGGTCTGTTTGATGCTATATTAAATTTACCTTATTTATGTTATATTTATCTAAGTTATGGCTATGTAAAAAAATAAGCTACACCTTAACTACTGTACTAAAGTAGGTTTATGCCACACTTTTATTTTAGTCAAATTTATCTAATATAAGATATGACAAAACATGGGAAATGTATCAAACAGCTCCGAATTCTCTAAAGAAAATAAATACTCCAAGGCGGCGAGGTGATATGTTAATAACTCTCTCCTGCTCATAATATGATCATTTTTAGCCCCTCAAAATAAATTTATTTTTAGCAACCATTGCACCGGAGTTTGTGATAGCACTAGACAAACTTTATTTTGGATTACATTATGAGAGGGACTTTGCCAATGGGATATATGTGTATAACGTGGAAAATGAAATACCCCGTTCTTTTCATATTATCCATAAAAATATTACCGTATTTTTTTACATTTTTAAATATTTTCTAAAAAAACAATTCTAACTTATTCATATCCGAGAATAACGTATACAACTCCGATTTTGTGAGTTGCTCGGTTTGTCACCGTTTTCGTTGGATGGTACTATTCGTCGCTTTTTAAAAAGAGGTTTTGCCTGCAAAATGGTATTATATTATTTTCATTTTTCTTTAAGCAAATCCCAACATGGCTTTGGTGAAAAACTTGAGATTTGTGGATGATAACATCTTACAGCGCATGTCACCTCAAACCTAGCGGCCAACACCCATGGCTTCAAGGGTCAAACAGTTGTATACAATACAGTTCAATTGTTTTAGTTCATAGTATTATGTTGTACAATACAATTTAATATTTTTAGTTCATTTTAGGATAAAGGGAGCAGCACATTGTGCGGGTTACGTCGTTAATCGACGCGACTCGCGAGCCGAGGCTCTTTTCGCTAGCTAAACGAGCGGAGCCACAACTCGGTATCCATTAACCAAAGGAAAAACTCGTCATCCAATTTAACCAATGGAAAATTGCCTAAGGTCAACGGGAACCAGGAACCAGCAGGGCTCCTCCTCCTATAAAGCCACCCACCCGCCCTCCCGAGTCCCATTTTTGCTGCCCTGTGGAGCCTCAAATTCTACTCGCGTAAGTCCATCTTTTTTTTTTATTTACTGAGTATATTACACGCTTCACACGAATTTCTCTCTTTCTTTTTTTTGAAACTAAACGAATTTCTCAATCTTGTTAATTTCATCCGTGCTATACTGGAACAACTGTAACAATTTTGGGGGCAGAGAATTTTGGGGGGAGGGAATCAATCTTGCACCAGTTGGTCTCCTTTAGAATCTGGATATGGTTCTTCAGATTCTTTCTGATGTGTTTGTTAGAGGATGGTGTGATGGTGTCTTTCTTTTTAGTATTTGTTTGATCTGGAGGGGCATTAGAGGTGGTGTTTTTGGGTTAGATGGGGATCTTGAAGTGTGTGACGATAATCATTTGGGGGAAGTTTTAGATCTGCCGGTTTTCTGTTTGTGTTTGTGTTTGTGTTCTTGGGGTTGATTGTTTCCAGATTGTATGGTGTGCTTCTAGGGGTGAGAATTGAGATAAGAGGGGAAGGTGATATGCTGAAATTACGTTTGATTTATCTCTGATTTGTACTGGACCATCAACGTTGATACTTTATTTGATTAATAGTTAGGCCGTGAATCCATGAAACTATGCATCGTTTGGATTTGTCTTTTTTCATTTTTGCATGTATTCTTCAGGTTCTTTTGCATCTTCAGCTCCACATCAGGAGCGAACCCTGTTACTTAGTGCCACCACTTTTCTCTGCTAAGTGTTTCTTTATTTTGATAATTAAAAATTAAAATAGAAAAACACTTTTTTTTACTACAAGAATTATGTAGATGCATGCACAGACAAACAATCACAGTTGCCAACGTACTTATAACAAAAGTAAGTTGGCACATGTATATATGAGGAGGCGTTTTCAGTAGAAATTTTGATTGGGTCATAGATTTGTTGTTAGACTTTTTTCTTTGAGCGTCGTGAATTTAAGGAGTAGGAATTTACAAATGTTGTGATTTTCTTTGGAATTAAAGTGGATTACTTTTAAAGTTTGATTTTAAAGAATAATTTTAGATAGACTTTTATCTGTGTTCTAAGAAATTATTAAAATAGAACAAGACAAACAAAGTGGTAAAGAAAACCCTTGAAATAAATTTAGAATTAAGTCAACTTCGATTATATATATTAGTAGTTCAACCAAGCATTCATCATGCAATAAAGTAATGATTTTTTTATACCCAGAGTAAGGTTTTCTTTAAATAATTTATCACCCCTAGGAATGATGCAATTCTTGGAACCATTTGAGTCACTAAATGTGGACTGGGATAGCGAATTGTGTCCAACTTAAGAATGTCATATTACCAAATGCCCCAGTTATAAAATCATAAATAATATTTACAACCATGACTTTGTAAAATAAAATACTGTACCTTTTTTTTAAAGATGACTTGTCATTTTGTTTTCATGCAGCCTTCGAGCAAGTTTAATAGTATAGCTAAATACTGGCTCTAATTTATCTATAGTCAATCTAATAACTTATCCATACAATAGTTACATACTACACTATTGATACTTAGTCCTACATGTCATACACACACTGCGTCTTGGAGTCTGTGCTACAGCTGGCTACAAATCTGTAGCCCGCTGCTCTTCTCTCTCCTTATTTATCTTCTTAAAATATGTTTACAGCTGACTTATAGCCTGCTATTGTACCTGCTCTTAGATTATCACCAAAACTAGTGTCTTGCCTTGTACTGTTTCCACGTTCATGGGCCAATGACCTTGGGGTTGATAAAGTCAGAGGAGCCTGATCCCAATATCTCATATTCCCAGGGACCCCTGCGTAAATTTGTGTTTTTGCCCACGAAGAAATAGGAAATCGTCTCGCCGTTCGCTGCCACGGTGACTCGACTAGTATTTCCCCTCGCTCGCCGTCGACTCCTCCTCCGCTCGCCGCCGCCGCCGCTGTCGCCGTCGCCGCCGCCGATCCGATCCCAATCCATCCCGGCGACCGCGAGCAGGGCGCGGGGCTTCGTCGTTCGTCCTGCTGATTCCGCCGCATCGCGTCGCGGTATAGCATCCGATCCTCTTTTTCTCATCTTTTTCCCCCCAGTTTGCGTTAGCCCTTTGGTCATTTCTCCTTCGTCATAGACATGGAGGAAGCCTTTTCTCTCTTGATTTGCTTTAACCTTGATATATTAATAAAAAGTTTTTTTTGTTCCACCCAAAAAGTTTGGGGGATTCAGCTGAATCCCCCCATGTCACATGTTAGATCCGATCCTTCTTTGTTAGCAATGAGAAAATTGCAATATTGGGACTGCAATAGGATATCAAGCTGGTTGAATTAGTGGAGAGATGATGATGAGCTGAGAGTTAGTTCCAAATTCTGACTTCGGACTAGTCAGCTTGGTTTGTTGGTTGGTTGTTCTACTTGTTGATAGGCTTTTCTCCCTGTGTATTAATTATCTTCTCGCTTGCTTCCAGAAATATTTTTTTATTAAAAAGGTTTGGGTTTTCTACTAGAGATAGGCTTAAAAAATATGTTTTCTTTAGTTTTTTTCCCTCGCTCTTTTGGGCTAGAAATGTCCGATCTATTTATGGGAGTATTCATGGTTAATTTCATCCTGTCAGCGACATGGAATAAAACCATCTATTTATGGGAGTATTCATGGTTAATTTCATCCTGTCAGCGACATGGAAGAAAACCAGAAAATCAGCAGTGGATTCTTTCCAACTACGACCTGTTTAATTGATTGGTCTCGAACTGTTGGTTGTTGCTGCGTTCAGTTTGGTGTTCTAACAATCTTTATCATGCATCCCAGGTTTTCATGACTGCCCTATAGATCAGCTCCTGATTGGAAGGATTGTAGTTCCATGAGATAGAAGGGCATATTGAAGTAGAATTTGGCCTTTGGTGAATCTAAATGGACAGTGGCTTGGGAAGAAGTTCAGAGACATCCTTGAAAGCCTTGCCATCAATGGCAAGTAATGCAACAAGGAATACTGATCCTGACCAACAGGGTGTTCGATTCAGTTCCATGGACCAGCCTCCATGTTTTGCAAGACCTGGTCAATCGTTCCCTGCTTTTCCTCCACTCTTTGGGGTTCAGTCTTCCAGCTTGTATTTACCTGATGACATTGAAGCTAAAATCGGTAACCAATTCGAATCAAATCCTTCCCCGAATAATCCTACAATGGATTGGGACCCTCAGGCAATGCTGAGCAACTTATCCTTCCTTGAGCAGAAGATCAAGCAGGTAAAAGACATCGTGCAGTCTATGAGTAATCGTGAGAGCCAAGTTGCTGGTGGTTCCAGCGAGGCACAAGCAAAGCAGCAGCTTGTCACTGCTGATCTCACTTGTATTATAATTCAGCTTATTTCAACAGCTGGTTCCTTGCTTCCTTCGATGAAGAACCCAATCAGCAGCAACCCGGCACTCAGACATCTCAGTAACACACTTTGTGCTCCTATGATCCTGGGCACCAATTGTAACCTGCGACCAAGCGCAAACGACGAAGCCACAATTCCTGACATTAGCAAGACCCCTGACTATGAGGAGCTGATGAATAGCCTTAATACTACTCAGGCAGAAAGCGATGAGATGATGAACTGCCAAAATCCTTGTGGTGGGGAAGGGTCAGAACCGATTCCAATGGAAGACCATGATGTGAAGGAGAGTGATGATGGTGGTGAGAGAGAGAATCTCCCCCCTGGCTCTTATGTAGTATTGCAATTAGAGAAGGAGGAGATTTTAGCACCACATACTCACTTCTGCTTGATCTGTGGCAAGGGTTTCAAAAGAGATGCTAATCTTAGGATGCACATGAGGGGCCATGGAGACGAGTACAAAACTGCTGCAGCTCTTGCGAAACCTTCGAAAGATTCTAGCTCAGAGTCTGCACCAGTTACAAGGTACTCGTGCCCATATGTTGGCTGCAAGCGGAACAAAGAGCACAAGAAGTTCCAGCCTCTCAAGACAATCCTGTGTGTGAAGAACCACTACAAGAGAAGCCACTGTGACAAGAGCTACACCTGCAGCCGTTGCAACACCAAGAAGTTCTCAGTTATCGCGGATTTGAAGACTCATGAAAAGCACTGTGGCCGCGACAAGTGGCTATGCTCGTGTGGAACAACCTTCTCAAGAAAAGACAAGCTATTTGGGCATGTTGCTCTTTTCCAAGGGCACACGCCTGCACTCCCTATGGATGATATCAAAGTAACAGGAGCATCAGAGCAACCTCAAGGCAGCGAGGCGATGAACACCATGGTGGGGAGCGCTGGGTATAACTTCCCCGGTAGCTCATCGGACGACATCCCAAATCTTGACATGAAGATGGCCGATGATCCGCGCTATTTCTCGCCATTGAGCTTTGATCCTTGCTTCGGTGGGCTTGATGACTTCACTCGACCTGGATTTGACATCTCTGAGAATCCCTTCTCCTTCTTGCCCTCAGGATCATGCAGCTTCGGGCAGCAGAACGGAGACAGCTGATCGAGGCCAACGTTAACGATGACGGCAATGGCCTTGCCTACCTTTGTGTACCTTGTCTAGCCCTATTCTTCCTCTGTTGAAGGAGCCATTTTAGGTCATTCCTTCTTCCTGAAGTGTACTTTATTTTATGATCATCAGTAATGATCAAGTACTTTTTATCTTTCCTTATAGATTGAGATAGCCCAATCTTGGTATATATATGCAAGAAGCGTTTCTAATTATCTGAATTGGTGCCATTGTTGTAGTGCCTACACATTGTCATAACATGACATCAGCATGTACATGACAATAAAAATCTCTTTCTGATGAGCCCGCTCCAGTGAAACCCAAGCGATGTTCTCATGCAGGATGATCAAAACGATTATCTGTATCGTGAGAATTGAACTGATTTTCGTGAAATGTACATGCAGCTAGATGAGTTACAATAGAGTTTGAGAGTGATAGTTTAAGCTGATTCACATCTTGCTTGTACAGATGAATTTGGATTTCATCCTTATTAGGGCCTATTTGGAGCATTGGCACGGCTTAAGTTCCATCTCTTCTGGACCTGAACCGGAGTCTAACCAAACGGTTTAGCCTTAAAAAAATAGAGAGTGAAGTGGGCTAGAAATCTTTTTTAAAAAATAAACTAGAGTCCTAAAGTTAGATTGAGAAGTTATAACCATGTCAAACATGCTCTTAAAATAGCCTACATTTGATTCGAATCCACCAAACTCCCAATGAAATCTGGTGGAAACCCGTCAGAGGAGGAAGAGGAGGAGAAGAAACGAAAAGGCAATGAAATCCGGTGGAAAAACCCATCAGAACAGGAGGAGGAAGAGAAAGAAACGGAAAAAAAAAGGCAACGAAATCGAGGTCCAATTCCCATTCCGACCAACCCACCCCCACCCACCTACCGCAGCAGCAGGAGGAGGCACAAGTCCACCACCCCTGCTCGATTCGAACCAACACAACAACAGTACAACACAAACTACCTACCGCTGCGAGACACGCTTCATCCATGGCGGCCTCCACCTCCGCCACCTCCGCTCCCTCCTTCTCCACTCCCACCAAGCCCGCCTCCTCCTCCTCCTCCTCAAGTCCCAACTCCGTCTGCTTCGCCAGGTGAGCATCCGCGTCGCGTTGGGGGGTTGGATCTTTGCTGGTTCTTTTGCGGTGATCGGTGACGTGATGACGACGTGGGGGGGATTGATTGGCTTGTTCTTGCAGGGCGTCGGGGAGGAGCAGGATGGCGTCGGTGGTGGTGAGGGCGGAGGCGGTGGACGCGTCCATCAGCCCGACGGTGAGCGCGCTGCGGCCGTCCAAGACCATGGCCATCACCGACCAGGCCACGGCGCTGCGGCAGGCGGGCGTCCCGGTCATCGGCCTCGCCGCCGGGGAGCCCGACTTCGACACGCCGCACGTGATTGCTGAGGTAGGTCAATAGGTGCCCATTTTTTTTCTTCGTCTCGGTAGAAAATTTAGCCCCGGCTAGGGGAATATCATCATTATATGTTTATCCAAGTTGTGGGTTGCAAGGGTTAAAAGGAATTGATTAACATTAATTGCTACTATCAGTTCTTGTTGTGTGTTGTTCTTAGTTGTGAATTTATTGCACTAGTAAGTCTACAAAAGTTCAAATGTTTGTGAACTTGAACTTGAACTTGATTTGGCCAATTTTGGGGGACTCTGAATGCTGTGCGCTCAATTTTGGTTATGAAAGTGTAGGAATGTTTATTATTTGCTTGCAATTAATACTGCAGTAGTGCACTTGTTCGTAGGCAAAAGAATGAATTCTGTTGGTAGCAAGTTGAGTGTTGATTGCTCTTGTTGCTTGTTGTGATCTAGGCTGGGATGAATGCAATTAAGGATGGTTATACAAGGTACACTCCTAATGCTGGGACTTTGGAGCTGAGAAAGGCTATCTGCAATAAACTCCAAGGTGCGTGGATGAATTTCTTGTTTGCAGACCTACCACCTTAGTTCAAAAGAAGATTTTGAGTAACTTTGTTTGACTAATAAATGTGCAGAGGAAAATGGGATATCCTACAGTCCAGATCAGGTGCTAGTGAGCAATGGAGCTAAGCAATGCATTACGCAAGCTGTGCTTGCTGTTTGCTCACCTGGTGATGAGGTTTGGTCTCTGTCTTGCTAATGCTAGTTGCTATGCAGCGATGTATTGAACATCTATAGTATCTAGGAGAACAAAAACTCAAATCTCATTAGTTCCTTTATATTTCTATGGAAATCATGGGGACCTTTTAGCATTCTGTCTAATAAGGTCTTCAATCTTGATGTCTTGATTGTTCATTACAGAAAGTACAACATTGATAATTTGCTTTTAGGTTTTGTCAGGTATGACGTATTATTACCTGTATTGTTTAATGCCATGTGTTGATTGTTGACTGTCTTGTTTAATGCCATTAGAATTATTTGTACCAGATAAATGCAATCATTCCATTAGAACTTAATATTAGATGCTGCCTCTGAAGCTTTGCTCTGCTAAAGCTGTTACTCCCTTGTTTATGTTTACTGTGCTTCAAATTGCACTATCATCTGTTTTAACAATATTGAGGGATCCCTTTATTTTAGGTTTTGATACCAGCACCATACTGGGTCAGTTATCCTGAGATGGCTACATTGGCTGGTGCAACTCCAGTAATCCTTCCTACAAGCATATCAGAGAATTTCTTGCTAAGGCCAGAGCTGCTTGCTTCAAAGATCAACGAGAAATCGAGGCTTTTGATTCTCTGCTCTCCTTCTAATCCAACTGGATCAGTATATCCAAAGGAGTTGCTTGAAGAAATAGCTGACATAGTCAAGAAGTATCCTAGGCTTCTTGTAAGTGTTTTAGTGTCTCCCTTTTTTTAACCAGTTTGCATTTTCACTGCATGATGATTATGGCCTATCATCTTGTCTGTCTTTCAGGTTTTGTCTGATGAGATTTATGAGCATATCATCTATCAGCCAGCAAAACACACAAGCTTTGCTTCATTGCCTGGAATGTGGGATAGAACATTAACTGTAAATGGTTTTTCTAAGGTAGATATGCTTCTGTTTATTTCTGTTCACTCTTTAAAATATGTTGGGCACCTCTTTAGCTATGTGTGGATCTTCACAATCTGAAATGTAATATCTTAATGAACATAGCAAGGAGTCTGCCTATTTCAGTTTTCGCCTACCCAGTGGGTTTAGAAAGCTGGCTGAAATATTGGCTGATGCAAATTTTACAGGCTTTTGCAATGACGGGCTGGCGACTTGGATACCTTGCAGCCCCAAAACATTTTGTTGCAGCCTGTGGAAAGATCCAAAGCCAGGTGATCACTTCTTGTTTATGCAACTATAGATGTGTAGTGTTGAGTGATATAGTCATGTGATATTGCATTACCATAGAACTATCATTTTGTTAATTCTAGAAACCTTTTCATGCCGCAACACTCTCTGTTCTAGCCCCCTTTTCCTCCTGCAAACTCTGATTTGCAGTTTTCCTCACACCAACGCTTTGTTTGCTGCAGTTTACTTCAGGTGCTAGTAGCATATCACAGAAGGCAGGGCTCGCTGCTTTGAACCTTGGCTACGCTGGTGGTGAAGCAGTCTCAACTATGGTCAAAGCATTCCAGGAACGTCGCGATTACCTCGTAAAAAGTTTCAAGGAACTGCCAGGTGTGAAGATATCAGAGCCTCAGGTGAGAATTGATAAGATCCAGTAGTAAGTAGTTGTGCCAAATCCTAGTTGCATACCCCCAGACAGATGGCTAAACAACCAATTTGTAGGGTGCTTTCTATTTGTTCATCGACTTCAGCTCCTACTATGGATCTGAAGTAGAGGGTTTTGGCACTATCAAGGACTCTGAGTCTCTCTGCATGTTCCTCTTGGAGAAAGCACAGGTATGAATACGGATTTCATTCGCATTTTTCAGTGAAGTTTACTGACACAGTAGAACTATTGCTAACCACGATTTATCGATTGCGCTATTATAGGTTGCACTTGTCCCTGGCGATGCATTTGGGGACGACAAATGCATTCGCATGTCATATGCTGCAGCACTATCTACGCTTCAAACTGCTATGGACAAAATCAAAGAAGCTGTTGCGCTGATCAAACCCCGTGTTGCTGCTTAGTGAAAATGTGAGGTTATACAATGGCAGTGGGAAGTGACCAAAGGCGCCTTCAACTGCCACTTCCGTACCATTTGAAATACAAACGATTTGTCATTGTCTGACAAGTATGAATTTTTGTTGTTTGATTGTGTCTGCTGTGATAAAGAACTTGAATGTAACTCCGGGAAAATGGATAATACTTCTTGATTTCTTTTTCTAAACAAGGAAGCCAGGTTGTTTTCTTTCTGTGCAAATAAACTTATGTAGCTTCGTAGAGTAGTGTTTTGATGGAAAATGGTAGCATGAACGCATCATGACATCAAATTTCAGCCAGGAGCCAACCAGGAACTGCGACGATATATAAGATTGGCAAAGCTAACTCGTAAACCTAGACCAGAGAAAAGAAAAATAGATATATAAGATTGGCAAAGCTAACTCGTAAACCTAGACCAGAGAAAAGAAAAATACACAGCTGAATTCTTCATGGCCTCGCAGGACGATGCTTAACAGTTGACACCAATACATCAAAAACCTACAACATCCAAGACCTGTGAAAAATACTCCAGCTGACTTAATACGGCACCAACAGGGATCACTCCTGATCTCTAAAGAGACAAAAAAAAAAACCCCTTAATTTATAATTCATATTTGGTAGCAGTGAAAAGAAAAGGCCCTGAAAAATTGATGTAACTACACAGGTTGGTAACTATATAACATGACAAATGCTGTCTCTCTAAGTACCAGTACTCTTTCATCTGCAAAGGAGTACCAGTACATACACCAGTACTCTTAATAATTTGCTCTCGATTGAATGCGTACTGATATAGTACATAGATATCCAGATGTATACTAGAAAATGTACATCAAGTCACTCGAAATCTGCTGCCAAAGGATAGTGCCATATGCTCAACCTGGAAAGAACTGCTAGCACACCCTACTCACTCTAGTTCCTGACAGCAATCTCTTCAAAGTTCCAGTCCCTGACAAGATCCCTCGAAACAGCACGGCTTCGTTGAAGTCGAGGAGCGCCTTCAGTGCCTTGGCCAGCAGCCATTAGAGGAAAAGGTGTCACCTTCGACGTCCCTACAGTGTTAGCGGTTCCAGCAGGCATTACTCGCCGTGTTAGGCAGGCAACAACAGCTCCACACCTGTTCTCCTCCTCCGAACTTGAGACCGAATAGCTCCTAAACGAGTGCGAGGGGCTGCTCATGCCATGGCATACTAGACAAGCTAGACTCATGGTTATGATGCAACTGAAACTGCTGTTGTTGCTGTAAAAAGGAAAGGTGATGCTTAGGGAAAAAAAAAAGATATAAGGAACAGGGGGAACAGATTCTATGAATGTCAGGCAACAGCAAAGAACCATTTTCGCATGAAGCTATAGTTGTGAAATTGAAATAACAGCAATGCTAGTGAAACCAAATGACAAGGGGTGGAGCACTCTTTCAAGGCTAGGGAGGATTGTTTCATTAATAATCTGTTAGTAATTAATTTGAAAATAATCCACATGTTGAACAACTGGAAGCTTCATGCTGCATACATCGGACAGGAGACAAACACTTGAACATACAGAACTAACCAAGAAAAGCAAAAGGTTCCAAGATTTTTTTGCTTATCAAAAAACATGAAACCCCCAACCATTAACTAAGATGAAAGTCATGTACATTATAGTTATGCTGTTGCATCATATAGGTGTCAGTGTCAGTTCCAGATTGCACTACCTCAACCATTAGAAAGTGGCAATCTCTTATTAAATGAATAATCATTGCTATGCAAGTTGCAAAAAATATATTGTTAATCAAAACTATCTTTTGCAATCCAGCAAGCAACCCCGGCAAAAATATCATATATAAAACAGCCCTTGACAAATCGGTAAAGCATATTGTTCAGTTCCTACATAAACCTGGATATTTGTCCGTTATAATTAGTACTTCATAAATAAGGTAAAAGTTTATTGCCATATTAGCTTGGACATAGTATATCATTAATACAAAGGAACAGATTGGCAAATGTGTAAACATTTGGACGGGTCGATTTGAATGGTAGAGCTGTTCAATGTAGCAACAAGGATTTCCATTGGAGATTAACACAAGATCTTGCCACAAAATTATGAAATATGAGTATGTCATTTTCTCAGGTTAAAACTCACAAAAGGATCGATAGGAGCCTCTGCAATGCTCCTTACTGCGAATACAAATCACTAAACATAAACGAAAATTGTAATAACGAAAACGTAAGCACTCACTCTCCTATGGTCACTCCTGGATCCTGGAGTTAGAAAATTCAACGGGCGCGCAGGGTAAAAATCTGATGCATCGAAAGAAAGAGCCACTGAGATATAATGCGAATCTACATGATGATCCCATGAAATAGAACTTCAAATCAAACAACCCACATAGACATGCACAAATTAATTAACGGCGTTATTAAGGAAGAGAGGGGATTGGTAAATGAGAGCTCCAAATCGAATCTGACAATCCATGAATATATACAGCAGAGCCCCAATTCCTAATTCAACAATCTAAGACAGCCATGCAGGGTATCAAATCTCTCCTAGGGCAAAAGTGCCTCATCCCAATTTAGCACTAAATCAGATAAACGAACCCCCTAAAAGGTAGTAAAAATCGAATTCTTGGAACCGCTTTGACAGAAATTAAACCAGTAGCGACATGGGGATTCACCTTTCTCTTCGTGAATTTGATCTCGCGCCCGGGATAGCAAATCCCGCAGTTCGCTTAAGCCCCGGGCTGAAGCTGACGCCTGGACTATGAAGCTGGAGAGAGAGAGAGAGAGAGAGAGGGATCTTGGTAGGAAGAGAGAGAGAGAGATAAAGAAGGGAGCTTTTTCTCTATTTATTTTCCTCGGGGAGGAGATGAATTAGGATGTTGACAGAGACTTAGGCTGTGCCTAAAACGGGATTAAGGGGGTAATCTCATATCTAATCACACGTTTAAGTGGCCCACATGACATGACCAATGCCAATCTTTATCTTTGGTGATTAGCCCGCCACAGTGGTTCAACTCTCTCCCTCTCTCCTTGTCCTTTTTTTAAATGGTTCAGTTTTTTTAGATCTTTTATATGGATCAGTTCAACAGTCATCAAAGTTATCACTTGTTGTTCGTCCTCTTTTTTTAATGCATAATAAATTTCCCAGTATTTTTATTTTTTTAAAAAAAAATAAATTTTACTGTAAGTGCTTATATTAGTGTAATTAATTCGATTCTGGTAGGTGTAACGAATGGTTGTTCGTTGCTATATTGCCGACATTTTCTGCCTTCTTTTTAGAACTTGCTAGTACATTATTATATTTCAAATGACACGGCTAAACTTTTTCTGGCCTCTTTTTAGAACTTGCAACATTTTGATTGCGATTGTTTTCTTAAGCAAAGAAGGTTTTACCTCTTCAAATTTCTCGTGCGTGTTCATCGCTCAAAAGATAAATACTACTACTCTCCTATTTTAAAAAATAGCAAATTATAGAATTAAAATTTGTCTTGAAATACTATTTCTCTATCTATCTTCTCATCATAACACTATTTTTCATTTATTTTTTCTCACATGGTTTCACCTCAATCGATCACAATTTAGACTGTGTTTGAGAGGAGTTAGGAACTTCTCCTCACGCACGGGACCGAGGTAGCTATTTAGCATATGATTAATAAATATTAGCTAAAAATCTTAAAACTAAATTAATATGATTTTTATATAATTTTACTGTATTTTTAATATATATGTGTGTGTAAGAATGAGTAGAAGTTGGAAAAGTATAGTGTCGCAGGCTTAATCTTCTTTAAAGAAGACGTAATCACGTAGTAGTAAGCAATTGTATTTTGAGATGGAAGAGTACACTGTCCAATGTAGAAAATGTACTGCCTTCTCTGACCAGCGAAATTACCCTTCGATAACGATTTATTTTCTGTTTGGAAGAGTTGACGTTGAAAATTGACCGCTAATGTAACCCTACATAGATGGCATCTCGTGAGCCTCAGACTGTGCCGATAGTCACACGGTGAGACTACCATGAGAGTGAGATACAGGTGCCCCTTTTTACTGACCAAAAAAAAAATGAAAACAATACCAACAAGTGAAATCTGAACTAGATTTGAAACAATAAATCTTATTATGTTAAACTATAGGCATAACTAAATTAGAAATTTCTTATTACGTTGGGCACATACACCTTAAATGAGTTGTGCTGGGCATGTTGTGCTGTGGTTGGATGCAGAAGTTGAATCAGGTGATGTCTGCAGCTTGGCTGCTGTGCTGGCACCGAACAAGATAAGAGAAATATCTGATGGAGAACAGAGAAATATCTTCTTTTCTTTCCTATGAAAATAAGAGTACAAAGAAATATTGGGATAATCAACATGTGATGGCAGCATGCATAATGTCAAGGGTTTTCTTTAAAATATTAGTATTACGTATATTAAAAAGGGATAGCAGTATTATATGAGTTCAGTGGAAAAATGTCAATTTAAACCATCATTTAAGCCTCATGGAGCCAGCTAAGGTTGTCCAGAGCTGTCTCTTGTTGGTCTCATGTCATTATGTAATGTCTTTGATCTATATGGATTTGTTTTCTTATTGGCTGATAAATTGTTTTTAAGGAGTTGATACGTGACCGATGCACTTTCTTTTTAAACAGATGCATGTATTTATATTTGTGTAAGTAGTGAGTAGTGAGTGTAAAATTTACGGTGACTTTGATCTCTGACTGAACAGTCTCCACATGATATTATGTCTAGTGATTAACTGCGTTTACCAACGGGGCAGGCACCAAGAATTCAAAGGTACAGACTAGAAAAGTGTCATGTAGAACGTACTGTCTCCGTATCAGAAAAGGTGAATTATCGACTCCTCCTGCTTATTTAAAATATTTTTTAAAAGTAATCACCACATTAGAGTTTATGAAAGTACGAAATAAATATGTTAGAAGCGGATAAAAATAAAAATAATTATATTGAAATTTGAGAAAGTGACGGTATTTTTATTTTATTTTTTATTGATATATGTAAAATGTGTGAAAAATAAATATATTTGAGGAAGAAGGGTGTACTGAAATTAATGCAAGTCCAGGCACGCTGCTGTTGTACTTGTACAGTGATGAAACAGCTTCAGTCTCTCAGACTTCAGAAGTTTCAGAGGTAGCCTGAATGAAAAGTCTAACACCCACAGTCCAACATTCGCTCATGCACCTCGGCCTTTTTCGTACGGACTAAAGCCCACAGACAACGGCCCACAGAGTACAGCCCACGGCTCCGCCATGCGCCGCTGCTAGGCGACTTGGGCTGGGCCTCCGCTCTGATCGACTTGGGCTGGGCCACGGTTACAGCGCCTATTGTGTGACGTTGTACACACCCGAGATGGTCAGATACTCAGATTGCATATTTTGCGTCTCGTGTAACACGACGCCAGTAGGCAAAGGCAACCGTGTAAAGCCGTCCTGTTGTGTACTTGTGTGAGCATATACTACGAGTAGTATAGTATACGTAGTACTACATACTATACCGTATAAGTTATGGATTTAGAGTCGTTCAGTTCATTGAAAAAAAGTACTAGTACTTACCATTTGTTGATAAATTGGAAAGATCAAGATGTGATGTGAAGGTGGTGTTTAGTTTGACACTACTAAATTTTTAGAACAGTTTTATGAGTAGAAATTCATAAAATTACCAACTGTTGGTAAGAATTGAAAATGTTATGGTGGTAAAAATCTTGTTTAGTTTGTTATCTCACCAAAGTTTTAACAATACTAAAAATGTACATACTAGTTGATTTTAGCAACAAACCGAACAACCCGTTAATTACCCAATGTCTGTCGCGGTCAACCCCAGAACCAAAAAGCAACAGCTGGGTACAGCGACACGTAAACAAAATATATACAACCCCGATCTGCTCAACAAACCACACAACTGGGTGCCAAAAAACAATTGCAGCTTGCAAGCATACAGAAAAAACAAATAAATAAACAAACAAACTGTTGCTTGTTATTTACTCCCCCCCTAGGCAGATAGTAGTACGATGGGAGAGAGATGCTGCAAATTGCTGTAGCGACCGCATTGCCTAGTGGCAGAGCAAGCGTGGTGTTTTTGTGGTGTTGCGTGAGAGAGGTAGGAGGTGTCCGAGGTGGCAGCGAGCCCCGTGCGCGGACGACGCCACCTTCCAATTCTGGCATGCAGGGCACGCGCCGACCACGCACTCGCGGCGTGCCCGCGCGCGCCGCCGCGCCGCCGCCACGCGCCCTGGATCATCTGTGGCCACGGCGGTTCACCGCATCACTGTGGCTCACAGTTTTGTGCCTGACATTGTTCTGTTCGTCGCCATGAAATTTGGAGCTTGAACGCAGTACTACACTCCTACTCACACATGTGAAAGGAGAAGTATACCGCTCGTAGAATCTTCTGTACAGTAGCTTTCTGAACTGAAGAAACGGAAGCAATGCTATTGTCAGTTTTCTCTACCACTGGAATGAACAGCGACCTGTGGTGAGCCTCATACGGACAGCAACGGCTGAGCTCGCCAAAAAAAAAATACTACTAACAAAAATCCGTCTCTTGTACAAGTCCAAGGATGAAAGGATAATGCAACGATTTCGTAGTCACGTACAGATACATGGACGACAAACACCGTCTCTTTCAGAGCCAACACTATCCGAATAAGAAAAAACGGAGTGTTTGTAGCGATTATCCCGAGATAATTTCACAAGAGATCCCGAACCAACCCGTGCGCCCCCACGCGATTCCGCCGCGCGCAACGGGCCAAACCGTCTCGCAACAAATCTTCCAGGTCAGGTTCATGTCGCCTCTCACCTTAGAGCAAGTTTAATAGTACAGCCGACTACTAGCTCTAATTTATCTATAGCCAATCTAATAGCTCATTCATACAATAGTTGCATACTACACTATTAATACCTGGTCCCACCTGTCATACACACACTGCGTGTTGGAGTCCGTGCTACAGCTGGCTACAAATCTGTAGCCAGCTACCCTTCTCTCTCCTCATTTACCTTGTTAAAATATGTTTGCAGCTGGCTTATAGTCTGCTATTGTACCTGCTCTAGCGATCTTTTTTTTTTATTTACTGAGTAATATTACACGCTTCACAACATATTTCTCTCTTTTTTTTTTTGAAACTAAACGATTTCTCAATCTTGTTAATTTCATCGTGCTATAACTGGAACAACTCGTAACAATTTTGGGGCGCAGAGAATTTTGGGGCGGAGGGAATCAATCTTGCAACCAGTTTGGTCTCCTTCTAGAATCTGGATATGGTTCTTCAGATTCTTTCTGATGTGTTTGTTAGAGGATGGTGTGATGGTGTCTTTCTTTTTAGTATCTTGTTTGATCTGGAGGGGCATTAGAGGTGGTGTTTTTGGGTTAGATGGGATCTTGAAAGTGTGTGACGACTAATCATCTTGGGGAAGTTTTAGATCTGCCGGTTTTCCTGTTTGTGTTTTGCTGTTTGTGTTCTTGGGGTGATTGTTTCCAGATGTATGATGGCTGCTTCTAGGGGTGAGAATGAGATAAGAGGGGAAGGTGATTATGCTGAAATTACGTTTTGATTTATCTCTGCATTTGTACTGGACCATCAACGTTTTGATACCTTTTATTGAATTAAATAGTTAAGGGCCGTGAATCCATGAAACTTATGCATCGTTTGGCATTGTCTTTTTTTTCATTTTTGCAATGTATTCTTTCAGGTTCTTTTTCATCTTCAGTCCAAGCATAGGACGCGAACCCTGTTTACTTGTCCACCACTTTTCTCTGCTAAGTGTTTCTTCTACTACAAGAATTAAAAAGTCGTTTTTATTTTGATAATTAACAAATTAAAAATAGAAAAACACTTTTTTTTTTACTACAAAATTATGTAGATGCATGCACAGACAAACAATCACAGTTGCCCACGGTACTTATAACAAAAGTAAGTTGGCACAATGTATTATGAGGAGGCCGTTTTTTCAGTAGAAATTTTGATTGTTGGTCATAGATTTGTTGTTAGACTTTTTTTCTTTTGAGCGTCGTGAATTTAAGGAGAGGAATTTTACCAAATGTTTGTGATTTTTCTTTGGAATTAAAGTGGAATTACTTTTAAGTTTGATTTTTAAAAAGAATCATTTTAGATAGACTTTTATCTGTGTTCTACAGAATTAATTAAAATACGAACAAGACAACAAAGTGGTAACGAAAACCCTTGAAATAAATTTAAGAAATTAGTAACTTCGATTATATATAATTAGTAGTTCAACCAAAGATTCCATCATGCAATACAAGTCATGATTTTTTTTTTATACCCAGAGTAAGGTTTTTCTTTAAATAATTTATCATCCCCTAGGAATGATGCAATTCTTGAAACCACAATTTCGAAGTCACTAAATGTGGACTGGGAATAGCGCAATTGTGTCCAACTTAAGAATGTCATATTACCAAATGCCACGCAGTTATAAAATCATAAAATAATATTTACACCATGAACTTTGTAAAATAAAATACTGTACCCGTTTTTTAAAGAATGACTTTGTCCATTTTGTTTCATGCAGCCATTTCGAGCAGTTATAGTATAGCCACTACTGCTCTAATTTTATCTATAGCCAATCTAATAGTTTATGCATACAATAGTTACATACTACACTATTGATACTTAGTCCCACATGTCATACCACACACTGCGTCTTTGGAGTCTGTGCCTACAGCTGGCTCACCAAATCTGTAGTCGATGCTCTTCTCTCTCCTTATTTATCTTCTTAAAATATGTTTACAGCTGACTTATAGCTGGTATTGTAACCTGCTTTAGATTATGCACCAAAACAGTGTCTTGCTTGTAACTGTTTCCACGTTCATCGGGCCTAATGACCTTTGGGTTGATAAAGTTCAGAGGAGCCTGATCCCAATATCTCATAATCAGGGACCCTCGTAAATGTTCGTGTTTTTGCCCACAGAAGAAATGGCAAATCGTCTCGCGTTCGCTGCCACGCGTGACTCGACTTAGTCTTTCCCCTCGCTCGCCGTCGACTCCTCCTGCCGCTCGGCCGCCGCCGCCGCTGTTCGCCGTCGCCGCCGCCGATCCGATCCCAATCCACACCGGCGACCGCGAGCAGGGCGCGGGCTTCGTCGTTCGTCCTGCTGATTCCGCCGCATCGCGTCGCGGTATAGCATCCGATCTCTTTTTCTCATCTTTTTCCCCCAGTTTGCGTTAGCCCTTTGTCATTTCTCTTCGTCATAGACATGGAGGAAGTTTTTTTTAATCTCCTTGTTTGCTTTAAACCCTTGAATCTAATATAATATCAATTTTTGTTCCAGCCCAAAAAGTTTGGGCGGATTCAGCCTGAATCCCCCATGGTCACAATGTTAGATCCGATCCTTCTTTGTTGGCAATAGGATATTCAAAGCTGGTTGAATTAGTGGAGAGATGAATGATGAGCCTGAATGTTAGTTTCCAAATTCTAGAACTTCGGACTAGTCAAGCTCGGTTTGTAGGTTGGGTTGTTTACTTGTTGATAGCTTTTTCTCCCTGTGTATAATAATCTTCTCGCTTGCTTCCAAAATATTTTTTATTATAAAAGGTTTGGTTTTCTACTAGAATAGGCTTAAATAAACCATATGTTTTTTTTAGTTTATTTTTCCTCGCTTTTTGGGCCTGAGCAATGTCCATCTCATTTATGAGAGTATTCATGGTTAATTTCATCCTGTCAGCGACATGGAATAAAACCATCCTATTATATGGGAGTATCATGGTTAATTTCCATCCTGTCAGCGACATTGCGAAGGAAAACAGGAAAAAAAAAAAATCAAGCAGTGGCATTCCTTTCAACTACGACCCTGTATTAATTGATTGGTCTCGATACTGTTGGTTTGATTGCTGCGTTCAGTTTGGTGTTCTCAACAATCTTTCATCATGCATCCAGCAAGGTTTTCATGACTACGCCCTATAATCACTCTGATTGGAAAGGATTTTAGTTCCCATGAATAGAAGGGCATACGGAAAGGTAGAATTGGCCTTTGGTGAATCTAAATATCGACCAGTGGCTTTGGAAGAATGTCAGAGACATCCTTGAAAGCCTTGCCATAATTGCAAGTAATGCAAACAAGAGAATAACTGATACCCTGACCAACAGCAGTGTCATTCAGTTCATGACCAGCCTCCATGTTGCAAGAGCCTGGTGCAATCTTCCCTGCTTTTCCTTCACTCTTTGGGGTTCAGTCTTCCAGCTGTAATTTACCTGATGACATTGAAGCTAAAAATCGGTAACCAATTCGAATCCGAAATCTCTCCCGAATATAATCCTACAATGGATTGGGACCCTCAGGCAATGCTGAGCACAACTTATCCTTCTTGAGCAGAAATCAAGCAGGTTAAAGACATCGTGCAGTACTTGAGTATCGTGAGAGCCAAAGTTGCTGTGGTCCAGGCGAGGCACAAGCCATAAAGCCAGCAGCTTTGTCACTGCTGATTCACTTGTAATTATATTCAGCTTAATTTCAACAGCTGGTTCCTTGCTTTCCTTCGCATGAAGAACCCAACACAGCAACCCGCACCAACATACTCAGTAACACACTTTGTGCTCCTATATCCTGGGCACCAATTTAACTCTGCGACCAAGCGCAAACGACAAAGCCCACACATTCCGACATTTAGCAAAAAAAAAAAAAAAAAACCAAAAAAAAAAAAAAAAAAAAAAAAAAAAAAAAAAAAAAAAAAAAAAAAAAAAAAAAAAAAAAAAAAAAAAAAAAAAAAAAAAAAAAAAAAAAAAAAAAAAAAAAAATAAAAAAAAAAAAAAAAAAAAAAAAAAAAAAAAAGAGCCCCTGACTATGAGGAGCTGATGAATAAGCCTTAATACTACTCAGCGCAGAAAGCGATGAGATGATGAACTGCCAAAAATCCTTTGTGTGGGGAAGGGTCAGAAACCCGATTCCAATTGGAAGACCATGATGTAAGGAGAGTGATGATGGGTGGGAAGAGAGAATCTCCCCCTGGCTCTTTATGTAGTATTGCAATTAGAGAAGAGGAGATTTGCACGCACATACTCACTTCTGGCTTGAGTCTGTGGCAAGGTTTTCAGAAAGAGACTGCTATCATATAAGGATGCACATTGGAGGGCCATGGAGACGAGTACAAAACTGCCACTCTTGTCGAGAACCTTTCGAAAGATTCCTAGTCAGAGTCTCGCACCAGTACAGGTAATCGTCGCATATGTTGGCTGCAGCGCGAACAAAAGCAGCAAGAAGTTCCACCTCTCAAGACAACTCCTGTGTGTGAAACCACACAAAGATAGCCACCTTGACACGAAGCAACCCGCAGCCGGTTCGCAACACAAGTAAGTTCTCAGGTTACTCGCGATATTTGAAGACTCATTGAAAAAGCCCTGTGGCCGCACAATGGCTATGCTCTGTGGAAGCAACCTTCTCCAGAAAACAAAGCTTATGTTGGGCAGTTTGCCTTTTCCAAGGGCACACGCGCTGCACTCCATGGATGATTTCAAAGTAACAGGAGCATTCAGAGCAACCTCAAGGCAGCGAGGCGATGAACACCATGCGTGGGAGCGCTGGTATTACTTCCCCGGTAGTCTATCGGCGACATCCCAAATCTGTGCATGAAGATGGCCGATGATCCGCGCTAATTCTCGCCATTGAGCTATTGATCCTTGCTTCGGCATGGGCTTGATGAGCTATCACTCGACCTGGATTTGACATCTCTGAGAATCCCTTCTCCTTCTTGCACCTCAGGATCATGCAGCCTTCAGGGCAGAGCAGAACGGACACAGGCTGAATCGAGCCAACGTTTACGATGACGGCAAATGGCCTTGTCCCTAACCTTGTGATAACCTTGTCTAGCCCTTATTCCTTCCTCTGTGAGGAGCATCTTTAGGTCATCCTTCTTCCTGAGTGTAAAACTTATTTTATGATCATCAGTAATGATCAATCACTTTTTCATCTTTCTATAATTGAGATAGCCCATCTTGGTATATATATGCAAAGCGTTTTCTAATTTATCGAATGGTGCCATTGTTGTATGCCTACCACATTGTCATAACATTGACATCAGCATGTACATGACATATAAAAATGCTCTTTCTGATGAGCCCGCTCCAGTGAAACCCAATGCAATGTTCTCATGCAGCATGATCAAACGATTATCTGTATCGAGTGAGAATGAACTGATTTTTCGTCGAAATGTAACATGCAGCTAGTATGAGTTACAATAGAGTTTTGAGGATGATATGTATTTAAGCTTGATTCACATCCTTGCTTTACGATGAATTTGGATTTCATCCTTATTTAGTGGCCTATTTGGAGCATGGCGACGGCTTCAGTTCCAATCTCTTCTGACCTGAACCAGGAGTCTAACACAAACGGTTTTACCTTAAAAAAATCAAGAGGTGAAGTGGCATAGAATCTTTTTTAAAAATAAAACTAGAGTCCTAAAAGTTAGATGAGAATTATAACCATGTCAAACATGCTTCTTAAAATAGACCTTACATTTGATTCTGATCCACCAAATCCCCAATGAAATCTCGTGGAAACTCCGTCAGAGGAGAAGAGAGGAGAAGAAACGAAAAGGCATGAATTCCGGTGGAAAAACCCATCAGAACAGGAGAGGAGAGAAAGAAACGGAAAAAAAAAGGCAACGAAATGAGGTCCAATTCCAATTCCGACCAACCCACCCACCCACCTACCGCAAGCAGCGGAGGAGCACAAGTCCCACCACCCCTGCTCGATTCGAACCCACACAACAACAGTACACACACAAACTACCTACCGCTGCGAGACACGCTTCATCCATGGCGGCCTCCACCTCCGCACCTCCCGCTCCCTCCTTCTCCACTCCACCAAGCCCGCCTCCTCCTCCTCCTCCCCTCAAGTCCCAACTCCGTCTGCTTCGCCAGGTGAGCATCCGCGTCGCGTTGGGGGTTGGATCTTTGCTGGTTCTTTTGCGGTGATCGGTGACGTGATGACGACGTGGGGGGGATTGATTGCTTTGTTCTTGCAGGGCGTCGGGAGGAGCAGGATGGCGTCGGTGGTGGTGAGGGCGGAGGCGGTGGATCGCGGTGCCATCAGCCCGCCGGTGAGCGCGTGCGGCCGTCCAAGACCATGGCATCACCGACCAGGCCACGGCGCTGCGGCAGGCGGGCGTCCCGGTCATCGGCCTCGCCGCTGGGGAGCCCGACTTCGACACGCCGCCCGTGATTGCCGAGGTAGGTGTCTTCTTTTTTCTTCGTCTCGGTTGCCCGGGTGGGGAATATCATCATGATATGTTTATCCAAGTTTGTTGTTATAAGGAATTAAAAGGAATTGATTAGCATTGATTGCTACTATCAGTTCTTGCTGTGTGTTGTTCTTAGTTGTGAAATTCATTGCACTAGTAAGTCTACAAAAAGCTCAAATGCTTGTGAACTTGAACTTGAACTTCGATTTGGCCAATTTTGGAGGACTCTGAATGCTGTGCGCTAAGTCTTTTGGTTATGAAAGTGTAGGAATGTTTATTATTTGCTTGCAACTAATATGCAGTAGTGCACTTGTTCTTAGGCAAAGAACGAATTCTGTTGGTAGCAAGTTGAGTATTGATCGCTCTTGTTGCTTGTTGTGATCTAGGCTGGGATGAATGCAATTAAGGATGGTTATACAAGGTACACTCCTAATGCTGGGACTTTGGAGGCTGAGAAAGGCTATCTGCAATAAACTCCCAAGTGCGTGATGAATTTCTTGTTTGCAGACCTACCACCTTAGTTCAAAAGAAGATTTGAGTAACTTTGTTTGACTAATAAATGTGCAGAGGAAAATGGGATATCCTACAGTCCAGATCAGGTGCTAGTGAGCAATGGAGCTAAGCAATGCATTAAGCAAGCTGTGCTTGCTGTTTGCTCACCTGGTGATGAGGTTGTCTCTGTCTTGCTAATGCTAGTTGCTATGCAGCGATGTATTGAACATCTATAGTATCTAGGAGAAACAAAAACTCAAATCTCATTAGTTCCTTTATATTCTATGGAAATCATGGGACTTTTAGCATTCTGTCTAATAAGGTCTTCAATCTTGATGTCTTGATTGTTCATTACAGAAAGTACAACATTGATAATTTGCTTTTAGGTTTTGTCAGGTATGACATATTATTACCTGTATTGTTAATGCCATGTGTTGATTGTTGACTGTCTTGTTTAATGCCATTAAATTATTTGTACCAGATAAATGCAATCATTCCATTAGAACTTAATATTAGATGCTGCCTCTGAAGCTTTGCTCTGCTAAAGCTGTTACTCCCTTGTTTTGTTTACTGTGGCTTCAAATTGCACTATCATCTGTTTTAACGATATTGAGGGATCCCTTATTTTTAGGTTTTGATACCAGCACCATACTGGTCAGTTCCTGAGATGGCTACATTGGCTGGTGCAACTCCAGTAATCCTTCCTACAAGCATCATAGAGAATTTCTTGCTAAGGCCAGAGCTGCTTGCTTCAAAGATCAACGAGAAATCGAGGCTTTTGATTCTCTGCTCTCCTTCTAATCCAACTGGATCAGTATATCCAAAGGAGTTGCTTGAAGAAATAGCTGACATAGTCAAGAAGTATCCTAGGCTTCTTGTAAGTGTTTTAGTGTCTCCTTTTTTTAACCAGTTTGCATTTTCACTGCATGATATTATGGCTATCATCTTGTCTGTCTTTCAGGTTTTGTCTGATGAGATTTATGAGCATATCATCTATCAGCCAGCAAAACACACAAGCTTTGCTTCATTGCCTGGAATGTGGGATAGAACATTAACTGTAAATGGTTTTTCTAAGGTAGATATGCTTCTGTTTACTTCTGTTCACTCTTTAAAATATGTTGGGCCCCTCTTTAGCTATGTGTGGATCTTCACAATCTGAAATGTAATATCTTAATGAACATAGCAAGGAGTCTGCCTATTTCAGTTTTCGCCTACCCAGTGGGTTTAGAAAGCTGGCTGAAATATTGGCTGATGCAAATTTTACAGGCTTTTGCAATGACGGGCTGGCGACTTGGATACCTTGCAGCCCAAAACATTTGTTGCAGCCTGTGGAAAGATCCAAAGCCAGGTGATCACTTCTTGTTTATGCAACTATAGATGTGTAGTGTTGAGTGATATAGTCATGTGATATTGCATTACATAGAACTATCATTTTGTTAATTCTAGAAACCTTTTCATGCCGCAACACTCTCTGTTCTAGCCCCTTTTCCTCCTGCAAACTCGATTTGCAGTTTTCCTCACACCAACGCTTTGTTTGCTGCAGTTTACTTCAGGTGCTAGTAGCATATCACAGAAGGCAGGGCTCGCTGCTTTGAACCTTGGCTACGCTGGTGGTGAAGCAGTCTCAATATATGGTCAAAGCATTCCAGGAACGTCGCGATTACCTCGTAAAAAGTTTCAAGGAACTGCAGGTGTGAAGATATCAGAGCCTCAGGTGAGAATTGATAAGATCCAGTAGTAAGTAGTTGTGCCAAATCCTAGTTGCATACCCCCAGACAGATGGCTAAACAACCAATTTGTAGGGTGCTTTCTATTTGTTCATCGACTTCAGCTCTACTATGGATCTGAAGTAGAGGTTTTGGCACTATCAAGGACTCTGAGTCTCTCTGCATGTTCCTCTTGGAGAAAGCACAGGTATGAATACGGATTTCATTCGCATTTTTCAGTGAAGTTTACTGACAGTAGAACTATTGCTAACCACAATTTATCGTTGCGCTATTATAGGTTGCACTTGTCCCGGGCGATGCATTTGGGGACGACAAATGCATTGCATGTCATATGCTGCAGCACTATCTACGCTTCAAACTGCTATGGACAAAATCAAAGAAGCTGTTGCGCTGATCAAACCCCGTGTTGCTGCTTAGTGAAAATGTGAGGTTATACAATGGCAGTGGGAAGTGACCAAAGGCGCCTTCAACTGCCACTTCCGTACCATTTGAAATACAAACGATTTGTCATTGTCTGACAAGTATGAATTTTTGTTGTTTGATTGTGTCTGCTGTGATAAAACTTGAATGTAACTCCGGGAAATTGGATAATACTTCTTGATTTCTTTTTCTAACAAGGAAGCCAGGTTGTTTTCTTTCTGTGCAAATAAACTTATGTAGCTTCGTAGAGTAGTGTTTTGATGGAAAATGACAGCATGAACGCATCATGACATCAAATTTCAGCCAGGAGCCAACCAGGAACTGCGACGGTATATAAGATTGGCAAAGCTAACTCGTAAACCTAGACCAAAGAAAAGAAAAATACACAACTGAATTCTTCATGGTCTCGCAGGACGATGCTTAACAGTTGACACCAATCATCAAAAACCTACAACATCCAAGACCAGTGAAAAATACTCCAGCTGACTTAATACGGCACCAACAGGGATCACTCCTGATCTCTAAAGAGACAAAAAAAAAAAAACCCTTAATTTATAATTCATATTTGGTAGCAGTGAAAAGAAAAGGCCCTGAAAAATTGATGTAACTACACAGGTTGGTAACTATATAACATGACAAATGCTGTCTCTCTAAGTACCAGTACTCTTTCATCTGCAAAGGAGTACCAGTACATACACCAGTATCTTAATAATTTGCTCTGATTGAATGCGTACTGATATAGTACATAGATATCCAGATGTATACTAGAAAATGTACATCAAGTCACTCGAAATCTGCTGCCAAAGGATAGTGCCATATGCTCAACCTGAAAAGAACTGCTAGCACACCCTACTCACTCTAGTTCCTGACAGCAATCTCTTCAAAGTTCCAGTCCCTGACAAGATCCCTCGAAACAGCACGGCTTCGTTGAAGTCGAGGAGCCCCTTCAGTGCCTTGGCCAGCAGCCATTAGAGGAAAAGGTGTCACCTTCGACGTCCCTACAGTGTTAGCGGTTCCAGCAGGATTACTCGCCGTGTTAGGCAGGCAACAACAGCTCCACACCTGTTCTCCTCCTCCGAACTTGAGACCGAATAGCTCCTAAACGAGTGCGAGGGGCTGCTCATGCCATGGCATACTAGACAAGCTAGACTCATGGTTATGATGCAACTGAAACTGCTGTTGTTGCTGTAAAAAGGAAAGGTGATGCTTAGGGAAAAAAAAGATATAAGGAACAGGGGGAACAGATTCATGAATGTCAGGCAACAACAAAGAACCATTTTCGCATGAAGCTATAGTTGTGAAATTGAAATAACAGCAATGCTAGTGAAACCAAATGACAAGGGGTGGAGCACTCTTTCAAGGCTAGGGAGGATTGTTTCATTAAAACCTGTTAGTAATTAATTTGAAAATAATCCACATGTTGAACAACTGGAAGCTTCATGCTGCATACATCGGACAGGAGACAAACACTTGAACATACAGAACTAACCAAGAAAAGCAAAAGGTTCCAAGATTTTTTGCTTATCAAAAAACATGAAACCCCCACCATTAACTAAGATGAAAGTCATGTACATTATAGTTATGCTGTTGCATCATATAGGTGTCAGTGTCAGTTCCAGATTGCACTACCTCAACCATTAGAAAGTGGCAATCTCTTATTAAATGAATAATCATTGCTATGCAAGTTGCAAAAAATATATTGTTAATCAAGACTATCTTTTGCAATCCAGCAAGCAACCCCGGCAAAAATATCATATATAAAACAGCCCTTGACAAATCGGTAAAGCATATTCTTCAGTTCCTACATAAACCTGGATATTTGTCCGTTATAATTAGTACTTATAAATAGGTAAAAGTTTATTGCCATATTAGCTTGGACATAGTATATCATTAATACAAAGGAACAGATTGGCAAATGTGTAAACATTTGGACGGGTCGATTTGAATGGTAGAGCTGTTCAATGTAGCAACAAGGATTTCATTGGAGATTAACACAAGATCTTGCCACAAAATTATGAAGTAGGAGTATGTCATTTTCTCAGGTTAAAACTCGCAACAGGATCGACAGGAGCCTCTGCATGCTCCTTACTGCGAACACAAATCACTAAACATAAACGAAAATTTGTCACAACGAAAACGTAAGCACTCACTTCCTATGGTCACTCCTGGATCCTGGAGTTAGAAAATTCAACGGGCGCGCAGGGTAAAAATCTGATGCATCGAAAGAAAGAGCCACTGAGATATAATGCGAATCTACATGATGATCCCATGAAATAGAACTTCAAATCAAACAACCCACATAGACATGCACAAATTAATTAATGGCGTTATTAAGGAAGAGAGGGGATTGGTAAATGAGAGCTCCAAATCGAATCTGACAATCCATGAATATATACAGCAGAGCCCCAATTCCTAATTCAAACAATCTAAGACAGCCATGCAGGGTATCAAATCTCTCCTAGGCAAAAGTGCCTCATCCCAATTTAGCACTAAATCAGATAAACGAACCCCCTAAAAGGTAGTAAAAATCGAATTCTTGGAACCGCTTTGACAGAATTAAACCAGTAGCGACATGGGGATTCACCTTTCTCTTCGTGAATTTGATCTCGCGCCCGGGATAGCAAATCCCGCAGTTCGCTTAAGCCCCGGGCTGAAGCTGACGCCTGGACTATGAAGCGGAGAGAGAGAGAGAGAGAGAGAGAGAGAGAGGGATCTTGGTAGGAAGAGAGAGAGAGAGAGATAAAGAGGGAGCTTTTTCTCTATTTATTTTCCTCGGGGAGGAGATGAATTAGGATGTTGACTGAGACTTAGGCTGTGCCTAAAACGGGATTAAGGGGTAATCTCATATCTAATCACACGTTTAAGTGGCCCACATGACATGACCAATGCCAATCTTTATCTTTGGTGATTAGCCCGCCACAGTGGTTCAACTCTCTCCCTCTCTCCTTGTCCTTTTTTTAAATGGTTCAGTTTTTTTAGATCTTTTATATGATCAGTTCAACAGTCATCAAAGTTATCACTTGTTGTTCGTCCTCTTTTTTAATGCATAATAATTTCCCAGTATTTTTATTTTTTTAAAAAAAATAAATTTTACTGTAAGTGCTTATATTAGTGTAATTAATTCGATTCTGGTAGGTGTAACGAATGGTTGTTCGTTGCTATATTGCCGACATTTTCTGCCTTCTTTTAGAATTGCTAGTACATTATTATATTTCAAATGACACGGCTAAACTTTTTCTGGCCTCTTTTTAGAACTTGCAACATTTGATTGCGATTGTTTTCTTAAGCAAAGAAGGTTTTACCTCTTCAAATTTCTCGTGCGTGTTTCATCGCTCAAAAGATAAATACTACTACTCTCCTATTTTAAAAAATAGCAAATTATAGAATTAAAATTTGTCTTGAAATACTATTTCTCTATCTATCTTCTCATCATAACACTATTTTCATTTATTTTTTCTCACATGGTTTCACCTCAATCGATCACAATTTAGACTGTGTTTGAGAGGAGTTAGGAACTTCTCCTCACGCACGGGACCGAGGTAGCTATTTAGCATATGATTAATAAATATTAGCTAAAAATCTTAAAACTAATTAATGATTTTTTATATAATTTTACTGTATTTTTAATATATATGTGTGTGTAAGAATGAGTAGAAGTTGGAAAAGTATAGTGTCGCAGGCTTAATCTTCTTTAAAGAAGACGTAATCACGTAGTAGTAAGCAATTGTATTTTGAGATGGAAGAGTACACTGTCCAATGTAGAAAATGTACTGCCTTCTCTGACCAGCGAAATTACCCTTCGATAACGATTTATTTTCTGTTTGGAAGAGTTGACGTTGAAAATTGACCGCTAATGTAACCCTACATAGATGGCATCTCGTGAGCCTCAGACTGTGCGATAGTCACACGGTGAGACTACCATGAGAGTGAGATACAGGTGCCCCCTTTTTACATGACACACAAAACAATAAAAAATGAAAACAATACCAAAAGATGTGAAACTCTGAACTAGATTTGAAACAATAATCTTCTTATGTTAACTATAGGCATAACTAAATTGAAATTTCTTATTACGTTGGCACATACACTTAATGAGTTGTGCTGGGCATGTTGTGCTGTGGTGGATGCAGAAGTTGAATCAGGTGATGTCTGCAGCTTGGCTGCTGTCTGGCACGAACAAGATAAGAGAAATATCTGATGGAGAACAGAGAATATCTTCTTTTCTTTCCTATGAAATAAGAGTACAAAGAAATAGTGGATATCAACATGTGATGGCAGCATCATAATGTCAAGTGTTTCTTTAAAATATTTGTATTACGTATATTAAAAAGGGATAGCAGTATTATATGAGTTCAGTGGAAAAATGCCAATTTAAACCATCATTTAAGCCTCATGGAGCCAGCTAAGGTTGTCCAGAGCTGTCTCTTGTTGTCTCATGTCATTATGTATTGTCTTTGATCATATGGTATTTGTTTTCTATGGCTGATAAATGTTTTTAAGGATTAACGTGACCGATGCATCTTCTTTTTAAACAGATGCATGTATTTATATTTGTGTAAGTAGTGAGTAGTGAGTGTAAAATTAACGGTGACTTTGATCTCTGACTGAACAGTCTCCACATGATTATTATGTCTAGTGATTAACTGCGTTTACCAACGGGCAGGCACCAAGAATCAAAGGTACAGACTAGAAAAGTGTCATGTAGAACGTACTGTCTCCGTATCAGAAAAGGTGAATTATTGACTCCTGCTTATTTAAAATATTTTTTAAAAGTAATCATCACATAGAGTTTATGAAAGTACGAAATAAATATGTTAGAAGCGGATAAAAATAAAATAATTATATTGAAATTGAGAAATGACGGTATTTTTATTTTATTTTTTATTGATATATGTAAAATGTGAGAAAATAAATATATTGAGGAGAAGGGTGTACTGAAATTAATGCAAGTCCAGGCACGCTGCTGTTGTACTTGTACAGTGATGAAACAGCTTCAGTCTCTCAGACTTCAGAAGTTTCAGAGGTAGCCTGAATGAAAAGTCTAACACCCACAGTCCAACATTCGCTCATGCACCTCGGCCTTTTTCGTACGGACTAAAGCCCACAGACAACGGCCCACAGAGTACAGCCCACGGCTCCGCCATGCGCCGCTGCTAGGCGACTTGGGCTGGGCTCCGCTCTGATCGACTTGGGCTGGGCCACGGTTACAGCGCCTATTGTGTGACGTTGTACACACCCGAGATGGTCAGATACTCAGATTGCATATTTTGCGTCTCGTGTAACACGACGCCAGTAGGCAAAGGCAACCGTGTAAAGCCGTCCTGTTGTGTACTTGTGTGAGCATATACTACGAGTAGTATAGTATACGTAGTACTACATACTATACCGTATAAGTTATGGATTTAGAGTCGTTCAGTTCATTGAAAAAAAGTACTAGTACTTACCATTTGTTTGATAAATTGGAAAGATCAAGATGTGATGTGAAGGTGGTGTTTAGTTTGACACTACTAAATTTTAGAACAGTTTTATGAGTAGAAATTCATAAAATTACCAACTGTTGGTAAGAATTGAAAATGTTATGGTGGTAAAAATCTTGTTTAGTTTGTTATCTCACCAAAGTTTTAACAATACTAAAAATGTACATACTAGTTGATTTAGCAACAAACCGAACAACCCCTTAATTACCCAATGTCTGTCGCGGTCAACCCCAGAACCAAAAAGCAACAGCTGGATACAGCGACACGTAAACAAAATATATTCAACCCCGATCTGCTCAACAAACCACACAACTGGGTGCCAAAAAACAATTGCAGCTTGCAAGCATACAGAAAAAACAAATAAATAAACAAACAAACTGTTGCTTGTTATTTACCCCCCCCCCCCCCCCCCCACCCCCCCTCCCAAGGCAGGTAGTAGTACGATGGAGAGAGATGCTGCAAATTGCTGTAGCGACCGCATTGCCTAGTGGCAGAGCAAGCGTGGTGTTTTTTGTGGTGTTGCGTGAGAGAGGTAGGGTGTCCGAGGTGGCAGCGAGCCCCGTGCGCGGACGACGCCACCTTCCAATTCTGGCATGCAGGGCACGCGCCGACCACGCACTCGCGGCGTGCCCGCGCGCGCCGGCCGCCGCCGCGCCACGCGCCCTGGATCATCTGTGGCCACGGCGGTTCACCGCATCACTGTGGCTCACAGTTTTGTGCCTAACATTGTTCTGTTCGTCGCCATGAAATTTGGAGCTTGAACGCAGTACTACACTCCTACTCACACATGTGAAAGGAGAAGTATACCGCTCGTAGAATCTTCTGTACAGTAGCTTTCTGAACTGAAGAAACGGAAGCAATGCTATTGTCAGTTTTCTCTACCACTGGAATGAACAGCGACCTGTGGTGAGCCTCATACGGACAGCAACGGCTGAGCTCGCCAAAAAAAAAATACTACTAACAAAAATCCGTCTCTTGTACAAGTCCAAGGATGAAAGGATAATGCAACGATTTCGTAGTCACGTACAGATACATGGACGACAAACACCGTCTCTTTCAGAGCCAACACTATCCGAATAAAAAAAACAGGAGTGTTTGTAGCGATTATCCCGGATAATTTCACAAGAGATCCCGAACCAACCCGTGCGCCCCCACGCGATTCCGCCGCGCGCAACGGGCCAAACGTCTCGCAACAAATCTTCCAGGTCAGGTTCATGTCGCCTCTCACCTTACGCCTCATCAGACAAAAAAAATCACACCACTCTCTGGATCAGCGCCATGTTCTCTCTTCTCTCTCCTACTACGCGCGCACGCAAACGCAAATCGCATCACGATTCACGCATCGCACGGTCGATTTATCCTCCTGCGCCGCCGGATCGCTCGCCGTCAGCGCCGCCCGATTCGGATCGTGCGGCCTCGAACTGTCAGTGAACTCTGTAACAAACATTCTACTAGTAGGAAAGCGAGCGATTGTCAGGAAAAAAGTGGTGATTTTTCTTAGCGAAAAGCGGGCGAGAACGGACGCCGGCGCGGCGTGTACCTGGTTATCCCGTGGCGCGCCGCGAACGGATCGCCCCCCCTATATCTTGGCGTCCTCCTCCCCGGTCAGTGATCCACCGAGACGCAACCGCAACTCACCACGACGCGACGATGGCCAGCCACGCCGTCACCGATGCGCTCCTCCTGCCGCGCTCCGAGGGCGCCGTCGCCGGGCGTCGACTTCCGCGCCGCCCGGCCTCCCGCGCCTCCACCGGCCGCTGGTCCGCCGCAATGTTCGTCCTCGGTACGCCCAATCTCCCCCTCCTCCCGAACCCCAACTCCCGAGGATCGATTGAGTGAAATTTTGTGGATTTGGATGTGAAAAGGGGGTGAGATCGCGGAGAGGTTCGCGTACCACGGCGTGTCGGCGAACCTGATCAGCTACCTGACGGGACCGCTGGGGGAGTCGACGGCGGGGGCGGCGGCGGCGATCAACCTGTGGAGCGGCGTCGCGACGATGCTGCCGCTGCTGGTCGCCTGCGTCGCCGACGCCTGGCTCGGCCGCTACCGCACCATCGTGCTCGCCTCCCTCCTCTTCGTCGTGGTCAGTTCCCACTTTCCCCCTTTTCACTGACAGAAAAAAGCGCACGCCTTTCTTCAGATGAACTTTCCAAATCACCTACATATATCCAATTTGGGGGCGAGTCGGCGCCACACGTTTTGGAAAAAAAAAAAAGTGCGTCCACTCCGCTCCTAGGTTTCGTGGATTCTGTGGGTCACCGCAAGTTTGCATCTTCTATACGAATTTCAGTGTGTGTAATTAGGAGTTTATAACAGCGATTCATGCTCCACAGCCAAATTTCTGATGACCGTTTCAATATCTCACCTTTCTGCTTCTCAACGTCCATAATTGATTACATAAACACCTCAAATCCAACCAAAATAAGTCAAAACCTTAGTTTCAGATATGAATTTAAGGATTTAAAGTTCATTTTGCAAGTATGAACAGTGATCACTACATTGGGCTGCTGCTGCAGAGCATGGGGTGTTAACCCTCTCGTCGGCGCTCCCGGCGTTCCACGGAGACGGCGGCGGCTGCAGCTACACCTCCAAGTCGCTGTCCTGCGCTCCCTCCACCGCGCAGGTGGCCATCTTCTACGTGTCGCTGTACCTGGTGGCGCTCGCCGAGGCCGGGCACAAGCCGTGCGCGCAGGCGTTCGGCGCCGACCAGTTGACCAGAACGACGCCAAGGAATCCGTCTCCAGGAGCTCCTTCTTCACTGGTGGTACTTCGGCATGTGCTCCGGCACCGCCATGACCACCATGGTGTCCTCCTACATCCAGGACAACATCGGCTGGGCCTCGGCTTCGGCATCCCCTGCTCGTCATGGCGTTCGCCCTCGCCATGTTCTTGCTCGGGACAAGGAACTACCGCTACTACGTCTCCACCCAGTCCAGCCCCTTCGCTCGCCTCGCCAGAGCGTTCGTCGCGCTCATCAGAGGATCCAAAGACGAGTATGTTCTAATCGATTTCTTGTCTGATGTTGATGTGAATTATGGCGTTATTTTTTTTGGGTGATTTATGGTTTGTTTGATTGCGAACAGCGCTCTTGCCGTCGTGGACGATGACGACGGCGGCGACCACCGAGAGGAGCTGAGAGGCGTGCTGCGGCTGTTCCCGATATGGGCGACGTGCATCATCTACGCGGTGATCTTCTCCCAGTCGTCGACGTTCTTCACGAAGCAGGCGGCGACGCTGGACCGGCGGATCGGCGAGAGCTTCAGGGTGCCGCCGGCGGCGCTGCAGACGTTCATCAGCGTCACCATCATCGCCTTCATCCCGGTGTACGACGGGCGTTCGTGCCCGTGGCGCGGCGGTTCACGCG
>CM020178.1:40808821-40833705 GCA_009805545.1 Oryza longistaminata
AGAGACCAGTCCTCCTACCTGCATACGGATCTGCCACGGCACCACGCGAGATTTTACCGGAGAGGTTGTCGGCTCAGGGCGGGCTCGGCCGGGCCGTCCTTTCGACCTGCCTCACGCTTCGGTGGAGGAGCTCAGCCAGTCCACGAGAAGTCAGCACAAGTTGCTGCACGCCGTTGAACCCGACGCGCTCCAGGAACCCGCGGCTGCACGCACAACGCCCATTCCTGCTGCCTCTGAGAGCAGGTTCAATATGGCAGTACAGGCAGCAGCAACGCGAACGGATAAGGCAATAAACAATTTAAGTTTTAATGCGCACTAGGTGGAGCAGAGAGACGGAAGAGAGAGA
This sequence comes from Oryza longistaminata, assembly GCA_009805545.1. Lineage (NCBI taxonomy): Eukaryota > Viridiplantae > Streptophyta > Magnoliopsida > Poales > Poaceae > Oryza > Oryza longistaminata. The sequence goes on from CM020178.1 coordinate 40,809,168, forward strand.
AACGCTGGGCTTAACTAGTCGCTAGCTCAGGCCGAGCCGTTTCCGAGCGTGTGCAAGCGATTGGCTACCCTCTGCCATAGCGCAAGTAGCTAATCAGATTTAGAATATTATAAAATACTCTTTTAGAAGAGTGATGCTAAAATCGGTAGCTACTCTGTTTTACGCGAGCCGAGGGGGAAGCTAATCTACTTTCCATTACTTTTTGGTTCGACATGGGATTTAGGACCAGACGGGAGCGCAGCTTTATCACTAGGAGCTTAGCTGCTCATGAGCGAGCAGCCCCGTACGATTTCTACTAGTGCCACTTTACCCGTCACACAGTGATGCTGTCCGATCGCTATTGCTAATTGGCGGAGGCCGCTGCGTAATGCCAGGACCGTCACACTGCGCGCCAACACAACGCAAACCGCGCGCGCCAGTTCGCGGTCTCTAGCTGCCAGCAGCATCGGCGGTGCCTTTGTGTAGTCCCGGCCGGTATCGACCTCACTAGGAAATCTTGGGCCGTGAATTTGCAAGGAGCTATGCGTGTGCTAGCAAGCCACCGTAGCTGCAAGAACCCTCACCGGTCACACAAACCATGGCTGACCACCACCACGGAGGAATGTGGAATGGTTAGACTGATAAGACGCCGATATTTTTGTTTGTTAGGTACAGAGCGCCCGAGCATAATTGTTTCCGTCATTAATTAATTATGTATTAAAAAGAAAGTGCAACCGAGAATCGTGTGCGACTTGTGCACGCGTCAGCGCGATGGATTTATACCCACCGTTGTAATACAGCGAAGAAGGTGGTACTACAATCACAACTTGGCCGATTGATTTTTCACAAATCAAACGATTATTTATCAAAAATAGATTTTAATACCAAACCTAATGATATTGTTTTTTTCAAGAATTACTCCCTCTAGCAAAAAAAAATGATGTCCACTTTTCAACGTCAAAGCAATTTGACTAGAGAGTAGTACTCCGCTAAGGAGCAGGTTTATAGATCTAATCAGCCGGCGCTAAACACGTTATCCGTCAATAAAATCCGACGTGGAGGAGTAGAGAGGAAGAAAAAGGATGGAGCGGGCGTTCTTCTATGCGCCCGCTGAAACGCAACACGAGAAAATATGCTTTCTTCCAATCAGATGCAAGGATCTCAGGTGCACATGCTAATATTAAATATCTAAATCTTCAATAGATAAACAAACAGCCAACCTAACAGCCAGCCTATTATATTAGTGATGTGGCCTGATGGTATAGATTACTATGGTATTAGTATAGAGCCAGCATCTGGCTCATGTTATAGGCTTCGTTGCTGCCTGTTCCACTTCTTTTTTGTCTTGTTTTCACGCGCACGCTTTTCAAACTGCTAAACGGTGCGTTTTTTTTTAAACAAAAAAGTTCATACGAAAGTTGTTAAAAAATCATATTGATCCTTTCTAAAACTTATGCAAAATGTAAGAATTATGAAACCGGAAAGAGTAACACATCTTTGAGCATGTGGACCATTTTTCAGACTTATTACACACTAATCCTAACTCGGAGAATCATGGCTCGCCTTTGTCCTTGTAGACGTATCGCTTTGCGATGTACACGAACACGGCGACCTCCATAGGCGGCAAGCGCGGCGAGGATCCAGTAGAAGTAGTCGAGGTGCGCGCGTTTGAGGTCGCTCGGAGAACCAGCTCTCTCCGCCGCTCCTCGTCGCGCAGTCGATCGCCGACACGAGCACGCCGCTGGCGTAGCTCCCAACGCCCCGCACGCTCAGGACATGGCGAGCCCGACGCTGCGCAGGTGTCGTCGGCACCTGGTCGTAGAAGAACTCGTCGAGCCCGATGATGCGAACACCTTCGATAGGCCGACGAGGGCGTACTGCGGCACCAGCCACCACACGCCCCATCGGCACCGTCGCGTCCGGCCGGTCGATCAGGCCGGCGTCGCTGCGCGGCGCGAGCCGCTGGCCTCGACGAGCGCCGCCACGGGCCATGGCGAGGCAGGACATGGCCATGCCGACGCCGACGCGCTGGAGCGTGGTGATGCCCGGGGTGGCCCGTGAAGCGCCTCGCGAGCGCACGATGGCGCGGTCGTAGACCGGCACGAGGTGAGGAAGATGACGCTGCAATGGACTGCAGGGCAGCGGCGGCACGACGAGGCCCCCGCGCGCGCGATGCGCCGTCCATCGTGCTGACCCTGCTTGATGAACAGGGTGACCTCTTGCGCGCCGACGATGGCGACACTATGCTGGTCACCCCGATCGGAAGCAACTTGGCAAGGAACCCCTTTCGCCTGCCTCTTCCCTCGCCAGAAGCTCTGCACGTTAGTGTAAAACATTCGCCATTAGGAAGATATCAGACAATCAACTCATCAAGAACGCACGTTTTGCATTCGCTGGCGCGGCGAGCTCACCGTTCTGTGCAAGAGGTATCCTTCCGGCGAAAACACCCTCGCCGTCACGCACGCGCCGCCGAGGAGGACGTCTTGGCGGAGCCGCGCGAGCAGGGCGCCGTCCACGGTTGCTCGGCGCGGTACGCCCGCGTGCCGAGCAAGAAGACGGGGAGGTTACACCGCTGTCGTGGCCAAGCACACGGCGAACCCCGAGGGTCCAGCTGACGCTGTCCTCGACGTAGCTGAGCGCAGGTGTTGGAGATGCCATAGCCGAAGGAGTTGAAGAACTGGTACCAGTTGAAGTAGGAGCTCCGGGACGCGCGCGCGCCGGGGTCGCTCGCCGCGACTGGTCGGCGCCGAAGGTTCGGAGCACGGGTTGTGGAAGCCCTGCGCAGCGCTAGCAGGTAGAGCGCGGCGTGGAAGAAGACGAGGCGGCGAGAGATGGCGGCGAGCAGGCGGCGGCTGCGTCATGGCAGCTCGCCGGGTGAGGATGATGGTTGCATCACTGATGAGATCGTCAGCATTCCCAAGCTCTGTACAATTGCGACTCTTTGTTGGAACATTCGATGACTCGATCATCCGATGACAGAGTTGTTCGACAGGTACAGATCAGCGAGACAAGCGAATAACTGACCAGAGAATGGAGCACGCCGGCGGCCACGATGGCGCTGGTACCGCCCGAGCCGCGAGTCGGCGGCGAGCGCGCCGACGAGCGTCAGCACCAGCACGGTCCCGCCAGGCGTTGGCGCCGGCGGCCGCCGCCGCCGTCGACATGGCCATCGGCCCGGTCAGGTACATCACCAGGTTGCCCTGCACCCGTTGAACCCGATGCCGCTCCAGGAACCCGACGGCTGCGGCATCCATGAATCCGAGAAACGCTCAGGCGAGCAAAGAATCGATCGACCTCGCGCGCAGCGCAGGGACGCGCGCGAGCACGGCGAGAGGTCAGCAACGACGTTACCGATGAGGAAGCGCGCGGCGCGCCAGCCGCCGCCGCCGCGCGACCGTCGGACAACATGTCTCGGATGGCGCGATTAGCCCACCGGACTCCATGCTGGCACAGTGCGGTACCCCTCGTCTGATGCAGACAGATCTTCTATATTGACTTTTTTTTTTTTGGGGGGGGGGGGGGACCGGGGAAGAACTCGATACTTTTAATATAGCTGATGTGAGCAACATTGAAGATATTTTGTGCGTGATGGTTGACGGGCTACATATCCATCGAGCTCCGCAGGGTCGGGCTCGCCGTGTCCCTGAGCGTGCTGGGCGTCGGGAGCTACGCCAGTGGCGTGCTCGTGTCGGCAATCGACTGGGTGACAAGGAGAGGAGGAGCGAGCTGGTTCTCCGATAACCTCAACCGCGCGCACCTCGACTACTTCTACTGGATCCTCGCCGCGCTTGCCGCTTTGGAGGTCGCCGTGTTCGTGTACATCGCAAAGCGATACGTCTACAAGGACAAAGGCGAGCCATGATTCTTCCGAGTTAGGATTAGAGTGTGTAATAAGTCTGAAAAATGGTCCACATGCTCAAAGATGTGCACTCTTTCGGGTTTCATAATTCTTACATTTTGCATAAAGTTTTAAGAAATTGATCAATATGATTTTTTTAACAACTTTCGTATAGAATTTTTTTTACAAAAAAACACATCGTTTTAGCAGCTTGAAAAGCGTGCGCGCGAAAAACGAGACAAAGAAGTTGGGAACAGGCAGCAACGAAGCCTAATAACATAGCCAGCTGCTGGCTCTATGCTAACACCATGTCACCTATAGCCATCAGGCCCATCACTAATATAATAGGCTGGCTGTTAGGTTAGCTGTTTGTTTATCTCTATTGAAGATTTAGATATTTAATATTAGCATGTGCACCTGATCTCCTCGCATCTGATTGGAAGAAAGCAATTTTTCCTTGTGTGTTGCGCTTCAGCCGGGCGATAGATGGAATGCCCGCTCCGTCCTTTTTCTTCCCTTCTCACTCCTCCACGTTGGATTTTACTGCCGGATAACGTGTTAGCGCTGGCTGATTAGGATCTATTAAACCTGCTCTTAGAGCAAGGATAATAATATAGCCAGCTGCCGGCTCTATACTAGTACCATGTCACCTATAGCCATCACTAATATAATAGGCTGGCGGTTAGGTTAGCTGTTTGTTTACCTGTATTGAAGATTTAGATATTTAATATTAGCATGTGCACCTGATCTCCTCGCATCTGATTGGAAGAAAGCAATTTTTCCTTGTGTGTTGCGCTTCAGCCGGGCGATAGATGGAATGCCCGCTCCGTCCTTTTTCTTCCCTTCTCACTCCTCCACGTCAGATTTGGCTGACGCGTAGCGTGCTAGCGCCGGCTGATTAGGATCTATTAAACCTGCTCTTAGAGCAAGGATAATAATATAGCCAGCTGCCGGCTCTATACTAGTACCATGTCACCTATAGCCATCACTAATATAATAGGCTGGCGGTTAGGTTAGCTGTTTGTTTACCTCTATTGAAGATTTAGATATTTAATATTCGCATGTACACCTCGTCTCCTCGCATCTGGTTGGAAGAAAGCAGCTTTTTCTCGTGTGTTGCGCTTCAGCCAGGCGACAGATGGAACGACTGCTCCATCTTTTTCTTCCCTTCTCACTCCTCCACGTCAGATTTGGCTGACGCGTAGCGTGCTAGCGCCGGCTGATTAGGATCTATTAAACCTGCTCTTAGGGAGTACTACTCTCTAGTCAAATTGCTTTGACGTTGGAAAAGTGGACATCATTTTTTTTTTCTAGAGGGAGTAATTCTGTGAAAAAAAAACCATATCATTAGGTTTAGGTTTAAATCTATTTTTGATATAATAATCGTGATTTTGTGGAAAAATCAATCGGCAAAGTTTGATTGTAAGTTACCACCTTCTTCGGTATTTACAACGGTGGGTAGAAATCCCATCGCCTGAACGCGTGCACACAGTCGCACACGATTCTCGGTGCACTTTCTTTTTTAATAACATTAATTAATTAATTAATGACGGAAACAATTATGCTCGGGCGCTCTGTACCTAACAAACAAAATATCGGGCGTCTTATCAGTCTAACCATTCCACATTCCTCCGTGGCGGTGGTCGGGCCATGGTTTGTTGTGACCGGTGAGGGTTCTTGCAGCTACGGTGGCTTGCTAGCACATCGGCATAGCTCGAGGCCATGAGATGGGAGGAAGACAGCAACCCGTGTGTGGATCTGGAGATGGCGCGGTTTCCGTTTTGCCCAAGTGATGACGATGGCATAGCGAGCTCCCAATAGCAAACAGCGACAGGGTGGTTAGGGCCTAGGGAAACGACGGCTTCTCGCCTCAGAGTCAGAGGAGCAGAAGGGCGTTGTACCTTCTCGGTGTGGATCTCCAGCGAAGAACAGAGGAGAGCACTGAGCCGACAACCCTGGGCAATCCTGTGTTCGTCGGAAGGGAAGAAGATACAGTCCAAACCGGATATATTTTCGGGCTGGTTTGGTTTGAGGTCTAAATTAGGCTTACCAATATTTGGCAATTTCAATAGTGTTTAGTGTCTATTTGGTTTGAAGCCAAATTTTGGCATGCCTAAGAAAATAGGCCATTTGAATAGTGAATTTAGGCTATTTTGGCTTCAATACAAACACAACTTTGCCTTACCAAAATTAGTCATGCCAAAACTTGCTAAAATTTGGCACTAACAAAATTTGGTAAGGTCTATTTAGGCCACAAACCAAACCAACCCTTCATGTTTTTTTGTGTGTTTTAGCTAGTGTACTCGTGATATTTCTTTGTGTTTGGATCAAATGTTGCAGTGGATATTTTGATAGTATTTCATATTTTCATCTTTGATGTACACGGTTTTGTTTATTTTTCAATAATTCAAATTTAATGTTTCATATGTCGTAGTGGAATGTTTCTAGTGTGTTTCATCATTTAAAATGCTGAGACATTTTTTTCAAGTACTGAAACATTTTCATATAAAGAAGTGAAACGACACCATTTTTTTTTGGGAAAATCGGACGTTCAATTTGTTTTCGTATCTCACTAATGATGCTTGTTTTCATTTTCAGCACCGCTAATCCATGTATCGCTGGACACGACAGGTGCCCTTGCGCGAGCTCGAGCTCTAGCTCGTGTGAGTTTGGGCGCACGAACTGCCCACCGGTGAGCGAATCCTCCTTACATGCTTAGCTATGTGACAGCAGGGAGAAGATACCAAAAGAATATAGAAGAGGGTTTGATATTATCGTAACTTTTGAAGACTGATCTATCTAGAAAGAGTTTTCAACCAACGACAATGGAACAAGATCGATATTGCGAAGACGATGACAAAGAAAGCATCTCTTTAGCCTTTTGACGATGGTTGTGGTTCGGCAGCTACTTATATAGCCGCTATAGTCCTAGATCAGCCCATCTGTCACGAGAATAGATAGAGTGCATGCACTCAGTCTGTTCCCCTACTTCCTCATCTTTTTTTTCCCGTTCAGTTGATATTGGCAACTTCACTCGTTTTAGTGCAAAGATATGCAAGTCTTTTACGTATTAAAAAAAAAAGCTCGCGAGCTTGTGCTAGGTAGGCTTGCATTTTTGGGTCTACCGTTTAATTGGATCAATTTATGCCTAATAAAAAGTTTAAAGAACATTATTTCTTCTTTGATTAGATTTTACATTAGACTATTTTTTTTCACCTAAGTTTCAAGTAGAGATTTTATACATTTATTCAGTTCATTCGTTTGAAGGAGGCATCTCTCTTTATATGCCATCACTCTCTACTCTCTATTACTCCGAATTACTATTGATCTAGACATCTAGCCACAATTAGGCAAGGCCATCAGCCCATCACGACACAGAAAAATATCTTGATATTTGCCCACATCAGATATAAAAAAAGAATCGAGAGTTCTTCCAAAAAAAAAAACAAAAAGAAGAAGAAGAGGCGGCTAAAAGTATCCAACCATCTGTCTGCATCATATAGCGGCCGGGGTGTCACTCTGCAGTCTCTCCCTGTGCTAGACATGGAGTCCGGCGGGCTACTCCCACCATCCGAGACACGCGCCGGCTCCGGTTCACCGGACGGCCGCGGCGGCTGGCGCGCCGCGCGCTTCCTCATCGGTAACGTCGTCGCTGACCTCTCGCCGCGTACGCAGGTCCGATCGATTCTTGCCTCGCCTCGGCTGAGCGTTTCTCGGATGGATGGATGCAGCCGTCGGGTTCCTGGAGCGCATCGGGTTCAACGGCGTGCAGGGCAACCTGGTGATGTACCTGAGCGGGCCGATGGGCATGTCGACGGCGGCGGCGGCCGCCGGCGCCAACGCCTGGGGCGGAACGGTGCTGGTGCTGACGCTCGTCGGCGCGCTCGCCGCCGACTCGCGGCTCGGGCGGTACCGGGCAATCGTGGCCGCCGGCGTGCTCCATCTGCTGGTCAGTTCTTTGCTTCCGATCCCCACCTGCATGTTAGTTACCAACATCTCGAGCATCTATCATGTCGTGATCAAGTTCGCGTTCTCAATTGGATATTCCCCGACCGGCAATACTGTTTCTGTGTGAATTATTTGACTTTTCTAGGGTATGTTCTTGATAGTGAGGGATGGTACTAACTTTATCACAATTAGATGGTAGTCGTTTGTATTGAAGATAAAATAAGAAAATTATTAGCGCATAATTATTAGAGTTTTAATTATTTTAAATTTAAAAATTGATTTATAAAACAACTTCTATATAATTTTTTTTTACGAAACACACCGTTTAGCAGTTTAAAAACATATTAATGGTAATCGAATTTCTGTATTTTAACCAGAAAAGAACAGGGTCTTAGTTGATGATAGAAGCAAACAAATTAAATTATACACCATCCGTCCCATATTATAAGGAATTTTGGATAGATGTGACATATCTTTGTACTACGAATCTAAACATGAGCATATCTACATTCGTACGAAGAGAGTAAATATGTCTAAATTCGTACGAAGGGAGTAAATATTAGAAAGGTGATAAGTTGATTTATAGTTTTTTTAAAGAAACGTTTATGAAAAACATTTTTTTTAAAAAAAAAATACCGTATTAAGAGTTTAGTTTTAAGAGATAGAGTAAATTATACTTTAGGCCACCTTTTATTATCAAATTTTACCGTGGGCTATCCCTTATTTACTCCTTTTACTTTGAATTAGTTTTTCTTTTTTTGCCATTTTTCATTTTGGACCAACATAACGTTCTTGTCTTGCCTTGTCCAACTTCTCATTCGTCAAATATGTGAGCTACATGTAAATAGGGTAGATCGTGGATGCTGATGTGCTTGAGGCTGTTGATATGCTCGCGAAGAGAGTTTGGGTAGTCTAAAGTAAAAAAAGAAATAAGAATATCTGGTCCAAAATGAAAAGATTAGATGGAGGGTAACTCAAAGTAAAACTTTGGTAGTAAAAGATGATTCAAAGTGAAATTCACTCTTTCAAATATATTTATAGTGAAAAAGGAACTTTAGCCCTTTAACACAAAAAAAGTACACGATCAATTTGGCTCTATGTCATTCAAAGATCAAATTTTACTTTTATATTATCTAACTTTTAAAGTATTTTTTATTACACAGAAAATACAGTGGCGGAGCTAGGATTTAGAGTAAATGTGGTTCATCTATATGTAATAAGTCAATTGAAAGGGTGGTCCACTATATAATCTTTATTATATCAAGTAGCATATATACTATAGTTTTAATCTAGATCAAATTTTTAGATGGTCTATGGCCCACAGTGCCAGTATACCATACACTCAGGAATGTATCCACTTAACGCACGTTTAAAAAGCTAAAGACCAATGATAAATATCTTATCTCACTGAATTTCAATTGGAAGAACTCGTTGGGAGGGCAACGTTTTAATTTCAGTCTGCTAGCAAGGGGAAGAACTTGTATGCTGTAAACTTGGGATGACATGAATCTGAAGTGCTTATTCAAATTCGATGTACTAGATTATATCAAATTCTAGTATAGATGTTTATTTTAGTACAGAGGGAATATTGCTACTTTGACCCATTTTTTATATGAAAAAATATATAGAGCTTGGGCATGCTGACGATCTCATCAGTGATGCAACCAACGCACCAACACCCGGTGAGCTGCCATGACGCCGCCCCCGCCTGCTCGCCGCCGCCACCGCCGTCGCCATCTCTCGGCTGCCTCGTCTTCTTCCACGCCGCGCTCTACCTGCTTGCGCTGGCTCAGGGCTTCCACAACCCGTGCTCGGAGGCCTTCGGCGCCGACCAGTTCGCGCCGCCGAGCGACCCCGGCGCGCGCGCCTCCCGGAGCTCCTACTTCAACTGGTACAACTTCTCCAGTTCCTGCGGCTACGCCATCTCCAACACCGCCATGAGCTACGTCGAGGACAACGTCAGCTGGACCGTCGGGTTCGCCGCTTGCTTGGCCACCACGGCGGTGTACCTCCCCGTCTTCTTGCTCGGCACGGCGGCGTACCGCGCCGAGCAACCCGTCGACGGCGCGCCGCTCGCGCGGCTCGCCAAGAAGTCCTTGTCAGCCACGCGTGCGTGGACGGCGAGGGTGTTTCCCCGGAAGGACGCCATTTGCACGGAACGGTACAGATTGCGTTCTTGACTCGTGCATTGTCTAACTCCTGCTAAATTCTAATGGCGTAGGTTTAAATTTAACGCTATCTTGCAGGCTTCTGCTGGCGAAAGAAGAAGAGGTAGAACATGGCAAGGGTTTCGTCGTCAGGCTGCTTCCGATCTGGGTGACCAGCATAGTGTTCGCCGCCGTCATCTCGCAGCAGGTAACGCTGTTCACCAAGCAGGGCAGCACGATGGACCGCCGCGTCGCCGTGGGCGGCGGCGTCTTCGTCCTGCCGCCCGCCGCGCTGCAGGACGTCATCAGCGCCACCATGCTCACCGTGTTGCCGGCCTACGACCGCGCCCTCGTGCCGCTCGCGAGGCGCTTCACGGGCCACCCCGCGGGGATCACCACGCTCCAGCGCGTCGGCGCCGGCATGGCCACGTGCTGCCTCCACATGGTCGTGGCGGCGCTCGTCGAGGCCAAACGGCTCCGCGCCGCGGCGACGGGCCGGGCTGCTCGACGTGCCGGCGGGGCCGACGCCACCGTGCCGGATGAGCGTGTGGTGGCTGGTGCCGCAGTACGCCCTCGTCGGCGTCGAAGGTGTTCGGCGTCATCGGGCTCCAGGAGTTCTTCTACGACCAGGTGCCCGACGACTCCGCAGCGTCGGGCTCGCCATGTCGCTGAGCGCGCAGGGCGTCGGGAGCTACGCCAGCAGCGCGCTCAGTGTCGGCGATCGACTGGGCGACGACGAGGAGAGGTGGAGAGAGCTGGTTCTCCGACGACATCAACCGCGCCCACCTCGACTACTTCTACTGGCTCCTCGCCGCACTCGCCGCATTGGATGTCGCCGTTTTCGTGTACATTGCAAAGCGATATGTCTACAGGAACAAAGACGAACAATGATTCTTCTGATTTTATTTTTTGTATATCTGAAAAATGGTTCGCATGGGGAAGATCAGAAGATGTATGCTAGTGTAGTGTGAACATACATTGCATTTTCGCAGCATTTGCATGTATAATTATAGTCCTATTAAAAATGCATGTGGTTGTATAATTTGAGATGCTAGGACACTCCAATGCTTTTTTATTTCTGTTCGCATGTTTTGAAAATCTTGTGTTCCAAATAAGCATTAAAAGGAGCAAACCAACTTACAATTTGCATTTCGATCTTACTGCAATACTTCTACTTGATATATTTAGTAGTACTCTATAATGGATGATCCAAAGTGGATTTTCTCTCTTTGCGTTGAATTTTCCAGAAAGAAATAATATTTTCTGATTTTCCAACAACAATTAGTGAATAATATGTGGGTTCTGTGACAAAGGCAATACCGTTAGATTTAGACTTGAAATCATTCTGAATTTTTTTATACGATTGTGATTAATTTTGTTGTGAAATCAACTGACAAAGTTTAATAAAAAAACCCAAAAGGCCATAAGGGGATAGCCTCGTAGATTGGGTTTGGATCTTTGGATTGCAAGAGAACAAGTTAGACAACCATTGTTACAGTAAGTTTAATAGTAGAGCTAATTACAAACTATAAGCTAATACAAAAGTAGAATTAGAGCTAACATATATAATAAATTAGCTATAAAATTATTCCTAATATTTTACCTCTTATCTCTCTCGCTTATATAATTAATGCATTTATCTAGGAATATGTATAGAGCTAGTTTTTCCACAAGAGCTAGTTAACACTGCTCCTTTTTTTTTCTTATTCTATTTCACATAAAATATAGTTAGCTTATCACCTACCATTAAACTTGCTCTTACTTAGGTTACTCTCAAATATTTAGTGCACGAGATGGAGTGGTACCAGATCTTTTTTAGAAAGGTGAGCGCTACCAAATTGCGACAAGCGCAAACAGCAAACAGTGCTTCTTTATTGTGCCGAAAATTTCTGAAGATCGAGACACTGACCCATACTTGTTTCTTTATGTTATCGATATGTTTGCTCCACATTTTCGGCATGAGGGAGTTCTCGTTCAAGAGCAATTAATCTGATAAAAGAAATATATCTTCATATGTCAGCTATAAGTTGTAACTATAAGGTCAGAGGGAGGCAGAGCCAGCCAATCAGCCATGGAGTCCGGCCGGCTACTTGCACATTCCGACAAGCCATCCGCCGCCTCCAAACACGGCGACGGCCGCGGCGGCTGGCGCGCCGCGCTCTTCATCATCGGTAAACCTCGCCCATGCATGCTGCTGTCATTCTACTAACTTTTGCTGCGGCGTGATCGATCTGCAGTGATCTGCAGCCGTCGGGTTCCTGGAGCGCGTCGGGTTCTACGGCGTGCAGGGAAACCTGATGATGTACCTGACGGGGCCGATGGGCATGTCCATGGCGGCGGCGGCCGCGGCGGCGAACGCCTGGGGCGGAACGGTGATGGTGCTGACGCTCGTCGGCGCGCTCGCCGCCGACTCGCACCTCGGCCGGTACCGCGCCGTCGTGGCAGCCGGCGTGCTCTACCTCCTGGTCAGTGCTCCGTCGCGCGTCGCTCTGCACCTCCCTATTTCGATCGATCCTCTGGATACTGGAGTACACCAAACCTGTCATCTTCGTTAGTCATGTCATGATCATGATCCCGCTCGCTTAAGTTGGACGTCTCGCGGGAGTAAACTACTCCTTTTTTTTTTTTGCAAGAAATTATGACCATAGCGCTTAAGGCCTGTTTAGATACCTTGGTAAAATTTTTCACCGTGACACATCGAATGTTTGGACACATGCATGAAGTATTAAATATAAAAAAAAAACTAATTATACAGATTGCGTGTAAATTGCGAGACGAATATTTCAAGTCTAATTGCTCTATGATTTGACAATGTGGTGCTACAGTACACATTTGCTAATGACAGATTAATTAGGCTTAATAAATTCGTCTCGTAGTTTACAGGCGGAATCTATAATTTGTTTTGTTATTAGTCTACGTTTAATACTTCACCCCTGGATCTAAACACCGCCTGAGTCATGGACAACTGGTACACTAGTCCAGTCAAGAGCTGTAGATGAAAGCTACTCCATTCATCTCAAAATAAATAAAAACAGAAAGGAAAGAAAATTTAAAAAGGGAAAAATAGCCCTAGAGGTCCCCCCCCTATATTAGAAATAAGAATTTAATAACCAGATAAAACGAAAAAATTTTTTGGGAATAAAAAAGAAAATTATTGAAAAGATGGAGTAATTAGAGTCCATAAAAAGGAATATAATTTACAAATAAACTTTAAAATTTGAAATATATTAAAAAATAATAATAACAAAACAACGTATATAAAAATACAATATGAAATATTACACGTTAGTAGTTTTTCGTAAAAAGTTTAGTAATAAATTTAAAATTAAATGTTTATCAATTTTAATATTATTTGAATAATAATAATTGAAAGAAAACACTATATGCTATTAAAAATGTGAGAGAAAATATAATAATGCTAGCCGCGCCAATCTGCGCGGCCAACTATGCTTAGTTTTTTTTAAAAGAAAACGTTTATAGAAAAACATTTTTTTCTAACCAGCACTACTCCCTACATCTCTAAAATATAAAAGAGATTTTAGTTTTGGATGTGACATCATGCTAGTTACAATGAAATTCTGGACCACTTTTATACGTGTCACCTGGCAACCAAAAATCATTTATATTTACGAGACGGCGGGAGTAGCGCTTTTTTTTAAGAGTTTTAGTTTTTAAGAAATAGAGTGATTTTGATACTTTTTTGGCCAAACCTTTTAGTGTACTTGAATTTTACTAATGGTCCATCAATTAGCTTTTTTGGGCCATTTTTCATTTTTGGGGACCAACTAACATTCCCTTATCTGCCATATCATCAAAATATGTGGAGCTAGCATGGTAAATAGAGGAGATCATTGGTACCGAGATGCCGATGTGCTTGAGGCCGTTGATAGCTCGTGAAAAGAGTTTTTGCGTAGTCCTAAAGTGAAAAATAATTAAGAATATATGGTCCAAAGTGAAAAGATTTCGATGGAGAGTGATTAAAAGTTAAACTTCGCGGTAATAAAGATTTTCCAAAAGTACAATTTAACTATTAGAGATGCATGCCAGTAAACGATGGAATCCACCGTCGAGCTGTTAAAACAGTTTCCCAAATAATAATATCTAGTAAAAAAATGAAACTTTATCCTTTAAACACAAGCTTAACACAACAAAAAAAGTACATGATAAATTTGGTTCTATGCATTCAAAGATCGAATTTTAGTTTTTATATACTATCTAACTTTAAAGTATTTTTTATTACACAAGAAGAGTTATACCACACACTTTTAGCTCACGTTTTAAAAAACTAAGATCAATGGTAATCTGATCTTTATTGAGAGTACATATTGGAAGACTCATTGGGAGAAGAGGCACGTTTTAATTTCAATCTTGCTTGCAAAGGGGAAGAACTTGTGCTGCTAGGAACTTGGGACAGGACATGAAATATATTTTAAAAAAACCGAGGTCAGAGTTTAATCATGAAGGAAATGGTCGGCAGAAGTATCAATGCAGTATATCGGTGATATATGCAAAATACTAAATTTGCACAAAGCTTTCGTGAAAAAGTCAAAAGTGGTTGCCCTACGTCACGCTGCCTGCAACTGATAACTGGATACAGACCTTAGCGGCTGGTATGATTTTGGTTCCCTTGTTGCACTTTAATAAATCAATTCGAGATGATGTGAATTAATATAAGTTTAACAAATTTTGGATAAGTGCTTTATTCAAATTCGCTGTATATCAATTCTATCACTAACGTAGATTGATTTTATTTTAGCATTGGTGGAGTACGGTTTTGACCAATTTTTTTTTATGAAAAAAAGTAGAAGCTTGGGGCCATGCTGAGATCCTCATCAGTGATGCACCCAACGCACCAACCCGTGAGCTTGCATGACGCCGCCGCCGCCTGATCGCCGCCGCCAACCGCCATCGCCCATCTCTCGGCCGACTCGTCTCTCGCCACGCCGGCGCTCTAACCTGCTTAGCCGCTGCGGGGCAGGGCTTCCACAACGCCGTGCTCGCAGGCCTTCGGCGCCGACCACGTTTCGCCGCCGCCGAGCGATCCCGGCGCAGCGCGCGTCCGGAGCTCCTAACTTCACTGGTAAACTTTCCTCCAGTTCCTGCCGGCTACGCCATCTCCAACACCGCCATGAGGCTACGTGCGAGGACAACGTCAGCTGGACCGTCGGGTTCGCCGCGTGCTTGGCCACCACGGCGGTGTACCTCCCGTCTCTTGCTGGCTCGGCACGGCGGCGTACGCGCGAGCACCCGTTCGACGGCGCGCCGTTGCTCGCGCGCCCCGCCGTGAAGTCCTTGTCGGCCGCCCGTGCGTGACGACGGTGTTCCCCAGAAGGACACCATTTGCACGGAAACGGTACAGATTGCGTTCTTGACCTCGTGGCATTGTGTAAACTCTTGCTAAATTCTACTGGCGGAGGTTTAATTTAACGCTAATCTTGCAGGCTTCTGCCTGGCGAAAGAAGAAGAGTAGAACATGGCAAGGGTTTCGTCGTCAAGCTGCTTTCGCGATCTGGGTGACGCAGCATAGTGGTTCGCACGCCGTCATCTCGCAGTCAAGGTCAACGCTGTTCACATGCACAAAGCGGGCAGCACGATGGACCGCCGCGTCGCCGTGGGCGGCCGGCGTCTTCATCCTGCCGCCCGCCGCGCCTGGCAGGAGTCATCAGCGCACCTGCTCACGCGTGCTGCCGGCCTTAGCGACCGGCCCTCGTGCGCCTCGCGAGGCGCTTCAACGGGCCACCCCGCGGGAATGCACCACGCTCAGCGCGTCGGCGCCGGCATGGCCACGTGCTGCCTCCCATGGTCGTGGCGGCGCTCGTCGAGGCCAGAACGGCTCCGCGCCGCGAGCGCCGACGGGCTGCTCGACGTGCCGGCGGGGGCAGACGCCACCGTGCCGATGAGTCCGTGTGGTGGCTGGTGCCGCAGTACGCCCTCGTCGGGCTGTCCGAAAGGATGTTCGGCGTCATCCGCGGCTCCCAGAGTTTCTTCTACCGACCAGTCCGACGCCTCCGCCAGCGTCGGGCTCGCCTGTCGCTGGCCGCGCCAGGGCGTCGGGAGCTACGCCAGCAGCGCGCTCGTGTCCGGCGATCGACTGGGCGCGACGAGGAGAGGAGGAGAGAGCTGGTTCTCCGACGACAATCAACCCGCGGCACCTCGAACTACTTTCTACATGGCTCCTCGCCGCACTCGCCGCATTGGAATGTCGCCGTTTTTCTGTACATTGCAAAGCGATATGTCCTACAGGAACAAGACGAGCAATGATTCTCTCCTGTTTTATATATATACTATTATATATATATATACTTATATATATCTTGGAAAAATGGTTCGCATGGGGAAGATCAGAAGAATGTATGCTAGTGTAGTTTTTGAAACATACACTTGCATTTCGCAGCATTTGCATGTATAATATAGTCCTATTGAAAATGCATGTGGTTGTATAATTGACATGGCTAGGACAACCAATGCTTTTTTTTTTCCTGTTCGCATGTTTCCGAAAATCTTGTGGTCCAAATGAACATTAAAAGGTAGCAAATCCAACTTACAATTTGCAGTTCTTACTGCAATACTTCTACTTGATAGTCTATAACAGTAGTACTCTACAATGGATCGATCCAAAGTGGAATTTCTCTTCCTGCTAATTTTCCAGAAAGAATTTTTTTTTTTTATTTTCCACAACAATAGTGAATAATATGTGGGCTTCTGTGACAAAAGCAATACGTTAGATTTAGATTTGAAATATTTTGAAATGTTTGATGACGAATTAGTGATTAATTTTGTTGTGAAATCACGACAAGTTTAATAAAAATCCAAAAGGCCAAAAGGGGATAACCTCATAGATTGGGGTTTGGATCATTTTGGAATTGCAGGAGAACAAGTTAGACAAACCATTGTTACAGTAAGTTTAGTAGTTATAGCTACTACAAACTATAAGCATAATACAAAAGTAGAATTAGAGCTAACATATATAAATAAATCCCCCAAACAAAACATATAATAAATTAACTATCAAAATTTATTTCGAATATTTTATCTCTTACTATCTCTCTCCGCTTAATATAGATAATCGCATTTATCTAGGAAATAATGTATAGAGCGAGTTAAACACTACTCATTTTTTTTCTTATTCGATGCACATCAAATATATAAGTTAGCTTTATACCTTCCATTAAAACTTGCTCTTACTCCTTCCGGTTTCCCATAATTAATTGACGTTTTAGACAAGGTTTTGAGGTCAAACTTTTATAACTTTGACCATCAATAACTTTAAAAATATTTAATTAAAGTGAAACCTATAATAAAAGCAAACATACATTATATTAATATTTATAATAAAAAAAATAAGTTGTAAAGATCAATTTTGTAAACTGTAATTATTGCCCAAAACGTCAATTAAATGAAACTGGGAGGAGTACTTAGGGTTACTCTCAATATTTAGTGAACGAGATGGAGTGGTACCAGATCTTTTTTAGAAAAGGTGAGTGCTACTAATGCTTCTTTTATTTGTGCCCGAAATTTCTGAAGATCGTGACACTGACCATACTTGTTTCTTTATGCTTATCGATATGTGTGCTCCACATTTCGGCATGAGGGAGTTCTCGTTCAGAGCAAATTAATCTGATACAAGGAAATATATCTCTCATATGTCAGCTAGTAAGTGGGTAAAACATATTAAGGTCAGAGGGGGCAGAGCCAGCCTAATCAGCGCATGGAGTCCGGCCGGCTACTTGCACTGCACATTCCGAGCGAAGGCCATCGTAACCCGCCGCCTCCAAACACGGCGACGGCCGCGCGCTGGCTCGCCGCGCTTCTTCATCATCGGTAAACCCGCCAAGCCTGCTTCCATTTTACTAACTTTTGCCGCGGCGTGATCGCAGTCTCCAGTCTGCATTGATCTGCAGGCCGTCGGGTTTCCTGAGCGCGGTCGGTGTTCTACAGGCGGCAAGGGAAACCTGATGATGTACCTGACGCGGGCCGAGGCATGTCCATGGCGGCGGCCGCCGGCGGCCGAAACGCCTGGGGCGGGACGGTGATGGTGCTGACGCTTCGTCGGCGCGCTCGCCGCCGACTCGCAACCTCGGCCGGTCGCCGCCGTCCGTGGTCGCCGGCCGTGATCTACCTTCTGGTCCAGTGCCTCCGTCGCACGTCGACGCTCTGCACCTCCTATTTCGAATCCTCTCGGAATACCCAGGCCTGTCATCTTCGTTAGTCATGGTCAATTATTGTCATGATCCATTGATCCGGTTCTCGCTTAAGTTGGACGTCTCGCGGGAGTAAAGTCTACCTACCCTTTTTGTGCAAGAAATTTATGAGCAAGCGCTTAAGTCATGCAACTGGTAACACTGTCCAGTCCAACAGCTGTAGATGAAAGCTATTCCATTCATCTCAAAATAAATAAAACTAGAATGGAGTATGATACTAACTAATACAACAAAATTTAGAAGAGAGGCTACTAAATTTTCTTTATTCAACATTTTCTAGAGGAAAATTGTAAGCATGTTAGAAATTAACCATGTGATCTCGGTGTTGAAACCACACACCTTTACCACTGCACTATATATCAAGTGCTCCTCAATAAAAAGTGAATCTGAAACTTCTAGAAAATAATTTTGAGATATAAACAACCTTGAATTTTGTAAGATAGTTTCTGTAAGACTTTGTTTTACCTAAATTGAACAGATTTTTCAAAGTTCATTACCATTGCCATTAGACACATCATTTCCATTTCTGAACACTCCTTACCCAAATGCAATGTCAACTAAACAGAGCTTTAGGAATGCTAACGGTCTCATCCACGCTGCAACCAAAGCACCTCACCCGGCGAGCTGCAATGGCGGAGCCCACGCCTGCTCGCCGCCGCCGTCACCCACCGCGCCCGCTCGCCTTGTTCTACGCCGCGCTCATACCTGATGCGCTGGCGCAGGCTTCCACAAGCCCTGCTCCAGGCCTTCGGCGCCGACCGTTCGCGCGGCGCGAGCGACGACGCCGAGCCCGACGCCGCCGCGAACGCGTCGCGGAGCTCCTACTTCAACTGGTTCCACTTCTCCACATCTGGGGCTACGCCGTCGCCACGACTTGCTGAGCTACGTCGAGGACAACGTCAGCTGGACCGTCGAGGTTCGCCGCGTGCTGGGCCCCGATGGTGGGTGTACCTCGCGTCTTTCCCTGCCTCGGACACGGGACGTTGCCGTGCCGAGCGAGCCCGTCGACGGCTGCGCCGCTCGCGCGCGCTCGCCGAAGACGTCCGCCGCGGCTGCGCGCGCGTGGACGAAGAGGGTGTTTTGCTGCAAGGATGCCATTGCACAGAACGGTGAGCACCGCGCGCAACAGAATCCAAATTGCAAGATTCTTCGCGTGACATCCAATTTCTCTTAAGTTATTCGTGCAGGCTTCTATCCAAAGAAGTGGTGGATGGCAAAGGGATTTTCTGTCAACGTGCTTCCAATCTGGATGACAGCATAGTGTTCGCCGTCATCGCCTGCGCAGGATATCACCCTGTTCCACCAAGCAGGGCAAGCACGATGGACCGGAAACGTCGGCGGGGCCCTCGTCGTGCCGCCGCCGCGCTGCAGTTCGCCATCAGCGTCACCATCGTCACGCTGTTGCCGGTCTACGACCGCGCCCTCTGCGCTCGCGAGGCGCCTCACAAGGCACCCCGCGGGCATCACCACGCTCCAGCGCGTCGGCGCCGGCATGGCCATGTCGGGCCTCGCCATGGCCGTGGCGGCGTCGTCGAGGCCAAACGGCTCCGCGCCGCGAGCGACGCCGGTGGTCGACAGGCCGGACGCGGACGGTGCCGATGAGCGTGTGGTGGCTGGTGCCACAGTTCGTCCTCCTCGGCACATCGAAGGTGTTCGGCCTCATCGGCCTCCGAGGAGTTCTTCTACGACAGGTGCCCGTCGAGCTCCGCAGCGTCGGCTCGCGCCGTGTCCCTGAGCATGCTGGCGTCGGGAGCTACCCAGTGGCGTGCTCGTGTCGCGCGATCGACTGGGTGACAAGGGGAGGAGGAGCGAGCTGGTTCTCCGATAACCTCAACCGCGCGCACCTCGACTACTTCTACTGGATCCTCGCCGCACTTGCCGCATTGGAGGTCGCCATTTTCGTGTACATGGCAAAAGCGATTGTCTACAAGAACAAAGGCGAGCAATAATTCTTTTTGAATTTTATAAATCTGGAAAATGGTTGGTATGGAGAAGAGTGTATAGCGTGGTGGTGTGAACAGGGTTGCCTTATTGTCACACCTCGATCCGGCACCGCCACGGCGCCCCTCGACTACTTCTACTGGATTTCTCACTGCACTCGTCGCTTTGGGAGGTCGCCGTGTCGTGTACATTTCAAAGCGATATGTCTACAAGAACAAAAGCCGAGGTTTTGAATAAATCTGCATACTAGTTGACAAATACATGCCAGGCTCTTACTGTAACAAAAAATAAAAATAAAGAAGAACACACTTAGCTTAGGAGCATACCGTTCTATGGCTTGGTCAGAAGGTACTTGTTGAGTTTTACTCGTCTTATCCAAAATTTTGTAGTAAATATAAAAATAAAAAGTTATGCTTAAAGTACTTTAGATAATAAAGTAAGTCAAAAAAAATAAATAATAATTCAAATTTTTTAATGAGTGAGTGATTAAACAGTGCAAGCAAATCCTTAAATCCCTTATATTATAGGACAGGAGGGAGTATATTTTTTAAAATAATTTTTGTGAGGTTTATTTTAAATTTAGATTTAGTAGGTTCAAAAAATAATAAAGGGAAATTTACAAAATTCATCGCATAAATTATTGTGATTTTGTATTCTATCTCATAAGTTATTTTGCTACAAAATGACCATCAACCTAATCAATTTTGTTGTAAAAACACCAAAATGCTTATGTGCTAACCGAATCAACATGTTTTTAAGTTGTGAACTGTTAATGTGTTTTGTATTAGGTTAACTAAGTTTACTTTAGTCAAACTTTACTTTTAATCTGAAATATGTCACTAATGTTGCCTATAACTTAGGTGAGAATGTCAAACTTCTATGAACTTTTCTTAACAGTTTATCCCAATAATAAAATTTGCATATATTGTCATGTGCACGTGTTGTTTTTCGGGAACGGGTTATAGCAACTAGCAAACCGCCGGACAAAGTGCTCCTCTGATTCAGATTATAAGTCGTTTTAACTTTAGACATATATAAATTATTAAACAAACATAGTAACGATAAGAGAGTAACGTGCGCGCTAGGTCATTTAAATATTTGCCACTTTAGATGTGGCAATTAACTACAGTGGCAAAAGTTAATTGCTTCATCTAAAAGTGGTAATTAGTTAAATATCTCAGATCGTTTACTTTCTTTTGAAACTCCGTTAGATCGTTTACTGACAAGAGGAAAAAATATCTGAACGGACAGCGACCGAGCCACCATGGACGCGGCGGCGGAGCCCCTCCTGCCGCCGCCGGCTTCCGCGTGGACACCTCGGCCGCCCGGCCTCCCGCCGCACCTCTGGCCGGTGGCCCGCCGCCCTCTCATCATCGGTCACCTCCAAAAACACGCCCCCCGCGAAACCAGGCGGCGGCGGCGAGTCAACGAGCAAGCGCCGCCGCGCTCTCACCGCACTATCTCTCTCCCGAACTAATCCAAGTGCCTTGCGTCGGTCGCCGTCGCAGGGATGGAGATCTCGGAGCGGTTCGCCTTCGGCGGCATCTCCGGGAACCTGATCACCTACCTGACCGGCCGCTGGCAGTCCACGGCGTCGCGCCGCCGCCGCCATCAACGCGTGGAACGGCGCCGCGCTGATGCTCCCGCTGCTCGGCGCCGCCGTCGCTGACTCCTGGCTCGGCCGCTACCGCACCATCATCTGCGCCTCCCTCCTCTACATCCTGGTATGTGCAGTGCAGTGCTCTCGCTTCGGCTGTCTTGTGTGGCTTACTCAACTGCCACTTTTATGATGAACCTGTGACAATGCTGAACAATATGCTATTCTGATTCTGTGAGTTCACGTGGAATTTTCAGAATAATTTGCTCTGCTAACCCTGATTTTCCCTGATCCTAAAGGATCTGGATGCAACTACATATAGTTTTTACTTTCTCTAGGTAAAAGGATTAACCATAGGGGCAAGTTTGATGTGTTTAGATCTGAAGCACGGAGGAAATTCAGGCAATAATTCAGCTAAATATTTCCTTTCCATCCACATGATATATGGCTATCACTATCATAATGGGCATACTATGCAAGTATGCATCACATGATAAATGATACTATTCAGTTTCTGTGTAAGACAATGATATTGTGGAGTTTCTTGGATGTTTTTTATTATGTAGATTTCTCACTGAATTGTATCCACACATATAGGGCTTGCATGCTCACGCTATCACCGTTTCTTGTACCTCATCAACAAGCAGAATCTGGAGATAATGCAGATAATAATGCATCCTCCAGTATGGACATTCATGTAGCTTTCTTCTACTTGTCCCTGTATATCGTGGCCTTTGCTCAAGGTGGCCACAAACCTTGTGTCCAGGCATTGGGGCCGACCAATTTGATGAGAATGACCCTGAAGAATGTGCCTCAAGGAGCTCATTTTTCAATTGGTGGTACTTTGGGATATATGGCGGCAATGTCATTACAGTTTCAATCTTGAATTACATTCAAGATACATAGGCTGGCAGCTTGGGTTTGGAATCCCTTGCATTGCCATGTCTCTTTCTCTTGCAGTATTCTTGCTTGGGACCAAGAGCTACCGCTTCTATCCTCTAAAAAGTAACACAAGCCTATTCGACCAGGTTGGGAAATCGCTTCTAGCAAAGATACGATGGTGGTGCGCATCATGGTGTTCAAAGTATGTATGCAATGAAACCACCCGCAGAGCCCATCCGTTGCAAACTACAACCTTACTTGCTCGTTCTTCCTCTGGCATGCAGATCATCAGGGGATCTTCACTGCACCCAAGCATCATCATCCCAGGGAGATCACAATGATGAAGAAAAGCATGCTTTCCTGATGAAGCCACCGCTGTGCTTAAATTTGTTCCCAATAGGGGCAACCTGCCTGATTTATGCAATTTGTTTTGCCCAGTGGATAACACTGTTCACAGCAAGCAAGAAGCACACTAGACAGGTGGATAGGTAAAGTAACAGATACCGAGCTGCTGCCCTACAAAGCTTGATCAGTGTGTCGCGACGTCATCTCTGTTCCTATATATATGATCGATCTTGTTCCAGCTTACTAGGAGGTACTCAAAGAACCCCTCGCGGTATACCAACGTTGCAAAGGATGGAATTGGATTGATTATCTCAGTAATTCTGATGGTTGTCGCTCGCCTTGTGGAGACGAGAAGGCTCATGGTAGCAAGAGATTTTTGGCCTGGTGGCAATCCTGAAGCCACAATCCCATGAGCTTCTGGTGGGTGGTCCCTCAGTTCATCCTGACTGGTTTGGCTGATATGTTCACAATGGTTGGCCTGCAAGAATTCTTCTATGACCAAGTACCAGATGGTTTGCACAGTTTGGGCCTTGCTTTGTACCTGAGCATATTTGGGATTGGGAGGCTTCATCAGCAGCTTTTCTTGTGTATGCAATTGACAAGGTGACCAGCATGACTGGGAATAGCTGGTTCTCGACAATCTGAACCGAGGTCATCTTGATTCATTCTACCTGGCTATTGGCTGTGCTCAGTGTTCCTCGGTTTAGCTGCTTATCTACACTTTTCGCGAGTGTATGTCCACAAGAGAAGGGCATCTCAGTACAGTGAGGATGTGTCAAAAGATGCTGAAAATGCATTGGCTATCATAATGTTGGTTGTTGGCATATCACTTTCGAAGACCTTCAGGCGGTAAAAGGCTTGCAGCTTGCTTATGCTGCTGTAGTAGTGCTGTACCAGTGCCTTCAAGAGGGAATGCCCGTACGATGCTTTTCAGTTGCTGCTTGAAGCCTTGAACGATTCGCATGGAGAAGGAGATCTAGCCTAGGTACCCACAGCAAGTAAAAATTGCTGTGGAGAAATGTTGATTTCCACTTTTCAGGGGTGGGTGTACAATCTGTGACTGTGAAAGTTACGACAGTAATAAATAATATTAAAAAGCATCAATGTGACAGATTTGCAAAATTTCCAGCAGTATAGTTGTGTACTATGGTGATTTTTTCTTTCGCATTTTGGTGCCCTTGTCCTCATCGCCTCGACCGCGTGCGATCGCGACGTATATGTGCACGCGTCCGTCGATGATTTGAGGTGAGAGATGCTACCACACCATTTCTCCCTTCCCTTTAAATGGCTGGCGTTTGATACTAGCAAGGATATATATCAATATATATATATATATATATATATATATATATATATATATATATATATATAATATTATATATATACTATATATATATATATATAATATATCATCTCTTTCGGCTGTGCTGTTGTGTTGCACGCACGCTAATTGAAAATCACACTCAAAACGGTTGGGAGGTTAGCAGCCATGGCAATGGAGGCGGAGGCGGAGGCTCTCCTGCCCGGAGTCGCCGCCGCTGCTCGCCGTCGACCACCTCGGCGGCCCGGCCCTCCCGCGCAGCTCCGGCCGGTGGCCCGCCGCGTCTTCCTCATCGGTACGTACGTTCGCCGCCGCCTTCTTTTTTTTTTTTTTTTTGTT
>CM020178.1:40839576-40859238 GCA_009805545.1 Oryza longistaminata
CGACTCATAGCTCGGCCGCTACCGCACCATCGTCTGCGCCTCCCTCCTCTACATCTTGGTACGTGTACCATGACTATCCTCATTTTTTTTCGTTTATATGCTTATACTTATAAACTGAAATTTAAAATTTTCAGCTTTAAATTTAGAGTTGATTTTGTGGTTTTTTCTATCGTAGTTTATTTTTTAGCATTTGCTTTTAAATCGCTAAAAAAACATGTATATAAAAATTTTATTCACAGATTATTTTTCGTTTGCAAATATGTCGTTTGGTTTTTTACCTGAATAAGCCAAACAAACAACCTGTACGCAAGTATGTATAATCTTAATTTGCCCGTATATATAGACCATAGTAGAGTGGACAGTGATACTACTTATTAGTTACTGGTAGATTATTTGCGTCAAAATATGAATTTTCCAACAACTTTATATATGTAGACCACTTATTTTAAGCTATTTGTTCGGTTTATAACATACTCATCCGTTCCATTTGAAGTGCAGCCATGGTTTTCCGTGCTCAACTTTGATTGTCTATTTTATTTGAAAAAATATTAAAAAAATAAGTTGTGTATAAAGTACTATTTATGTTTTATCATCTCATAGCAACAAAAACTATTAATTATAAAAAATTTCAAATAAGACGGACGATCAAAGTTGGACACGGAAACTCATGATTGCACTTAAAATGAGAAGGAGGGAGGGCACCCGTAATGGTTATCTATAGGCTCTCTACAAGAGATCCATGTCAGCATATTTTCCTACTTGGAAGAGATTAAATGAAGAGAGAGAGCAACGCTATCTACTAACCTGGAGATAGTCTATAGAGAAAAACGAGGCAATGCATTAGAGAGCTATAGATACCCATATAGACATGCTATTGAGGTGGTTTACTATTAATCTAGTCTATTGCTGAGATATACATGTTTTATAGAGAGCAACTTACTTTACCATTGGTGCTCTAATATTTGGTTCTTCTTTATTTAAGTAGATCATCAATCAACATTTCATCTGAAAAGAACATCACCCTACTACTAGCACAGACGTGTATTGTGACGTTTCAGAGAGGGACTACAGGACTAGCTGTCAGTTTCACGGGCGAATGAATGGATTAGTGAAATCCGCAGAAACATAAAAGAACCCGGCAAAAGTGCAACTAGAAAATACAGTTTTCTTTTAATACTCCCTTCGTTTTTTAATAGATGACGCCGTTGACTTTTTCTCACATGTTTAACCATTCGTCTTATTCAAAAAATTTATGCAAATGTATAAGATATAAATCACACTTAAGGTACTATAAGTGATAAAACAACTCATAACAAAATAAATTATAATTACGTAAATTTTTTGAATAAGACGAATGGTCAAACATGTGAGAAAAAGTCAACGGCGTCATCTTTGTCGCATTATCTCATCCAGCAGCTTACAAATTACTATCCTGGCTTGGTTTGGAGCCTGATTTTTTTTTTCTTACTGTTTTTGCAGGGGCTGGGCATGATCACTGTCTCGTCGGTTCTTGCACCGGAAGAGTCATCCGAGAGCTCAAATCTGGCTGCTCATGTGGCTTTCTTCTACTTCTCACTCTACGTGGTGGCGTTTGCTCAGGGCGGACACAAGCCTTGCGCGCAGGCGTTGGGTGCAGATCAGTTCGACGAGAACGACCCCAGCGAGCTCGCCTCCAGGAGCTCCTTCTTCAACTGGTGGTTCTTCGCCTCCTACGGCGGCAACACTGTCACTGTCCCCATCTTGAATTATGTCCAGGAAAGCGTAAGCTGGCAGCTTGGCTTCGCAATCCCATGCATCGCCATGGCCGTTTCTCTTGCCATCTTCTTGATTGGGACAAGGAGTTATCGCTTCTACCCTCCGAAGAGTAAGGGAAACCCATTCGGAGAGGTCGCCGAGTGGATTCGACGTTGGATAGCATCGTCGTGTTCAAAGTAAGGTTACTACTGAAAGTCTGAAAACTTTCCATTGAGTCTGTTCCTTTGGTTTGAAACCATATTTAATTTACCCTGTCATTTTGGAACTAATATTTACTGCAGATTGCCTGACAGTTCTGATGAGTTGCTACCGTCATCATCGTCTGAGGGGGATGTCAGCAATTCAAGCAGTGGATTCGTCCCTAATGAAGCTGCAGAGCTGGTCAAGTTGTTTCCAATATGGGCTTCCAGCCTGATATATGCTGCTGTGATGGCACAGTGCATCACTTTCTTTACAAAGCAAGCAAGCACACTGGACAGAAGGGTAGGCAGCTTAGTGCTGCCAGCTGCTTCAAACGGGGCATTGTTCAATGCTACAATCATGGTCTTCCTCCCAATCTATGACAGAATATTTATCCCAGTGGCCAGGAGATACACCAAGAACCCTAGCGGTATCACGACGCTGCAGAGGATCGGCGTCGGGTTGGTTCTCTCGATCATCACGATGATCGTTGCTGCAATGGTTGAGATGAGGAGGCTCAGGATAGCAAGAGATTTCGGCCTTGTGGACAAACCTGAAGCTGTTGTTCCTATGAGCTTCTTGTGGATTGTTCCGCAGAACATTCTGGCTGCAATTTCTGATATGTTTGCTGTGATTGGATTGCAAGAGTTCTTCTACGGTGAGGCACCGGAGAGTCTGCGAAGCTTTTCCATGGCTCTGTTCTTGAGCATAATTGGAGTTGGGAACTTCATCAGTAGCTTCATTGTATATGCCATTGACAGGGTGACCAGTAGCTTTGGAGACAGCTGGTTCTCTAACAATCCAAACAGAGGGCATGTCGATTACTTCTACTTGCTTATTACCGTGCTCAATGCTTTGTCCCTGGCCTGTTTCTTATACTTTGCTAAAATGTATGAACATAGGAAAAAGGTTATCTCAGTGCAGTGACATTGTGTGCAGCCTACATATTTGTAGCTCCACTGATAAGGTCACCTTCACAATCTGATCCAGTCTCAAGAATGTAACATGGTAAAGCTGTATCTGGTATAATGTATGTTCCAGTTTCACTTCCTTCATTGATACGTCCTAACTATACTTTGTAAGAAATTATGTGACCCAGCTGCAAATGCAAATGAATTGTTCCTTAATTTCATGTTTTGTCTCAGGATCACAGGTCGATAAAGATTTTTTTTTCTTTAACCGTTTCTTATTTTTCTCATCTTTATTTGGGTTTGATTTCCTTGTGCTATGCATTTACTTACTCCAGTTCCCTCAAATAGTACAACTTTTCTACCATGCCGATAAGGAGCTAAAAAATCGACTACCATAATACCAGTTTCAAAGATGGATAATTTCATATCTAACTCCGTAAAGACATAGAACATATATATGAATAGGGAATGTTGCACTAGTATGTACATGACCTAAATTGTCAACAGTCTCCCACTATGCAACCTTCTTAATTTGATTCATATCTATATATTTTTTGTAGGGACATAACAACTATATTTTGTGGAGGAATTAATAGCAGCAAAAGTGTGATTTGTAATTGTTTGAATGATTGATTCCTCCCCTTACATCCTTTCTGAATCACATTGATATCCTCAACCTAGCTTTTTGTGTGTTTGCGAATCTCCCAATTTATCCGTCTTTGATAGCTAATTCAAGGCTGATATTTCCAAATATTATTAGCTGTGTCTAACTATGCAAATTACCAGCAGCATCTCAAGACGCGGTTCTTGACTGATTCACAAGCCTCTAAGCCTGTCCTTAACGTGACTGCATCTCATGCTTATTATAACTTTGTGTTTAGGGACAACAGCACGTATGCAGCTGAAGACTTAGTGGTCTGGAACTCCAATGTACCTGTACTGTTGTACAGTTAGATTGCATCTGAATATTTTTCATATATATGCTTTTTATTGTTTTTCATTTGTCTGGCAAAGGCAGGAAAGCCTGCACATATTTGTCTGTTATTATAACCATTTTCTGACAACTCAAAAGTTCTGGAGACCCAATTTGCTCATTGTTATGATTTTGCTGCCAGATTAAATGTATCCATAAAAAAACAAATATTTTCCTTTCCTTGCTTCATTCCAGCTGCCAACCTTCATAAAATCCTAACAAACACAGTCTTCTCATGGATGTTCCTGACGCCATACTAGAGAAATAGGATGGGAGGTGATGGACCTGTTGCTTACTCCAAATCCTTCCATTGAGAACATCCAAGGAGGGTATCAACATCATCATCATCACCTCCCATCATAACATCTTGAGGTAAGTAAATTCATCGATAATCATATCGGACAAAACATATCATAAGATCTGGTTGATACATATTCTTTCAGCAATGGAGCTGTTGTGAAACCAGAACTCATTTCTAAACTTTGCATTTTGTCTTCAGTCTCCAGAGGGCTTCTGGTTGTGAACAACATCTACCAATGGCGTACAAGATGAAAGGGGTTTTCAAGGGCCTCAAGGTCATCTCTCAGATCTTCGGTATGTGACCATCAACTAGATTTTACTTTCTTTTCTACAATGTTACACAAAGCATGAATAATCAGTTCATTTGATTTGCACTACCTAATTTCTTTCTTGATCTTGCTTAAACCATCTTGCAGTGGTGAAGGAACACCAAATGGAGATTGGTTATCCTACCGACGTCAAGCATGTCACACACATAGGTTGGGATAGCCCGACAGGGAGTGCGGCTTCTCCTAGCTGGGTACCTGACATAATAGAACAATGTTAATTACAATTATGTTTTGACAACCTAACTACACTGGCCACAATTTTGCAAGCTGAATCATCTGAAAAATACTTGTAGATGAATGACATGAAGGGGTCGCCTGACTATTCGTCTTTGAACAATTTTGGACCATCTACAGGAACGTCCTGGACTTCTCAAGGTGATCTCTTGTTCTTCAGTTCTTGACTTCTTTCACCAGGTGCAATTAATGTTTAGTTGGTTGGTACGTCACCTGCATCTGTTCTCTCTAGGCAACAAGATTCTTCTCTAGTTTATTTTAGTGGCATGTACTCGTATTTGAGAGAGAATTAAACACGCCATTGATTATCCTAGGAAATAGCCATATAGGAATACTGTAGGAATACACTCATGCTGCCATGTTCAGCAATCTTCTGTTGGTTGAAGAATCATGATCTGATACTAAAGTCTCAGGGGGACAAGGATGCAATTAATAGAAATCTTCTGCTGGTTCAAGAATCATGATGCGATACTACTTTCAGGGAGACAAGATGCAATTAAGCAATTCAACATCTTTCAACAACCAACAGAATTATCTGTTTGTTGGTCGATCTTAGATACAATCATGCAATGATTACTAAAAAAAGCAATGATTACTAAAAAAAAATTAGGTGTCACATTTACACAGCCTAAATAGATCTTTTGGAGTTAGGAGTACCAATCATGAACTTTTTTCTTTTTTGTTGCTGTTGTCAAGTCAATATTGGTGTCAGAAGTTAATATTTTCGTCCAAGGTGAAAGCTGTAGCAAAGACCTCAAGCTAATTTTATCTACACCAGCAATGCAAAAACTATGTACTGTTGAAGAAGTTTTATTAAAAAAAACACTAATTGACTCCAAACAAAGCAAGTTTATTCATATCATGCTAGTACATGGCATATCAAGACGTGCTTTGCACGATAAACGAAAAACTTCTGCAGAACTGTAGTGTGCCGGACATTTGACAGTAACATATTACCTAGTACAAAGTTCTATTCTGCGAGGAAGTCCACCCAGTTCGTACAGGAAAAAGAGATATTGAAAAGCTGATGCGAAATGGGAATAGTTTAACTAACTAGTGGACTTATGAATGCATCAGGGATTAAAATATAACATTAATTTAATCTGCTTAGTAGTCTTCATCAAAATACTGCTGACTTGCAAACCAACATATAAACCCAATCCATTACAGCAATTTGTTTTTGCTTCAATGAACCCAAAGATATGCGAGAGGATGATATGTTTGAAATGCATATGTAAACACAAATGTCGTCGAATGCAAGAAAAATTTCTAAAAAGTACCAGATATTAATTATACTACATCATTATATGTTTACTGATTTGCGACAGTTTGTACGACAGATTTCGATCACCCTCAAGATATATCACCCTTCGGTTTATATGTCGAAAATGCTGGTAAGGAAGCAAACCCAGCACATCCCGACATACCAAAGCCGCCCAGGAAAAGCAGAAGGAAGAAATCCAAGAACAACTCACCGACGGCTTCGTCGAGATCATCAAGATCAAGGTCCAAGCGCTCGTTCTCCTCCACTGCCGACACTGTCGTTGACAACAGCATCCAAAATGAAGTCCGGATTGTATAGACTGCCATTTTACATTTTTTATAAAAGAAATATTTCCCATCATTCATAATTTTAATTAGGAACACACAAGAACGGTTTAATTCACGATTGATTTAAAAGTTCAGCTGAAGGTTGCAGCAACTTGAGAGGAGAGATTCAAGGAAAGACTGTTACCTTGTGCAGTGGTGTGTGCTTCCCGCTGGGATCTGATGATATCTCCTCCCTCCCGCTCCGGCCGCCGGCGACGATGGGGGCAGCCGTGGGCCGGATGGCTAAACCCAAAAGCTCAGTTGGGTTATTGGAAAGCTAGCATGATATATTGAATTCACGGCATAGTGACGCTGGCGATGTGACCACGGGGGAAGGCGGCGCAGCCGTCACCGCCGTCGTCGGCGAACGAGGCAGAGGAGGTTGGGGGAGAGAGCGAGATCTAATTCGAGTATAGGTTCTACCATTACATTAAATGTGAGATCCACGTATCAGTGATTTGTAATAACAATATCAATAAGGTAAAGGATCCTCACCCGGTTCTGAAACACTGAATAACCAAGTAAAATCCAATCAGTATTATCTGCAGTACTATTTTCAACCAAACTAAACTTTGGTATTGTCAAATTTTAGCAAGATAACAATCCAAACATATTCAAAATACTTTACCATAACTTACCTTATCCCTATCCCCCAAGATTTAGTGATTTTTCTTAAGAAGTTGTTCACGTAACCATAAATACAAGAATATTTAGCAAGGTAGCAAACCAAACAACACTCACATGTTTCTGCCTTACCAAACAACATTACTAAAGTTGACAAAATTTAGTATGGTTAACTTTGACATCAAACTGAACAAGCCCTCCATAAAAATTGCAGTCAGCAAATCACTACTTTAGTATTCAATGCCCAAACCAGGACTAGAATTCAAAAACTTACCGGACCGCCAAGATATGATTATATGGACCAGAATACATCGAAAAATTAAGTCCTCGCCAAGATATGATCATATGGAGACATGGAGCAGAATACATCGAAAATTCAAGTGCTCAGCAGTCAGCATTCCGGATTAATGCATGGAAGACTCGATACAAACAATGCATACTTAAAGGTACTCTGAGCTCTTCATATTATTCCGTCAACCAAA
Organism: Oryza longistaminata; assembly: GCA_009805545.1. NCBI lineage: Eukaryota > Viridiplantae > Streptophyta > Magnoliopsida > Poales > Poaceae > Oryza > Oryza longistaminata. The sequence continues at coordinate 40,846,955 of CM020178.1, forward strand.
AAGATGCAAATATGTACAGTAACCGTCATTGCTGTAAACCACACTGCAGCCAACAGCCCATCACAGATACAAAAATTTTCATGCATTATGAGTTCATGACATGGAACAATCACACAACACGATTTCATATTAACAGAAAAAATTTATAAGCCAGCAAAAAATAACCACTTGTTCTCAATTGACAACCACGACAGGTTAGAGGGAAAACCACAATTCCATTATAAATAAGAAAAGAATACAAGATTTTGACATATATCCACCAAAACTGAAATTTAACCTAGAACATTATTATCTTAAAAATACAAAACTTGTTAAACATATTCCCAACCTTAGGGGGCTAAAATAATGAGTGCCACAAATGAAAAACGGCAGTCAGCCACCAGTATCTGATGAACTGACAATTCTATTGTACAACACATGCCTCTTAGAACCTTTGATGCTATAACAGCTTGTCGATCACGAGACTATGCAAATTGCTCTATATATATCTCTAAGCTGAGGTTCTCTGTTTTACTAGGCTGAGGTTCTCTATTTTAGTAGGCAGGTTTTCTAACAACAAAACCACAGGTACAACAAACTGAGGTTGGGCTTAGTGTCGCCCATGACCTGGTGGAGGTCTCCTGTTAGAATTCCTATCTAAGGTATTGTAACGGTTCTGCGACTGCTGTGGTCGTGAATTAGGCCTTGCAGGAGGTGCCCCACCCCCATAAGGCCCTGACCCAGCATAGGAGCCATAAGGTTGTTGCTGCTGCTGCTGCTGCCACTGCTGACCACCTCCATACGGTGCAGGCTGGTAGCTCCTACCATACCCCCCAGCGTATGGTGGGGGTTGCGCATACCGTCCAGGACCTGCTGATGGAGCAGAATGTGATTGATACGGGTTTCCACCGCTCTGATGATATGGTGGAACCCTTCCTCTTGAATCATGGTGGTTGTCTCTTGCATATGGGTACCTTCCATGGTTATCTCGTCCATACTGAGAAGGCCCAGACCTATCGTTCTGATAATGACCTGATGATGATGCATAAGCTGGTGGTACCTGACCATTTGGTAGATCACCAGGAACATGCCAGCCAGGAGCAGGCTGCTCCATCCTTGGTGGAATCCCATTTGGATAAGGCATGCCATTCATTATGGTTTGATATGGCATCGATGAGGTATTGTATTGTCCGCCACTCCGAGCATTCAAGCTGTTCACCACAAGTCGGTGGGCAGCTTCCCCAAGTTGGCGGCCAGATATTGCTCCAGCTGGGTTTTGCCTAAACAATTTCACCAGAAGGTTAGGATTTTCAATGACGTTGCAAGGATTGACAAAATAACACAAAAGGCAGGTAGTGTACCTGTTGCTGTTTTCATAAGGCCTCCTGTTGTTATTATCATGAGGCCTCCTACCACTGTCTTCATGCCATAGCACAGGTGGTGGTTTCAGGTCAGTAGCTTCAACAGTCTGCAGAGTTTACTTATTTGTTATTACCATTTCTCAAGTGGAAAGATGTTACTAGTGTTGATACTAGACAAAAATGATAGAGATGTACCTTCTTGGGTATGATTACACCAACAGGTGGACGAGCGATGTGCTTATGAGAATCCGGAAGCTTGTAGATTGTACATCTAATTAAGACAGATGATATGATGGTAAATTAGATTGCCAATAAATCATATTATCTTAATTTCCCAGAAGGGGTTGAACTTACATCACTTGATTATCCATGATATCCTCCAACCCATCAACAGGAGACCTGAAGACAGGAGGGCACGGATCCCCACTACAAAGTGAGATGTAACCATTCATTCCTCCACTGCACAAAACAAGGCAGCTGCGTTAAGGAGATAATAAGAAGAAGAAAAACAATTCAGTGGCCTATGCTAGCCAGAACTTTTGCCTGACACAGAAGGCACTACAGAATCTACAACACTGGTCAGTGCAAATACCATATGCTTTTAAACTAATAAAAATAGCATTTGCAGTAAATCAAGGATCCTAATAGGGTTAGCTAACCTAGAAGAAGGATCAATCTTTTCTTTAATTTCATTTCGCTCTCTGTCGGGTAGATGTCCAAATTTGCTGTTGAGGGAGTAGATATAAGGCGAAAGTGGATGGGAGCCATTCACAAAAAGCATATTGAACATGATACTGTTTCTCCTTGCTTCTTCAGGCTGTACAGAAGGTAAGAAAAGCGATGCATATCTTAGAACAAGATCTCCTATTCCATGGATTATAAAAGCACAAATGAATGACAAACTGTTTTGTTGCCATACCGTCAAAGTATGCTCAACTTTTTTAATTTCAGCTAGCAACCGGGCTTCATCAATGAAGGGCAGTTTTGCTATCCCCTGCCAAATTCAAATACATAGATTAAACATGAAGGTATACTTACATTACATGAATATATGCCCTATTATAATCAATTTACCTGCCATGAATACCTCTTCCCATTCATATCTACTTCAAAATCTGCATCACAAATGGGTGAAAAAAAAACAGTGTAAAATTATAAAGTGGAAAGGTAATAAAAAATATATCAAACATCACAAATATAAGCATACCAGTTGGATAAAAATCAATTATTGGTGAATTTGCATCTGTCATCAATTGCCGATACTGTACAGGGAGTGCATGGGAGCTGAAATGTAATGCCACAACCTTTAAAAAAAATCCACAACATTAAGGAACTGGGATCTAGGGAACATTATCTTAGTGTATTCACCTCGCAGCTGGGAAAACTCCCATAAGTTGATCAAACGGTTTGAATGGTGACCCAAGTTCGAAAGTTATATTGAGTTGACCTAGACCACTCAAATCCGAAGCAAAAGGAGCATAATGGTAAGGGTAAAACCTGTGCATGGTGAGGTAGACAGATAACAATTTAAGGCCATTGACAAAGAGTTGAAAATAAACCTTTAGACAATTCAACATATATTGACCAACTCAAGCTAAATTACCATTGCCACGAGCAGACACCTTCATAATAGTAGTGCATTACCCAACACAAACCTTCAGTATATTTCAGAACCTGAAGAAGATGAATAGGGCACATCATACATATAAGATAATAAATGAGTATATGCTCAAATAGTGATGAAATGGCATCTTTTATGGAAGTTCGTACAACTATATATTAACAGCAATAGATCATCATGACACCATTATCAGGCAATGCAGTAATTCAAAGGTATTCAAGACACTTACGACATCTCTGCGTATTTCTTCAATCTGCCCGGGTGTTCTTGCTCCAAACTTCTCTTCATAGTACCTTTCCCTCCATCCTGGTTCTCCAAGTTTTATCTGAGAAGACAAACAATGTTATGACTAAATTGAAAACATTTAAACAAATAGCTAATAGAAAGTAAATGAGTTAAAATAAAAGGAAAGTAAATACTTCAATTAAATGTATAATAAGGTCCAGCACAGCAGTGGCATGACTTGTGTGTGAACACTAACCTTGTCCTCCTCTGGATTTTCAGAATTAAAAACATCAGATTTCTCACGAAGTGCATCTTTAAGCATTGTCTTCAAATCTTCCTTGTTTTCGCGTTCCTAAGAAAGATACAGGAACAAGTGTCAGATAAAATCACAAAAATGTTTCTTCAAAAACAAATATAAATTCTCCTGGAGCCAGATGAAATGAGCTACCTGTGCTTCAAGGTCATTTTCAGCTTCAACAATAGCAGCCGCAATGCTTGAACCTGACGATGATACCCGTGCAGCTTTCCGAGCACGACTATTTTTTCCCCCATTGTTTTTGTCAGATCCATTCTGTTCATATGGTGAAGGCGCAGGTCCAGATGCAAGGCGAGACCCTTGGAAGCGTGCAACAGGTACAATAAGATCATCCCTGACATGGGGATCCAGGTCATCCCCTCGTTTTGCTTGGGCCTTTTCTCGTTTTATCCTTTCAGCTTGACGCTACACAAGGATATGAACTTAACATCAATGACTTGTTGAATATTTGACCGCCGGATATATAGAATAGTGTTGCAAACATTTATTTCTCAAGAGTTCATGTTGATCATATCAGAAGGCTTTGCATAACTAAGGATAAATAATGATGGAACATGCCTAAGCCATACGGACGTGGTACGCTGCATGCAGAAGTTTTCCATGGGTAACATTTAAATTCTAGGGGAAAGTATGGGGGAGAAAACCTTGAACAAATAACTAGTTTAGAAGATACTTGAACAATCAACTGGTTTTTCTGATTTTACTAGCTAAATGGGAATCGAAAATGTCTCAATATTGTTCAGAACATAATGTGATTTCTACGGAGCATAGCATTTACTTTTTTTTCAAGGATTGGCAGTGTTCACACATGCTAATTGTAGAATTAACTTCTTTAGAAGTATTGTAAAAAAAAAAAACTAACCTACATGTCAAGGATTATCTGGTCATTGTGAACCTTTCCATGTTATATTGTGAATTTACAAGGCTAGCTAAGAAGAAAGCAGCATAGAGAAGATATACGGTGTAATATTAAAACAATACACGGAGCAATTAGTAAGAAATGCAGTGTGTTGGACTATTGGTGGCAGGTGGCAAATTCACAATCACTACCTCCAATTTGAAGGAAGTTTATAGACAACATGTCATAGAAGATATAACGCAGTACATCAGGCTGAAATTACCAGTATATCAAAATAAACACTCAATGAACTTTGCAAATAAAGAAATTACATTGCCAAATACAAACAGAAATTTCAACTGATAGCTAATGGTGAACCCCTTGGCGCATAGTGGCATGGAGTAAAAATAAAGATTAGGTGCCAGATGATAACAAGATAACAAGGGAATTGAAAAGGCTAAGGAGTAAAATAAAATAAAATCACCTGATGCAAACGGGCTCTTTTCTGAAATATTTTATCCTCGTAGGAGCCAACTGCTTGAATAAAGTGTTCAACTTTATTCAGATCCGGCTAATGTAACAGATGAAAAACATGTTAATACTGAAATACCAACTTGGATCAGTTGGAATCAAGTACTACTTTCTGCAAACAAACAAACAAACAAACACACACACACACACAAATGGGTAACTTCAATAGGAGTGGCTTTTTAATTACCGTGCAAGCATCAGTTAGATAGCCACCCATGGAAGGAAATTCCTTCTTGTATACAGCCATTAGCAAGTTAATAGCTCCCTGCAGAAAAGCCAAGTTAACATCATGCAATAACAAATCTACAAGAGAACTGTAAGCAGGAATAAAATAAATATCCAGTTTACTAGTAAGTAGTAAATCTGATAATTTCATAGCTACTAGCTTCAAATGAAGATATCCAGTAAAACATTTAGCTGGACAACAGGTAACAAACCTCACGAATCTCTAATGTTGGCATATGTGGAAGAAAATCATTGCCAACAAAAAAACACATGAAGATGAAATCATCAACGATGCGTTCAAAGTCAATCGGGAAAGGTGGATTCTGCATTCTGAACTCATATTCTAAGTACTCCCGGAGGGTCCATATATTCAAGAACTGCAATGTCACACAAGGAGCAATTAAAATAAAACAAGGTCCTCAGCAAATTCATAAAGTGTAATTATTAGACCACAAATTGCAACAAAGGAAAGAGACAATATTACCTGGTAAGGTTTCTTTGGAACAATAGCTTCACCTTTTTCATCAAACTCCCCAGCTTTTCTCTTAACCTTTCCTTCACAGTTTGCTGCTAGATGTCCAACCTGACCACATAAGAAGCATTTGTCCTGCTGTCCAGGTGTATAAACTACCTGCAAGAAACCAAAATATAGTCAGAAGAGAGAGAGAACAAATAACATAAACAAGAAAGCATAATAAACTAATCCGCTCTTTTAGTTAGCATAACATGGTAAAATGATTTACACAAAAAGGCATTGATTCTAGGTCCTGAGGAGAGCTAACCTCTCTCAGTATAGAGAAATGTACTTCGTGTGTTGCAAGAGCTAACATGATCAGGTCTGCATCCTGCATTCAAGAGTATATATAAAAAAATGCATTAGCAGGACCAACAGAAGAAACATTGCCCAATTAAAATATATAAAAAATAGGTTTATAGAACATACCAGGCCATACAAACAATGGCGAGTATTTGGGTTAAATCCAGGGAGATTCCGTTGACCGCGAATGTAGGACATAATTTTATGTTCCCCTTCACCAGGAACATTGGCATCAGAAAGAATAACCTTCAAAAGTTTAACCAGAACACACATGACTTTTTCATACTTGCCTTTCCAATCAATGTAAACCTTAGTCTGTGAAGTTAACATATGGAACATACTGACAGAATGTAATGCCAAAACAAAACTGATAGGCTTAAAACCATGCTTACTTTAACTTGTTTCCATCCAGGATCATAATTCAACCTGAGATGGATGTAGTACTGCAAAGCAATGGATAAAACAGCCATAAACTCTGTTCCTGGAGTAATAACGTTAGAATCACATGTTTGAGATTGCTGTTTTGGTGGAAGTTTTCTGCCTTCCCTCTCAAACTCTTCACGCAACCTCTCTTCTTCTGCGGCCTGGAGATAGAAAAATAATAAGCCATAAATGGAATTCTACCCCTTGAAGCTGTCGATGAATGGGAATTTAAATGTCGACATATTATCATACACTGCATAAAGGAAGATAATTTCACTAGAATACTGACCGCATCAGCAGCATCTTTTGCAGCTCTGAATCGTCTAGAGCGTTGCTGGTTCATCTTGGCACGAGGAGCAACACCATCTGTAAAACCATTGTAAGATAATACAAAATATCAACAAGAAACCATCGAAAAGAACAAAACATACTCCTATGTGGTAAAAAACAGGACCCTGGACAGCAGAAAGTTTACAAGCACAGGTACTATGCTGCCAAATAAATAGTTTACGGGTGAGGATTATGCCTGATTCAAAACTCATGTACATGACTCGTCATAGTATATAGCTAACTTCAACAAAGGCATTAGTTGGCAGTATGGCAAGCTGTTCTATGATGATGACCAACAGGTAAAAGAGCAATTGTAAACACTCCTAATCCTTTAGGAAGGAAAAAGGTAGTAAGAGAATTCCTTCACATCAGATGTCATACGTACCAATGGCCATATACATAAGCTTCCGAGGACGAACCATGACAAATAGCCTATCGATATAATCAAACATGCACTGGAAAACCTCAGCGAATGTTGTCGGAGAGGGCTGTAAAAGATAACACAATAGCAAGAAATCATGGTCAGCAGAGAAATCAGAAAGCACTTGAGCAATCAGTAAACATTAAAATATTTGTTCGAAGAGAAATGCAGGGCAATGACAGAGTAGCATCATGCAGTCTAAGCTGGTGCGTCCACCGAATGAAAATAAACATAACTCAAAAAGGCAAATTAACAAATTTGCAATGCAGAGTTTGAAGATTAAACTACAGCAGCATCCTCATCCCAAGATGGCTCATGTGGCAATTTAGCAGCTAGTGGTTATTTGCAAAATTATGTTTAACGCTCAGGTAAATCACAAAACAGGAAGCTACAAAATCAATTCACCAAACTATCTCCTCTGCCACAGCATAGCTCCGTCGTTCATCAATCAGGCACACACAAATCCATCACCTGTACAGCGGAGGGACACCATACGAACACCCAAACAAACCCCAGAGCAACGCAAACAGAAACGCCCAAAAAAAAACATCGACGTACCCTATCCTCGGGGTGGAAGCAGGGGTGGATGATGCCGTTCATGTCGAGGTAGAGGTTGTCGAACTCGAGGCCGTTGGGGTTGGGCTTGGAGGTGTCGACGGGCACCTTGACGCCCTCGATCTCCACCGCCTCCTCCTCCACCACGTCCACCACCACCATCGGGTACTTCTCCGCCAGCCACCGGTAGAACGCCGGCACACCCATCTCCTCCTCCTCCGCCGCCGGAACCCTAACCCTAACCCTAGAAAGCGAGCCGCCGCCGCGAGGAGCCGGGCCGACGGCCGAGGGGAAGGGAGAGAGGGAAGAGGGCGCGAAACCCTAACGAAGGGGGTAGGCCACGCGGGCGGGGAGGGGAGGGGGGTATATGCCTTTTCCGGTCTGAAAATATCTTGTTCGAGGACGAAGATAGGGAGAGAGAGAGAGAGGCGGTTTTGCGGTTTCGACCCTGGTAAACTGGGGTAATTTTTGGGGGGTGAAAAAGAGTTTTGTTTTTTTTTGTTTTTTTATATGTACAGAGACGATTTGATTTGTCCGACGCGTCAAGGTGTTGACTACGACGAGGCTACGAATAGAGGTCGGGCGGGCTGGCTCGGGCCGGTCGCAGGCTAAGATTAGTAAAATTTTGGGCCGAGTATTAGTTAGGCCCAAGCCCAGTGCTTTGCTTTGTGGGCTTGGTGAACTTGTCAGCTGATGATGATGATGAGATGTTCGTTACAAGGAAAAAGTGTTTCTTGTTGATTTGGTACTCTCTTTTTTTTTGGTAAACTTCAAACACTTGATGACCTGACCCGACGCTAGGAAAGAATGGCTCTTTGGAACACATGAATTCTTCAAAATTCATGTAAAATCCTTCCATTGAAAAGGAGGCCTGACTATAATGTGATGCCAAATGCTAACCATCTGCCTGAATATTAATGAATGAACTGTGAGGACTGAGGACCAACGTTAAGCTTGTCAGACGATGCAACAGTACAAACTGGCAATCTCATGTAGTTTCCTGTGTTAAATGTTTCAAGTGCAAACGTTTTCAATCATCCTGAATTCCTGATGCTATCAGCTGCACCAAATTACAAAACAAACGAGCAAAATTGTTTGCTATAAGAGAATTTAGCAGGGCCGGAAAAGAAAAGAAAAAAAAAATGTAGGAACATCCATCGATGTGCCAGCTGGAGAGACTTCGTTGCAATCAGGCACAGATGCAGGAGACCAGGAACAATAGTCTCCCCCATGTTCCTCCAGGCGAAAAGGATGGCTATGGTGTATACACAATGCTTAATATCACCATTTTGACGTCTTGAGTTGGTCATGGTCAGTTCTTCTGGCAGCGTTGTAGGTCTTCGATCGCCTTCTTCCATTGCCAGGCGCGCTGTTTTGCATCCTCAAATGATGACACCTTCTTTGGCTGTAAACGAACTGCGTTAGTCATCATCATAGGAGCAAGGATAATACCAAGGGATGGTAACAACAAAGAAGAATACCGTGCATATCCTGAAATGCGAAGAGTTTGATACTTGCACATTGAGTTCACTTGGGTCATCAGACCACATGATGTTCCCTTTAGTCACCATTTTTCCAGGATCTACACAGATCAGCTGTGGTTTGTCGGTGAGGATCAACTGAACCTTCTTGTTCGTTAGCTTGTTTATCTTCTTCAGTTTTGATATTAGAACGACAGATTCGCCAGGCTCCAGGAAGTCCTGCCTGTCACATTGTTAAAAGCAATATGCACCAACATGAATCACCTCTTGTGGAAAAATTTGAGCATGATGCCGGTCATTTCCCCTCTTTTATTCAATTTTCTTTTCTCTCCTGTAGGTTATAATATAATGTTGTGATAAACTGTGTTTACCATCTAGAGTCGAAGGAGTCGATGGAAGCTAATCTAGATATATGGGAGCGTACTTCAGAAGATGATGAGGCACCATCATTCCCAACAGGACTGACATGTTGGTTGACTGGAGCACTTCCCATGTGTGACAACCAACTTGAATCCTGACTATCTTCATCCTCATTTGCCTGAGTCGAGAGACTGTCAGAAGGATGGAAGCTGGAAGTATGAAGTGATAAAATGGACAAAGGTAACAAGAAATTACATTTGCCTCCATTGCAAGCTTCGGTGCTCGTGTGCTCCTTATATTTTTCCAATCAATGCCTCTAAAAAAAGGATGTTTCTTCAATGACACATAACCATCAGGTCCTGCACCTGGACGTTTGCTTGGGTCGACATCCTACACAATAGCCAACTCATAGGATTAACTGCGGTTTTCAAGTTGAAAAAATCACGCTTGCAGTTGTCCAAGTTGAGATATAACCTATGCAATTTTCATAGGAAGCAAAACAAATTATTATGCATAATAACTAGTAAAAACAATCAACTATGAATTTGCCATTACGAAAGCAAGAGTGACAATAATTCATGAAATGGTACAAAGGTGACTTGTGTGAGATAAACATTATACATCTTTAGAAAAACAAATGAACTACTGATGAAAAGGCTGCACAAGGATAAATGAATGCAATGTATACCAGCAGCTTGTCAATGAGATCCCTTGCATCATCTGAGAAGTATTCAGGAATTTTGAGATCGCGTGCTGTAATTCTCTGGAAAATTAACCACTCACTGGCATCTTTAAATGGTGAAGAGCCAGAAAGCATTTGATATAGAGTACACCCCAATGCCCATAAGTCATTTCTGTCAAGAACAGATAAAGGTACATCAGAGAAATTATGTATAAAGATATGATAATAACTCATACAGTATCAACACAAACCACAGCACTCTAAAGCTTGCTAACCACCCATCTGACAGCAAATTAGGATTGGAAGTCCACAATTCAGCAATAAATGTCCTTAGGGCTAAACCAGCTCCCTTTTCAGAAACTGATTGGTGATGTAACCATACCTTGAAAAATGGAGCACCATATTTACCTTAGGCATTATTTTTTCTGAAAAGTTCACTTTTTAAAAGCATAGCTATTGTTCTAATAGCAGGAGGAAAATGCAGTTCACAAGTTGTCACATCTACTCCTTCTGTGACTGATATCATTTTTTGAAGTCTTCGAGTTTCTTTTAGGACTTGAATATTTCTTGTTATAGCATGAGACATAATTTTTTTACTATTCGGTCAAAGCATGAGAGACATTTAGCACATCCAGGGCAGCCAACTCTAATACACTTCTGTTCCTAACAAGACAAGTCTTAACGAATCTTCGGCATTTCATGTATGAAGGTGCATTTGGTTAAAGCAGGGTACAGTGCTGCAGTATGAATATTTGGTGCGTCTAGTCAATGGAAGTACAGTGCTCATAATTTGACAGTCCAAGATAACACCTCGTACAAAATGGAAAAAACGAGATCAATTGAAAGAGAGAAAAAAAAAGCAAAAAAAAAAAGCATTCAAGTGTTACAAAGGAAAAGTGAAATAGCTCCCAATGAAGATAGGTTATCAAAGCGTTAGTCTTTCCAGACGAAGTTATTCACTCACCCAAAGGTTGGTGGGGCAGAGTTCAGGACCTCAGGTGGTACATATGCAGCTGTCCCAACAAATGTACAGGCCCTCTCGTCTGTAGAGTAAATTTAGGATAATCAGAATTTTACGAACTACTGCGACGTTTAAGACAAATCATTGATATACATGTTCATCTTACTAGTGGAATTTGGAAGGACTTTGATCGGGGTGTCCTTTGTAGGCTTCACACTACCAAAATCGGCAATCTTGATGTGCCCATCAGAAGTAAGCAGTAAATTTTCTGGCTGAAAGATCAAGAGCAGTGTGAGTCACAGCCACCCATAATTACTGCTGCAGGCCAATGTGCAACCCCAATACGATTTGCGAACCTTAACATCCCGATGAATTAGGCCTAAACTATGCAAATACTCCAGAATATCAACAATTTCAGCAGCATAAAACCGGGCCTCATCCTCAGACAGGCGACCTTTCTGCAAGCAAAACCCCATGCATAAGAAGCAAATATACAAGATAAATTATCCACATTGTTGGCATTGTGAGTAGCACGACACCAACCCGGACAATTTGGTCAAACAGCTCCCCGCCTTCGCACGACTCAAGCGCCATATCTGCACAGAAAAAACCAGCAAGAAATGTCTTGTTCATCCAATGCCAACACTTATAGATGGAGATAAAATCTTTTGGAGTTAATATTTCAAGTCGTTAGTGTTTCAGCTCAAATGGAATGCACTAACAGAGGGAGTAGGTGTCCTGGAAGGTGAAGAAGAGCCTGATGACGCCCGGGTGATCCAGCTGATCGAGCACGATGCGCTCCATCTTGACGTAGGAGATCTTGTTCTCCTTGGTGATGAACTTCTTGTCCATGATCTTGAGCGCGTACACATTCCCCGTATCCTTCTTCTTGGCCCTCACCACCTGCCAAATTCCGCCATGAATACAGAACCACGAAAGGAAGGAGAGTGCGAATGATCAGGGGCATCATCGCATGCGGACCGATCAACCAAATCAAATCAAAACACCTTGGAGTAGGAGCCGACGCCGTAGATCTTGCCGAGCTCGAAGTCGCCGACGGTGAACTGCTCCTGCGGCGCGCGGAAGGCGATCCCGCCACCGCCACCTCCGGCGGCGGCGGTCGGGGAGGCGGGGGAGGGCGCGAGGCGGAGCCTGGCG
>CM020178.1:40859263-40878832 GCA_009805545.1 Oryza longistaminata
GAGTTCCACGTGGCGCTCTCGCTCTATAGGAGAGCGATATCGTCGCGGTATCGCTTTTCCCACGCGCGATATCGCCAGCTCAAATGCGCTCTCGCTCTTTGATAGTGCGATATCGTGGCGGTATCGCGTTTTGCTCTCGCGAACCTTTGTATCGCGCTTCCAACTGCGATATCGGTAGTATATTTGTGCAAATCATTCACCATCCGGTATATTTTTGTAAAATAAATCGATAAACAGTATATTTTCAAATTTTATTCGTGGATGTGTTCTGGCTTCTAGGAGTAAATGGGTTTGCGTTTTTTTACACCTGCCTAGTTATTCTTGTAATATACACTACCATGAACGTGGGCTTGTCCTTATCGCGACCTTTCATCTGCTGCGTGGATCATGGACCGTTGGCTACGTGAAAACTCTTGAGAATTCCACCATTGACTAGGATTTTTCACTCATATTTATTTCAGATCCAATGGCAGCGATTTAATTCCCTGCTGCATCCAACGGTCCTAAATTTTTGATGATGTGGCGCTTCGTTGCAGTGAAAAACTTTAGTATTTTCACTGCTTTAGATGTGATAGTCCAATGGTGAAAAGAGAGTGGTGTGATAAATCATGGTAACATCTGTTGACTTTGTGTGAAACCGAGCTTGAAATTTTCATTTCCTAATATTCTTTATTATGGTTAAAAATGAAGCATAGCTCGGTCGACAGAGAGATCACAAAATGTTTGCCGTTGGCCTAGGTTCAATTCTTAAATTGACATGTAATCGCCTTCTAAAATTCCAGGTTAAATTGTTTCTTTTAACATATCCACATTTTTGCTTGACTATATTAGTTTACTCCAGTTATCAGCATGCCCAAACGGGATATAAAATAGACTCGGACGGCAGCAAAGCCTTGGGCACAGCTGTAAATTGTGATTAAAAACATTGACAGCCAAAAACCCCTTAAAAATCACGCGCAGCAGATGGAAAACCGATTAAAAATTTCCATATATCCAAGGCTACAATTAAACCGATTCCATTTCTTTTCGCTGGGATGAACTGGGATACGCGACCCAAAGATACCATTCCGGATAACACGGACCGTATATTATACGGTACAATACGCACTGCGTACGTATACACTTTTTTTTAAGTAAGAAATACGATTGCCACACGCCCACCTGGGCTCCTTAAATCTCGTCCCTTCACTTGCGTTCGGGGGCATCCTCGGAAGCCCTCACCCTCCCAAAACTCCCACGCGCACCACCAATGGCCGCCGCCGCCGCCGCCTCCTCCGGCCTCATCCGCTGCGCAACGGGAGGCGCGCCGGCGCACGGCCACCACCAGGTGTTCAGGTGCTCCGCGCCAAGCCCTCCCCTCTCGCGGCGCCACCGCGTGGCCCGCCCGCGCCGCTGCAGGCCTTCCCCGAATACGACCGCGTCACGCTTTCGACTATGACGGGGAGGTGGACGGCGACGACCACCCGCGCGAGGAGTGCGGCGTGTTCGGCGTCGTCGGGGACCCGGACGCCACGTCACTCTGCTACCTCGGCCTGCAGAAGCTGCAGCACCGCGGGGAGGAGGGCGCTGGCATCGCCGCCGCCGGGGACGACGGCACGATCAAGCTGGAGAGGGGGTTGGGGCTCGTCGGGACGTGTTCGGCGACCCGGCCCGCCTCGGGAAGCTCCCCGGGCAGGCCGCCATCGGCCACGTGAGGTACTCCACCGCCGGCGCCGCCGCCTCCCTGCGCAACGTGCAGCCGTTCCTCGCCGGGTACAGGTTCGGGCAGCTCGCCGTGGCGCACAACGGCAACCTGGTGAACTACCAGGCGCTGCGGAATAAGCTGGAGGCGCAGGGCTCCATCTTTAGCACGTCGTCGGACACGGAGGTGATCCAGCACCTCATCGCCACCTCGCTCTCGCGCCTCTGCTGGCCGCGCATCTGCGACGCCTGCGAGCGCCTCGCCGGGCCTACTCGCTGCTGTTCCTGACGGCGGACAAGCTCCTGGCCGTGCGCGACCCGTTCGGCTTCAGGCCCCTGGTGATGGGCCGCCGCGCCAACGGCGCCATCGTGTTCGCGTCGGAGACCTGCGCGCTCGACCTCATCGACGCCACGTACGAGCGCGGAGTGGAGCCAGGGGAGGTCGTCGTCGTCGACCGCCGCGCAATGTCGGTGTCCTCCGCCTGCCTCGTCCCGCACCGCCCCCGCAAGTCGTGCGTCTTCGAGCACATCTACTTCGCGCTCCAAACTCCGTGGTGTTCGGCCACGCCGTCCACGAGCGCCGCAACGCCTACGGCCGCGCGCTCGCCGAGGAGTCCCCGCCCCCACCGCCGACGTCGTCATCCCCGTTCCGGACTCGGGGTTCTACGCCGCGCTGGGATTCTCGCAGACGTCGGGGCTCGAGTTCCAGCAAGGCCTCATCCGGTGGCACTACAGCGGCGCAGCTTCATCCAGCCGTCGCAGGCGATCCGCGACCTCGCCGTCAAGCTCAAGCTCGCGCCCGTGCACGGCGTCATAGGGCAAGAGCGTGGTGGTCGTCGACGACTCGCTCGTCCGCGGCACCACCTCGAGCAAGATCGTGCGCCTGCTCCGCGACGCCGGCGCGCGCGAGGTGCACATGCGGATTCGCCAGCCCGCCGGTCATCGGCTCCTGCCTCTACGGCATCGACACGCCCAGCGAGGGCGAGCTGATATCGAACAGGATGGACCTCGAGGGCGTCCGCAGGGCGATCGGCTGCGACTCCCTCGCGTTCCTCTCGCTCGACAAGCTCCACACCATCTATGGCGATGAGGCGCATGAGCTCTGCGACGCCTGCTTCTCCCGGAATTACCCAGTGCTCCCCACCGTGCCGGAGCCGGTGCCGGAGTTGGTGTCCGCCTTCGAAGACTGACAGGAACTCGCAACCAGGGAAGTGGCTCTACTATACTCTGCAATCTGCATAAGCATTATATAGAAATTTTAGACTCAATTTTGGGACTTGGTGGCAATATTTGTCCTTGCAATTGCATTCATCAATCTGAATTTTGGGAGTAAGGTTTAGCCATTGGATATTGATCGAGCTGATACGGTTAAGTTTGATCTGTCTATTCATCTATTGTATTGCCAATGCCATCATGGTGATGATGATGAACGAGATAATTGCTTCAATGACACATGGTGAAAAAGTTGCCTTTTTGGTATGTATACCACCTTCTTATTTTGATTGGAAGGCTGTCTTTGTCTCATCTTTTGTGTATCTTCCCATCCATGGTTGTTTGCCTTTTGAGCTAACAATAGAATTGTTGGAGTACCATGTCTATGTGCAAATCACTCTACTGTCATAGGGCGCCTGTTCACTTTGATGCCATTTTTAACCATACCATTTTTTTTGGCAAAGTTGCCAAAAAAATGTCTACGTTTAGTTTGTTGCCAAATTTGGTCAATACATAATCCTGTCAACATTTTGGCAATATTGCCATCTTGCCAAAATTTTGGCATTGCCAAAACTTGGTAAGGTTTATTTTGACAAAACTTATTAAGTTTGTTGCGGTATTTCGTTAGTACCTTTGCACTGTTGGGACTTGGGAGTCGACACGTTTCAGACCTAGTGATACATCCTATTGGAGTCGGAAATTTGTGAAAAGGTTCCCGCTTTCACTATGGAAATTGTTTTCCAAGAGGTCAAATTTTGCACTCTCAGGCATGCATTTCCTTGCTATTTGAGACATCCAATGGAATTTTTGTGCAAGTTTACCAGAGCATTTTTATGGAGCTCCTATAGCAAATGAGCCACTATATTTCAAGCCCACTCCAATTCAAGTTTTCAACATTATTTTCTATAGTTTCAACTTGTATGGGAAAAAGAAAGTTGATATGGGACTTCTATCTTACGTTGTAGTGAGATGTCAACCTGAATTATTAGTGAAATGCAAATTTCAAGCTCCTGTCGCATAAGGGAATGCATTTACCTATTTTATTTTCACAATATTGTCTTACTCAAAGTCAACTAAGAAAAGTTTACTGTTTGCTAGTTTAATAGTAGTGTGGACCTTTGCACATTTCAGTCAAACTATGTAAACTTCATTGAAAGTAGTCTTCCGACATTATCTTTGCTGGGATATTGACTTGTCTCCAGGAACAAAAATACTTAGTACTTTAGTAGAAGAAATCCAAAGCATCATGATGTTGATACTTATCCTTATTTATATTTTAAATCTTGACTAGAACTAAAATTGTTAAATTATCTAATAAGATTTTCTCATGTGATTCTTCGGCTCCGCTGTACTTGTGTTTGAACGAAAACTCACCTATCAGTGTTCAGCTTTGACATGTTCAAATCTTGTTATCAAAATCATGGTGTTCACCTGTTTTCGTCTAGCTGGTTATCTTTTACTACATTTTTCACTGCCGTTGGGGCCATGGTATAAGGTCAATTGTTTATCTGAATCAGTTTTTTTTTTTTTTGAAATTTATTTCTCTGAATGCTGAGTTAATTCATGAGATATCTTTATTCTCTGAATGCTGAGTTAATTCATGAGATATCTGTGGTCAGCTCCATGTTGTACTACTCTGATAGTCTGATAAGGGCATTGACAGGGTAAGCTCAGTTGCTGAATGCAAACGGATAGACTGGCATTTCCGTTTTGATGGAGCGTTTATATATGAGGAGGTTAAGTATCTTTCTAGGTGACTCCTGAGTCCTCATACTGGAGATGAAGGGCTTATTTGTTATAGAGTCAAATTTTGCTCAACCAATATGATAGTGCCAAAGCCACGACAAGTGTGAAACCAACGTGAAAAAAAAGTTAAAAAACCATACCTCCGTATGACACTATTGAAGTTGCTAAAAATAGATAGAACAAAAAAATTGACATCACTCCAAACAAGCTTGAAGTACCTTTTTGTCAGTGATTCTCTCGACGGATTTCTTCATGTGTTAACAATTGGCCAGCTTCAATCTGCAGATTTAGCAAGTACATTGCTCCTTGTCCGTGCTGTAACTTGAGAGGTTATTTTTCTTCCGCTTTTTGCTCATGTTTATTGGTGGAATGGACGGTACTCTCTCTCTCTCTCAGCCTCATACGAGCCGTCTCTCCCTTTTGCCCTCTTGTTGGTCATGCCATGAGTTGTTAGCAATTCAGTGGTCAGTCTTCAACTTTCAAGTGCAGTGAGCCTTTGATGTCTTCAGCAGGATGGTTCCCCTGCTCGGGTCTGCATTTGCTGCAAATGAGGTAATTTTGCCCACAAATTGCCTATTTGCAGGTAGGCTAATTTGTCTGATCACAATGATGGATGCAACAGTTGATGTCTAAAGCTTCATCAGGTACAATAGCAGGCTATAAGCCAGCTGCAAACATATTTTAAAGAGATAAATCAGGGAGAGAAGAAGAGCAGCGGGCTACAGATTTGTAGCCAGCTGTAGCACGGACTCCAAGACGCAGTGTGTCTATGACAGGTGGGACTAGATATAATAGTGTAGAATGTAACTATTGTATGAATGAGCTATTAGATTGGCTATAGATGAATTGGAGCTAGTAGTTGGCTAACTATTGAACTTGCTCTAAGAGAGGGTTCGACCAGAGATTTCAGCAGTCCTGGTTTCCACGAGATACTGTTAATAGGTTATACTAGAAACTATTTTCTACTAAAATTCAGATAAAATTCATGTGATATATTCCAAACAGGCTACAGATATCTTGTGCAAACAAGTTGTCTCAGAGTTTCCTTGCTTTTTGTTTAGTTGTGATTTTGTAACTCGTAGTCGTTTGTTCTGCAACCTCTGTAGTAACTGGATGTTGCTTAAAACCCGAAATAAATTCTATTTTATATAAAAAAAACTGTCTGCGTCTAATACACGCGACACAATAATAAGTTGCATGATCCATTCCTCCTTGCTTTCAGTTTCAGACATTCGGCACGAGGAGCTACGAAGAGTGGCCGGGGAGGAGCAGAGGAGCACCATGATAACGGCGTGTGGCGATTGTCACTGCAAATCTCATCTCTCCGGTCTTTCTCTAGCCCTTCTTTTTTTTTTTTCCCATGAACCAGTGACCTTTTTGACCCCACAGAAGGAATTCTCGGGCACACAACAACACAAACTGACGGCCCCATCGCTTGGCGTGCAATACTGCAATAAACCAAACGGCATATTTATAAATAAAAATAATTTAATAATAAAATTCTCATATATATATTCTTAACTATTTACTCCATCCGTCCTAAAATATAAGTATTTTTAGCTATAAATCTGGACAGCCAAAAATTGATATATTTTGGGATGAAGGTAGTAAAAGCAAATGCTGAAAAATAAATTTTGATGAAAATTTTAAAATTAACTCCAAATTTAAGATTTAAAATTTAAAATTTTAGTTAATAAAAGCATAGATGAACTCCTCGCCCGGGAGGGAGTCATCAGTCATCACTGCTGCTTTTTTTTTGCTGCAGTGTGGTGCACAGACCAAGGACCAATGCGGCCAGAGAAGAAAAAGAAAAAATGATGCGTGCCGTGCTGTTCCTGTTCCTCTCCTCATGCTTTCATGGGGCCCTTGCTATCCTATTCTACACATTGCTGACCATATGATTTTACTGGAGTAGTGCTTCTTTTTCGTAGCTGCTGCTTTGTGGATAAATTCATCGATGGAGGGTGTGTACTATTGTATGTTGAGATAAAGATGAGAACTCTCAAAACAAGTACAGGTCACTTTTTGTGTTTTATTCAGAGAAAATTAATTAGATGTTACAGGGCAGTTTAGTACTCCAGTATTTATGCAAAGGTAGTCACTGGGAGACAGATCATTCTGAAAATCAGTGTTTATGAAACTGGAAAGAGATGTGGGTGTTATTTTATTCAGTTAATTTATACAAGCAAAACGAATTATATAGTTCATGCTACTGTTGGTAGTGGTACTGAAATCAATAGCCAGTGCGCAAAAGATCGGATTTTTACAAGCGAAGAACAGCACAGCAAATTCAGAGCTATAAACGGATCGATGCTCAGTGCTGAAAACATCGAATTTTCCCCAGCAATCTCGTGATCAAAACCTCAGATTTTTATTCAATCATCACTGCAATAAGTTACTTTCTCTATCCTAAAATATATAAAAAAACTAGAATCAAATGGAACAAAATATAAAACCTTATTATCGGATGAAGATAATTTCATACTAATAAATAAACTGTTGGAATGGATAAACCGGAGCTACGAGAAAGCAGGAAAAGGAGCTCCATTTCTCGGCCACTGCTGTCTGCCTCTCCCATCATTCGATCACTCCTCCCTCCGCGACCCAACAGGAAGACGACGAAGAGGAGGAGAAAGAAGAGGAGAAGAGGAGGAGGAAAAGCTCTCTCTATCTCTCTAGATTCGATTCCTTTCGTCCGGCGCGGCAACCCGAAAGGCTGCGGCCGTCGCAGTCCAATCGATTCCCCCCCTGCGCTGCGCTGCGCTTTCCCACCCTCGAACGAATCCGATGGTTCCTCCACCCGTTGACCGCCTCCGCCATCGGAGGCCGCGCCGCCCCCTCGAACCCCGCGCCGCCTCCTGCTGCCACCACCGCCGCCTCCGCCTCCTATAGATACCCCCCGGGTCACCGCGGCCCGGCCTCCCGAATGGCGGTCGGCGGCGACGACGACATGGAGAGGACTTCGCCGCCAGTGCGCTCTTTGGTTCCGTGAGACCGTGCGGTCTCGCACTGTCGTCGTGCGAGACCGTGCGCTCTCGCGCTTTCACCGCGCGATACCGTCCGTGACATCACGTCCGCGTCATTTTCGCGCAACGATTACGCGAGATCGACGGTATATTTCTATAAAAAAATTTACATTCCGACTATTTAAAAAAATAATTGGATGAACAGTATATTTTTAAATTTAATTCTTGATTTCAGTACCACTACCAACAGTAGCATGAGCTATATAATTCGTTTTGCTGGTATAAATTAACTGAATAAATAACACCTACATCTCTTTCCAGTTTCATATACACTGATTTTCAGAATGATGTGTCTCCCAGTGACTACCTTTGCATAAATACTGGAGTACTAAACTGCCCTGTAACATCTAATTAATTTTCTCTGAATAAAACACAAAAGTGACCTGTACTTGTTTTGAGAGTGTCTCATCTTTATCTCAACATACAATAGTACACACTCTCCATCGATGAATTTATCCACAAAGCAGCAGCTACGAAAAAGAAGCACTACTCCAGTAAAATCATATGGTCAGCAATGTGTAGAATAGGATAGCAAGGGCCCCATGAAAGCATGAGGAGAGGAACAGGAACAGCACGGCACGCATCATTTTTTCTTTTTCTTCTCTGGCCGCATTGGTCCTTGGTCTGTGCACCACACTGCAGCAAAAAAAAAAGCAGCAGTGATGACTGATGACTCCCTCCCGGGCGAGGAGTTCATCTATGCTTTTATTAACTAAATTTTAAATTTTAAATCTTAAATTTGGAGTTAATTTTAAAATTTTTCATCAAAATTTATTTTTCAGCATTTGCTTTTACTACCTCCATCCCAAAATATATCAATTTTTGGATGTCCAGATTTATAGCTAAAAATACTTATATTTTAGGACGGATGGAGTAAATCGTTAAGAATATATATATGAGAATTTTATTTATAAATTATTTTTATTTATAAATATGCCGTTTGGTTTATTGCAGTATTGCACGCCAAGCGATGGGGCCGTCAGTTTGTGTTGTTGTGTGCCCGAGAAATTCTCTTCTGTGGGGTCAAAAAGGTCACTGGTTCATGGGGAAAAAAAAAAGAAGGGCTAGAGAAAGACCGGAGAGATGAGATTTGCAGTGACAATCGCCACACGCCGTTATCATGGTGCTCCTCTGCTCCTCCCCGGCCACTCTTCGTAGCTCCTCGTGCCGAATGTCTGAAACTGAAAGCAAGGAGGAATGGATCATGCAACTTATTATTGTGTCGCGTGTATTAGACGCGAGACAGTTTTTTTTATATAAAATAGAATTTATTTCGGTTTTTAAGCAACATCCGGTTACTACAGAGGTTGCAGAACAAACGACTACGAGTTACAAAATCACAACTAAACAAAAAGCAAGGAAACTCTGAGACAACTTGTTTGCACAAGATATCTGTAGCCTGTGTTGGAATATATCACATGAATTTTATCTGAATTTTAGTAGAAAATAGTTTCTAGTATAACCTATTAACAGTATCTTGTGGAAACCAGGACTGCTGAAATCTCTGGTCGAACCCTCCCTTAGAGCAAGTTCAATAGTATAGCCAACTACTAGCTCCAATTCATCTATAACCAATCTAATAGATCATTCATACAATAGTTACATACTACACTATTAATATCTAGTCCCACCTGTCATAGACACACTGCGTCTTGGAGTCCGTGCTACAGCTGGCTACAAATCTGTAGCCCGCTGCTCTTCTCTCTCCTGATTTATCTCCTTAAAATATGTTTGCAGCTGGCTTATAGCCTGCTATTGTACCTGCTCTTAACGATGAAGCTTTAGACATCAACTGTTGCATCCATCATTGTGATCAGACAAATTAGCCTACCTGCAAATAGGCAATTTGTGGGCAAAATTACCTCATTTGCAGCAAATGCAGGCCCGAGCAGGGGGAACCATCCTGCTGAAAGACATCAAAGGCTCACTGCACTTGAAAGTTGAGACTGACCACTGATATTGCTACAAACTCATGGCATGACCAACAAGATCCAGGGCAAAAGGGAGAGACGGCTCGTATGAGGCTGAGAGAGAGAGAGAGTACCGTCCATTCCACCAATAAACATGAGCAAAAAGCGGAAGAAAAATAACCTCTCAAGTTTACAGCACGGACAAGGAGCAATGTACTTGCTAAATCTGCAGATTGAAGCTGGCCAATTGTTAACACATGAAGAAATCGTCGAGAGAATCACTGACAAAAAGGTACTTCAAGCTTGTTTGGAGTGATGTCAATTTTTTTGTTCTATCTAATTTTTAGCAACTTCAATAGTGTCATACGGAGGTATGGTTTGTTAACTTTTTTTTCACGTTGGTTTCACACTTGTCGTGGCTTTGGCACTATCATATTGGTTGAGCAAAATTTGACTCTATAACAAATAAGCCCTTCATCTCCAGTATGAGGACTCAGGAGTCACCTAGAAAGATACTTAACCTCCTCATATATAAACGCTCCATCAAAACGGAAATGCCAGTCTATCCGTTTGCATTCAGCAGCTGAGCTTACCCTGTCAATGCCCTTATCAGACTATCAGAGTAGTACAACATGGAGCTGACCACAGATATCTCATGAATTAACTCAGCATTCAGAGAATAAAGATATCTCATGAATTAACTCAGCATTCAGAGAAATAAATTTTTTTTAAAAAAAAAACTGATTCAGATAAACAATTGACCTTATACCATGGCCCCAACGGCAGTGAAAAATGTAGTAAAAGATAACCAGCTAGACGAAAACAGGTGAACACCATGATTTTGATAACAAGATTTGAACATGTCAAAGCTGAACACTGATAGGTGAGTTTTCGTTCAAACACAAGTACAGCGGAGCCGAAGAATCACATGAGAAAATCTTATTAGATAATTTAACAATTTTAGTTCTAGTCAAGATTTAAAATATAAATAAGGATAAGTATCAACATCATGATGCTTTGGATTTCTTCTACTAAAGTACTAAGTATTTTTGTTCCTGGAGACAAGTCAATATCCCAGCAAAGATAATGTCGGAAGACTACTTTCAATGAAGTTTACATAGTTTGACTGAAATGTGCAAAGGTCCACACTACTATTAAACTAGCAAACAGTAAACTTTTCTTAGTTGACTTTGAGTAAGACAATATTGTGAAAATAAAATAGGTAAATGCATTTCCCTTATGCGACAGGAGCTTGAAATTTGCATTTCACTAATAATTCAGGTTGACATCTCACTACAACGTAAGATAGAAGTCCCATATCAACTTTCTTTTTCCCATACAAGTTGAGTAACTATAGAAAATAATGTTGAAAACTTGAATTGGAGTGGGCTTGAAATATAGTGGCTCATTTGCTATAGGAGCTCCATAAAAATGCTCTGGTAAACTTGCACAAAAATTCCATTGGATGTCTCAAATAGCAAGGAAATGCATGCCTGAGAGTGCAAAATTTGACCTCTTGGAAAACAATTTCCATAGTGAAAGCGGGAAACCTTTTCACAAATTTCCGACTCCAATAGGATGTATCACTAGGTCTGAAACGTGTCGACTCCCAAGTCCCAACAGTGCAAAGGTACTAACGAAATACCGCAACAAACTTAATAAGTTTTGTCAAAATAAACCTTACCAAGTTTTGGCAATGCCAAAATTTTGGCAAGATAGCAATATTGCCAAAATGTTGACAGGATTATGTATTGACCAAATTTGGCAACAAACTAAACGTAGACATTTTTTTGGCAACTTTGCCAAAAAAAAATGGTATGGTTAAAAATGGCATCAAAGTGAACAGGCGCCCTATGACAGTAGAGTGATTTGCACATAGACATGGTACTCCAACAATTCTATTGTTAGCTCAAAAGGCAAACAACCATGGATGGGAAGATACACAAAAGATGAGACAAAGACAGCCTTCCAATCAAAATAAGAAGGTGGTATACATACCAAAAAGGCAACTTTTTCACCATGTGTCATTGAAGCAATTATCTCGTTCATCATCATCACCATGATGGCATTGGCAATACAATAGATGAATAGACAGATCAAACTTAACCGTATCAGCTCGATCAATATCCAATAGCTAAACCTTACTCCCAAAATTCAGATTGATGAATGCAATTGCAAGGACAAATATTGCCACCAAGCCCCAAAATTGAGTCTAAAATTTCTATATAATGCTTATGCAGATTGCAGAGTATAGTAGAGCCACTTCCCCTGGTTGCGAGTTCCTGTCAGTCTTCGAAGGCGGACACCAACTCCGGCACCGGCTCCGGCACGGTGGGGAGCACCGGGTAATTCCGGGAGAAGCAGGCGTCGCAGAGCTCATGCGCCTCATCGCCATAGATGGTGTGGAGCTTGTCGAGCGAGAGGAACGCGAGGGAGTCGCAGCCGATCGCCCTGCGGACGCCCTCGAGGTCCATCCTGTTCGATATCAGCTCGCCCTCGCTGGGCGTGTCGATGCCGTAGAGGCAGGAGCCGATGACCGGCGGGCTGGCGATCCGCATGTGCACCTCGCGCGCGCCGGCGTCGCGGAGCAGGCGCACGATCTTGCTCGAGGTGGTGCCGCGGACGAGCGAGTCGTCGACGACCACCACGCTCTTGCCCCTGATGACGCCGTGCACGGGCGCGAGCTTGAGCTTGACGGCGAGGTCGCGGATCGCCTGCGACGGCTGGATGAAGCTGCGGCCGCTGTAGTGCCACCGGATGAGGCCTTGCTGGAACTCGAGCCCCGACGTCTGCGAGAATCCCAGCGCGGCGTAGAACCCCGAGTCCGGAACGGGGATGACGACGTCGGCGGTGGGGGCGGGGGACTCCTCGGCGAGCGCGCGGCCGTAGGCGTTGCGGCGCTCGTGGACGGCGTGGCCGAACACCACGGAGTTTGGGAGCGCGAAGTAGATGTGCTCGAAGACGCACGACTTGCGGGGGCGGTGCGGGACGAGGCAGGCGGAGGACACCGACATGTCGCGGCGGTCGACGACGACGACCTCCCCTGGCTCCACCTCGCGCTCGTACGTGGCGTCGATGAGGTCGAGCGCGCAGGTCTCCGACGCGAACACGATGGCGCCGTTGGCGCGGCGGCCCATCACCAGGGGCCTGAAGCCGAACGGGTCGCGCACGGCCAGGAGCTTGTCCGCCGTCAGGAACAGCAGCGAGTAGGCCCCGGCGAGGCGCTCGCAGGCGTCGCAGATGCGCGCGAGCAGAGGGCGCGAGAGCGAGGTGGCGATGAGGTGCTGGATCACCTCCGTGTCCGACGACGTGCTAAAGATGGAGCCCTGCGCCTCCAGCTTATTCCGCAGCGCTTGGTAGTTCACCAGGTTGCCATTGTGCGCCACGGCGAGCTGCTCAAACCTGTACCCGGCAAGGAACGGAACTCACATGTATTCAATCAGCAAAAGGTGAACACAATACAAATCAATAGAACGTAACAAGAACACATGCTCTCGGATTGAAAGTTGTAGCTTCTTGCGGGTGCCACGGTCGCCATCGCGGCTGTGTCGGCCACGTCGTCGAGCATGCTCAAGTCCTCTAGGTCAGCGATGGCTCTAGCGGCAACAATGCGCCAACGGCGACGACCACTGGCAGCCGCCACATCGGTCGTTCCTCCCCCTCCGCCGCCGTCGAGGGATAGGCCTAGCACCGGGCCAGTGTCCTCCTGAGCCATGAGCCCATGACGAATACCCCAGCAGCAGAAGATCCTCTCGCCAACACTTCATTTTGCTTCTCGTGCATTCCAGTGCACGTTGCGCAGGGAGGCGGCGACGCCGGCAGTGGAATACCTCACATGGCCGATGGCAGAGGGCAGCGACGGCGACGGTGCGCCGCTGCCAGAGCTAGACGAGGACATGCTCACAGTGGGCTCACGTTGGATTAATTTGAGCCAAGGGCAAACTGGTCTTTAATGATTGTTTCTCTCTCCTATTCCTCCGAAAATAATAAAATAATTTCGCCGGTGTCCAGTAGCTAATTACCAATTTTTTACGATGCCCTACAGCAAATACGCGTTTTTGCGATGTCTCCTAGCTAATTACACGTTTTTTGGATGTCCTGTAGCAAATTTTGCCTAGAATTATTGATGGTCAAAGTTTAAGTTTGACCCAATCATGTCGTAAACTTTAAAGTATTTATAACTTTCACATTTGTTACATTTGTTACACCCACCTACAAAACCTTTTGTCATACACCATTTAACCAATCCACCAAAGTTTTTTCATAGAAAGCCCATATTCCATCTAGCTAATGGACCAAGACTTTTGAAGCAAACAAAAGGAAAATACAAATCATCCAACGTTATCTGTAGCTGAATCTGACTTGAAAGAAAAACATGAAGCAAATAAGCATACAACCGTCGGCACAATTACAAAACAAATGTAACACGCAAAACAAAACCCTATTTTTTTTAAACACAAACAAATTTATTAAGTAAGGACAGATATTAGGGGATAAACCCCAGTACACAACATAGGATAGTAATTGAAAGCATAAGAGACATTAAACAACACAACACAATGCAAGGAAAGGACAATGGCTACAGAATGTAAGGACCAGTCTGCAAATATCTTATATTACAAGGGAAGATCCGAGTACACAGGAGCATTGAGAAACAAAGATGAGCAGCACAGCAGCTACCCCTATAATCTAGACCTACAGCAGGGGCAAGGGCATCTCCGAGAAGCAAACAGGTCGACCCAGAGATGCCATACACAAGTTCAATTCAGCATCCATACAATGATGAAGCCAGAAGCTAGATGCTCCACGGTTAAAGACAAAACGACACATGTCGTTATGGAGCACAAGCAAAGCTCTGTAAAACTTGCCGTAGATCTAGGGGGTTCTCAGCACACGATTCTACGATCTTCCCTGTAATAAAGCTCCCCTGATTGCTGCCCTTATCATTGCTTGACATGATGATCTTATCGCCATCTTCCCTTAACAGCCCCCCTTGCTTGCAGATCTGTGTCGAAAAGGAAACTTTGTGAGTCGAGCAACTTACCATAGACTCCTCCAGCAGATGCTCTCTATCTTTTTGTCCTTTTTACACCGTTTTCCAACCTCATGCAGTTGATGTCAGACTAACCCTGCGATAAAGTAACAAACAAGTACCAAACAGCAGGGTATAAAGAAAACAGAGCAAATTGAGATAGTGAACGCACAAGGATTGAGTTCAGGGTCATGCCTCAATGATGCCTTCTGTGGCGCATCCGAGTTCACACCTGCATGAGCTTTAGAAACCACTTCAATCCCATTGTTTGGCTTTATATATCAAAAAATGAAAATGAAGTGAACAAATAAAAAAGGTTCAGATCATATATAAGGACATCTTAATTTCAAAAAGGAGAGAACCAGAAAAGACCTCTAACTCTTCGGGAAGACCAGTTTGAACGACTCCATTTCCACCGAAATGCACATTTTCAACCAGGGCACTTCCCATGTCCTCGGCTCTCTCCAATAGCTCCCCACTTTTGTTGCCTCCCAAGCTTTCACTTCCAACGAGCTCTGACACAACCTTTTCTGCCACACGTTTCAAAGATACAGCTACAGTTGTAGTGGTGCAGTTCTTCATATTGGAACCACAGTTATCACGCTCTTTAGTAGCATCACTAGGACAAACTGCTTCCACTCCCACACACTTGGAGCCTGATGTAACAGAGTCCAAACTTTTTTCAGATGCCAGTGGTGAATTCAAGCAATTTGCTTGTTCTAGATTGCCATTGGCAAGTGAAACCAGACTTCCACCACTTGCACCGGAAGCATCAGCAATATTGCCTGATGGAGGCGATGAAGTTTTCTGGTGAACTGGGCTAATTGAGGGGCTAATTGACGCCCTCTTAACAGATCTACCAGGTTCACTATCATAAACCCCAGCTGTATCATGCTTTCGCTTGGGCTGCCCATCTGGGGATCTATTCGCTGTGCCATCTTCAACGTCATTTTTATTAGACTGCTGGGGATGATTTATATGCCTCGAAGGACGAGGTCTCTTGTAGCCCTCTGGAAACACATACGATGGAATCTGCTTCCTCCGAACATGAGATACAGCCAACTCCATCCCAGGTCTCCAGTACCCATACATGCCGATATCATGCCTAAATTCATCTACTGTTCCACGAATATCAAACTGTTGACCCTCCTGTATTTTTGCACCTTCTTTCCTTGATAAACCCATGAAAAAAGCACAATGAGCACATTGTCTGGAAGGGTCAGCATACTCATGCGGGTAAGGATGGCATTGTAACATTCCATATGTGTCTCTTTCAATCTGCACTTGTCAACAAATAAGAAAAATACTCAACAATCAACCACATCAAAAATAACAATAATAATTAGTAATCTTAACAGTCTATAGTAAAAAGCCAGTTTAGTGGTAACAGAAGGCATGAAAACTATCACCCTACTAATTCTCAAGCCAATCTGCAATAACTACTCTAAGCTTCCCCATGGAATTGGTTGATATTTTGTACTAGTACTGAATATACAATACCAAATCAACTTTCACAATCAAAACATTCCAACTAACTCCACATAGCCTAATGAACAGTCCTCATACCACTGACCCTTCCAGGCAATAGCTCCAAAGGCCAATGATCTTGTAAGCTACCGTAGTACTCCCTCCACCCCACAAAAAACAAACCTAGGCATGGATGTGACATATCCTAGTACATGGAATCTGTTTGTTTTTTGAGGGATGGAGGGAGTACACAATAAAGAGCTTAAGCAACAAATTACCTTTAAAGTAAGTTGTCTTAACCGAGATTCAACCCATCCCTTCCAAAGTCTAAGATCTTCTCCATCTTCAGCGATGATGTCAACCTGGAGATAATTCTTATATGCTTCAAAAAATTGGAAAGCCTCAAAAAGAGCAGACCAATTAGCCTTACTGATATCGATTTCCTGCATTGCAGAGCAAAGGATGCATAGTCAAAACAGAAAGCACTCACTAAAAAAGTAACTTATGTAGTGACAGAAAACTACCTGGCAAATTTTGTTACCAAACTGGAATTGCTCCATCATAACCCTAAGTGTGCTTGTTGAAACATTATAGCTGGAGTTCATGCACGGGTAAGCAGGGGTTATTATGGGCATATGATGAGATCTGTCACGGTGATATTTGCGTGGATCCCAAACAGGAAAACCAAGTTCATCCTCCTCAATAGCACAAAGCATCACGGGATTTGGCCATTGCCATTGAGTAAAAACTCTAAAGAATCTTGAGACAAGCATACTTGGCACAGCATTAGGGTAGAGCTGGCAGACACGTGCAACAAGTAAAGCCCAATTGACACCGCCAAGAAAACCAGTAACCTGGCAACGAAGAGGCGATCACCTTGCTCGCCGGCGACAGTGTCAGCACCAGCATTAGCTTCACCGGCGATCGTGTCGCCGTATTGGTGGCCACTTCCATCGTCGGTAAACTAATGAGCTTAAAGCTTAATTGTATATATTAATTAACACCTTAATTGCTGCATGCAAAATTAAAGTGTTAATAGCAAACCAGCTACCGAATGTTCTAATGTCAAGAGATGGGATGGTATATATAGATCGAGAGGTTGGCCGGGGACGTTGACCGGAAGTCAACGTCGAGCTCGAGGCAGTACACATGTGTGAAGTTGCCTTGTGTTTCATGGAATTTTAGTTGGAGCGTGTAAACGCGCGCGAACGTATGCTTGTGACGACACAATCTTACGCACTAGTGTGCGCGAGGATGAGATCGATGCCTTCAGCTCGCATCCTACCGTCCGCTCTGCCTTGAGATTCGTGCGGTAGTTTCTGGGAAGCTACGTGCACATGGATTCTTGCACACGGAAATATTATCTTGTGGATAGCTAGTATGCAATGCCGTGTTTACGAAGACCGAATTCCCTTGGGTTTGCATATGTGTGGATACGATGTTGTCATTGCAAATGGGAACAAGAACTTAAGCGTGTGTTGCATCTTCAATTTCCTTGTTCGTTGGTGAAGTGACATGTGCCACATGCATCTTCTATCTTCCATAGTTGAAGAGTATTAATTTGTACTACTCAATATCCACTATCCAAAAAAAAACAAATATTAATGACCTAGACTTAACATCGAATCATCTTTACTGGATTGGATATTGATCAAAGAAACGGGCTAACCAATTGACTCAGAATGAGAGTCAGACTTAATATGTTTAACAAATAATTAACAGAAAGTGGATAGCAAAAACGCTGAACTAAAACTCTATTTCTTTGCTTCTAGCCGTGTTGTCTCCTAGAAGGAGGAAATTAACCATGTAAGATGTTCTATTGGCCATTAACTCGTGTGTCACATGATAACTATTTTAAACAATCCATGTTATCATCTTGATGTTTACTAGTTCAAAATTATAAAATTATTAAATCATGGAAAATATCATAATTGAGATTTCAGGACAACTTGGTATTTAGTATTACTTTTAAATGATAAGATACTAGTTAAAAACTGAATCTGCAGACTAATTACAACTAAACTTAAGCGTGTTGGATATTCAAAATGTTCATCTTTTCTTGTTTATTGGTGAAGTGGCATGCATATCTTTCTCTGGTAGGAGAGTGTTAGTTTGAACTTAATATCAATTAATGACCAAGACTTAATTAAGATTTAGTAATGCATCTTGTTCGGTTGGTTGGATATGGACCAGAGTAACTTGTGTACTGGCTAAAACCAATGGTGAGACTGAGACTTTGTTTATCAAATCAGAGAAAGTGTATGACAAAAATAGAAGATATCTTGATAGCCACCCCTTTTAGTATTGCCGAAATCTTGTTTCGACGACAAGCTACCACTAAGCAAAATCCAGGGTTTAGATACGATACGAGCAAATAAGGGGAATCAATCACTTATAGCTTCGACGTTGATTCTGTAGACGAGCAGGCGGCATCGTTCACGGCAGCTGGCGCGGTAGGCCATGGCGATGTGCGTGTCGCGAGCGCGAGCGACATGAGGAACATGGCCTGCAGCCCCAGCCCGGCCGCAGCGCCCGCGCCGAACACCACGGCCGCCTTGGTGACGACGTAGTCACACCGGGCGGAGCGGTGGTCATGGAGAGCGTCCCCTCGCCGTCGCCGCCGGCCGTGACCCCATGTTCGTCACCGCGCCTACGCCTGCACCGGACGGCCGCGGCAGCGACTTCCTCGACTTCCTCCTCGAGCTCATGGCCGTCGCAAGATGAAGGAGCGGGTCAACGTGCTGAACATGCCGGAGAGAGGATGGGGATGACGGAAAGATTGACGGGGAGGATGGAAAGAGTGACGGAGTAGCATGGTTTCAATTTTAGAAATTTACAGTGGCATCCAGCAGATAGCGTGAATAGTAGTGGCATATTTTTTTAATTTGTCATATTTTGCAGTGGCATAAATCCAATTAACCCCTTACTTTTTCAACTATCTTCTTTGGCTCTTCTAGAAAAGCATAGGAATAGGATCGACTCCTAACAATTAATATACTAGCCTAATTAATTAATTGCATCCAAATGTATTTGAATGCTCACTTGGCTTTGATCAGTTTTTGTAGCTACCAAACGGCAACTAAATTCACACTAGTGCATTCAACCCACTTGGATAGGCAAAAGCCACAGGTTTGTTCCGTATTAATTTTGACTGGTGACTTTAAACAAGTCATTGTATTGTTCTGTTGTGAAAATGCCCAATTGCTATAAAGTTACTTCTAAAATATCAGGCAATTTTTAAAACTTCACAAAGGGGTACCTGTACCGAAACCAATAATCATTAATTGCAGACTACATAGATTGACAGCGTATTTGTGTATCACTTCCATAAACAATTGATGAGTTTCCTTCCGCAAGATTGAAATATGTAAATCAACATGGACCAAATCTAAGTAAGTTTCCTCCTGTGGGAGACAACACGGCTGGAAGC
This sequence comes from Oryza longistaminata, assembly GCA_009805545.1. NCBI lineage: Eukaryota > Viridiplantae > Streptophyta > Magnoliopsida > Poales > Poaceae > Oryza > Oryza longistaminata. The sequence continues at coordinate 40,878,767 of CM020178.1, forward strand.
AAATTTAGCTCACTGTTTGGCCTTTTTATATATTATCAAAACAGTGTTCAAGTTAAGTATTTTTGT
>CM020178.1:40878932-41009897 GCA_009805545.1 Oryza longistaminata
TCACACCCAATTGGCCAAATCAATCAGGAAAATGGAGGGGGAAATACCAGTACAATCATCTAGCTTGCAACAATTACCACTTCACAACGTGTGAACAAACCATGGCTCCAATTCCACAAGACATATACCTGGAACAACATCCAATATGTTGCGGTTCTTCGACGCCTCATCCCAAAATTGACGGAACCTAGCAGTCTACAAAGACGTTGATTGCGGTTAACAGTGGTTATCCCACTAACTGTTCAACATATATACAATAGTCAAGCCAGATACATACCTCCAGGTAGTGAGAGAGAACTATCAATGTCTTGAACTGTTCCTCCATTTGCTGAAATAAGAAGAGCATAGAGGACAGTGGTCAAAACTCACATGATAAGAGAACAGAGCCCAACAAATAAAAGAACTAGATGTACAGCTATAATAAACACAATGTATAAAGTATTCGGGTCTGTTATATCTACATATCTAAGACTAAATGGGCAAAGCTTGTTCCCTTGCACAAATATTTAAATTCCAAATCCATGGTGAATATGATTTTATTCCATCAACTACATGTTATTATATATATATTACACATCTCTAGGCATACATATATGATAATGTTATTTCAGGGTCAATTTGGCAATCACCACCAAAACAAATAGATCACTGGGTATCGATACACAACTCAAAACTTGATAACTCTAGATACTATTTAAGATGCATCCGCAATAGCATTTTATTAGATAGATAGTTTTTGATGCGACATATACACAAGGCAGGGAATTGTTTCCATACCACATGCTCCGGAATTAAGAATAAGCATAGGCTGAAGTCCGGGCCTGGCATTGCCATGAGAGCCTGTCAATAGAACAACATAAAGAGAGCAAAACAGTTGGAAATGATCAACGAAAAACCATTGTTTATTTATTAATGTTAACATTAGTTCTTTTCTGACCTTAATCAATATGCGAGATACAATCTGCACACTCAACCTTTCTGGTTCGAACTGCAAAGGGAAACGCATCATTAAATAAACATATAACTCGAGCCAAAATATGGGTAAAAGCGGTTTGTACAGAGATGGATTGTCACCTGGTACAGACGAAGAAGACTAAGATTTGCATCCAAGTTATATGTTTGGTTGGAAACCTATATGAAAAGAAAAGGTCGGTAAATTTGAAAGGATTAGAACCAAAAACTTATGCTGGAATAAAACAGATGAGCTACAAAAGATGCATGCACATACTCACAATAGCTAGAGCACAAAGGATGACATGCACCCTCCAAGTACTGTACTGTGTGTTCTCCCCCTGGAACTTTTTCGTCAGATTACGCGCTACATATTCAGCTATTCATATGCACTGTGAAGCTGCGAGAGCTAATCGTCAGACACGAGATCACGAGAGGGAGAGAGAGAGAGAGGTACTATACGCGCGTATCTATAGCAGCCTGCAGCGTCATCGCAACAAATGCATGGCAGCTGATCATCACATATGATATCATCAGATCGAGATCGTGACACGAAACAGTGCATATTGCTAGCTGATCACACGGCCGGCCACTTGCAGGCTGCGCTGAATGTACATGTCTGAATAAATCGCAACAAGTTGCATTGCGCAACTCGATCGATCCATTATTCGATCGATCGCGCAGCAATGCCAGCAATCTAACCACCTAGCGAGCAATCCCCCAGAATCACGGGACGATCTCGCACTCGATCGCCCGCCTCTCTGAGACTAGCGGCAGAGAAGGAAATATTTTTAAACCCGGCCCGACAAAACTCAACAATATCGAGTATCAGGGTAGGATCTTTGCAGACAGAAAATTCACGGGGTCACTCATATATATTGCACCATGGAGTCACTCTGTTCTTATATATGGTGACTAACATGATTTACCATGGGATTTAGGGAGCTTCACCGGGGTCATTAGACCCTAAGTAATTACACAGTAGCTCTACCCCTGTCGAGTATTCTTTATAGAAATTCTATAATCGTTCCTTTCAACAGCTAAAATTTCAATGGAACTTTTGATGACGAGTCTGGACAGCTATGTGTGGTAGTCGGGTGGTGGCTCCACCGTTGGCAGCTGAGACAGGTGCAAGGGGAACGACCACCACATTTTTTTTTTAAAACACAGTAAACACATATTCACTCACAACGTGAGCATACTCACCCATATGAATACACACATGCACACCCTGCCCATACGAGCACCTCCGGAAGACGTCTTAAGATTGACGAAGTCACCACAGGCGTCTCGCTGTCGATGGGTACGCCGTATATCACTGAAAGAATAATTAGCCGTAAATACGAGCAACCGTACATGTAGCCCTCTTCCAACAATTTTTTTCACATATAATTATCTAATTAATCTAAATATAGTATATTTAGCCCTCTCTAGTCTCCACCATACTCTTAGGTCTCTCATACATAAATCCTGGTTCCACGGTTTACATATGGCAATGCCGTCTCCTGATCATCAACATGCATCCATTCCATCGTCGTCTTCATCAGAAAAAGAAGAAGAGAAGAGTTCGTGAGATTAACGATGGAGCTAGTCAGCTAGCTGTTGGTGACAGCGATGAAGCACACGGTGCATGCGAGGTGACAGATACAGATAGACGACGCGATGGAGGGCGGTGGCGTGTGCGTGCTCGATCGCACGGCTCGATCGTTGTCAAGAGGGGACACACACCAACCCAACACCAAAAGCATGTTTGGTTCGCACCCCGCACCCCGCCCCGGTTTACGATCTTGGGATAGACAGATAACCTGGTTGGTTTGTTGGTTGCTTGTCACGGCAAACCGTGCAACACGATAACTGCGTGACCATCCTCCTCACCTAGCTTGGTCTACTTAGCTACTCCCTCTATTTCATATTATAGATCGTTTGAACTTTTTTTTTCTAATTAAATTATAGTATTAAGTTTATAGAAAAAATTAGCAACATCTAAAATACCAAATTAGTTTTATTAAATTTAACATTGAATATATCTTGGTAATATTTTTATGTTGAAGATACTACTATATTTTTTTAAAACTTTATCAAACTTAAAAATGTTCAAACGACTTATAATATAAAACAGAAGTTTAGCGTCAAAAAAAATATAAAATGGAAGTTTTTCTTTTTTGCCTTTTCAGCGTTAATTAAGAAATATGAATGCCATATTTGCCGTTTGCCATATGCATGCAAAAAAGTTTCGTGGGCGATTGGGTTGCGTGTGCATGTCTGGCCCGGATCCGTTTTGCGCTTAGCTGGATACCATGCTTTGCATTGCATATTTGCATGCACACGTATGCGTATCACCTTTGACGATCCGACACGGTTCACATGAAAGTTTGGGTTAATAAACTCACTCATCTGGATTTGAACCACACCAAACTCTCTCGGCAAAAAGGTGCTACAAAATTTACCAATCCCCTCGCTCCTTAAAAAAAAAAAAAAACTAACTTCTGACTATATCCATATATAAAAATCAATTCCCAATAATATAATCAAAAGAAAATTCAGATAATTAACTCTCGACAATAAGGTGTCCGTGATAACTTTGTCAATCTCAAAATATACTGATCCAATCTTCCGGATATGCTCATAGAGGTAGAATGCACGTGTATGTATTTATAGGGGTGAGTGTACACGTGTTGTGAGTGTCTGCGTTTGTACTTTATTTTTTTTAAAAATAATCTCTGTTCTCTACAACTTAGTTCTACTAATAATGAATATGAACATTATGTATGTCCAAATTTATCGGGAGAATTGGGTTTTTGAGGGAGTAGGGATGTATTATCGTCTTGGAAACCGGCGTAGAAATGCGAGTATGAGTATGACGTATGCAGGGCAATGACAGGTGCCTATCCATTCCAGCTACGCATGCACACCGGAGCGCGTGACGTGGCCCCATGCAACCAAAACCAGACTGCCCGCGTCGCGACGACACGTGTGAGCCCCGCACCGTGGCACCCCCGCCAGCACGCGTGGCCCCCCACACCGACATGTGGGCCCCACCCGTCACCCCCACATGCGCTGCCCCCGACGCGCACGAACAGCGCCCCCCGCCCCCGCCCACCGCGGGGAATCTACACCCGACCCGACCTAGCACATCGCGTCTGGCCCCACCTGTCTTGCCCGTGGGCCCACCCAACCATGCGTCCCCCTGTCTCCCGGGCCCACCTGCATACTCACATGCTAGGGCACGCACGCAACAACTAACTAACCGCTCTATATAACGCGACGCGCAACCAAAGCAGACACGAGACGACGAGGTCAGTGTCGCAGCGACGAACGCCGAGCGAGCTAGCTCTCTCCGATCGATCGATGGCCATGGCGGCGGAGAGCATCGACGCGGAGCTGCGCCTCGGGCTGCCGGCAGCGGCGGACGCGGCGACGTCGGCGCGCGGCGAAGAAGCGGCGGTCGGCGTCGTCGACGGTGAAGAGCGAGGCCTCCGGCACGGCCTGCTGCGGCGGCGCGCCCGGGACGTCGACGACGGCGCCTCGCCGGCGTCCAAGTAAGTTCTAGCTCTCATCTCGCCATGTGTGTCAGCTCGATTTGCAGCCATCTTACATTGTTTCTTCGTGTGTGAGAGTGCAGGTGGTGGGGTGGCCGCCGGTGGGGTCGTACAGGAGGAGCACGTTCCATCCGTCGTCGTCGACGGCGGCGGCGGCGAAGGGGAAGGGCGGCGGCGAGACGGATCAAGGGAGGAAGAATAAGGGAGGAGGGCTGTACGTGAAGGTGAGCATGGACGGGGCGCCATACCTCCGCAAGGTCGACCTCCGGATGTACGGCGGCTACAGGGAGCTCAGGGACGCTCTCGACGCGCTCTTCGGCTGCTTCTCCGCCGACGCCTCCGCCTCCGCCGCCCACTTCGCCGTCGCCTACGAGGACAAGGACGGCGACCTCATGCTCGCCGGCGACGTGCCCTGGGAGTAAGCACCATACACACACATATTATCCATCCATGGAAAATCCTCTGTATTTATTTGTCTCTAATTTGAATCTTTTTGTGCTTTTGCAGCATGTTCATCTCTTCTTGCAAGAAGCTGAGGATAATGCGAGGATCTGAGGCGAGATGATATGTATCGAAATCGAAAGGCGTCGAGCTGAAGAAAAAAAATTTCGCCGATGCATGCATGCATGGAGCTAGACATCTCAGAGAAAAAGGCTTCATGCATGAGAGAGATGAGATCTATCCATGGACATCGTCATGCAAGGCGATCGGACGGCTGGCCAAGAAGGACACTTACACGTGGATGCATCTTGTTTTTGTTCTACGTAGATGTCTAGATGAGATATCCAAGGATCCGAATTCTAAAAAGTTCAGGATTCAGTTGGATCGGAGGAGGATATGATCGATCGAGCAGAGCTGCAGTACTCATATGTACAGAATAATCTAGCTGAGACTTTTGTTGTTGGAAATGGCAGCTGCTAGTTCTGCAGATTTGTGTATACATGCCTTTTTTTTAAAAGCTTTTTTTTCTAGCTTCTGTTGTGTCACTGAAGAAATCTGAGAGCTGAAGAAAGAGAAACTTGGAAGTTTGGTCATTTTAATTTCCTCCCAGCTGTTTCATTCCTTTAAATCTCTGTGTGATTTTACTGATGCTGACCAGAGTCATAAAAAAACAAGAACAGTACGTTAACTGTCAAAACGAGACCTTGTCACATCAAGAATTGTCTCCCAATCTTCTTTTCTTTTCTCTGAAACAAGACCAATCTTCTTTTCTCGTTGCTGTTCCTTTTTCATGTGTAGTATGCCTTTGAAGTTCAGTATCGTATATACTCCCTCCGTCCCAAAAAAAAAAAACAAACCCTGGTTTCTGTGTCCAACGTTTGACCGTTCGTCTTATTTAAAAAAATTACGAAAAAAATTAAAAAGATAAGTCACACATAAAATATTAATCATGTTTTATCATCTAACAACAATGAAAATACGAATTATAAAAAAATTCATATAAGACGGACAGTCAAAGTTGAACACAGGAACCCAAGGTTTGCCTTTTTTTCGGACGGAGGGAGTACAAGTGAAGAACGACAAGCGCTTGAAGGCGCCAGATCTCAGCATACTACTCATTTATGTATTCTGCTTTAATTCTTGTAATCAATCACGCATCTACTGTCCATTAATCTCACAAATCTGGCAGTAATGGCCATGCAGTCTCTCTCACCATCTCAACAATACTGCAACTACTGCACCTGACGGTGCATCAGCCATCAGATTATTACTACTGCACCTGACGGTGCATCAGCCTTCAGAGATGCTCCTACTATTAAGTCTCAACTATTACACCTGCTAGGCAGGAAATTGTAGTACAAGGATACATTCTCAATTTTCCAAAGAAAGAGATGCATCCATTCGATTTTCCCAAAGCTCCTGTTACGTTCCAGTCTTGCACAGGGTGTACGCTTGAAAAGAATAACAGAGACGTTACATAGTACCCATCAAGAGAGATCACAGCAGCAGAAGCATCCAAATGCACGGCAAAATCAAAAGAAAACCAGGCTACCTCTATCCCAAAATAAGTTCATCTTTCATCGTTGGAATGCAAATTAATACAAAGTGAAAAACACCAAAGTACCTTCTATTAATAAGAAAAATAGTATTAATGGATATGTAGATAGGGGTATTGAATAAATAAAACTCATCGATGCAATAGGTAAAAAGAAAGAAGTAAAATTATTTTAGAACAAATGGTAAAGGTTAAAGATGAACTCATTTTAAGGTGGTGTGGGAAAACTACATGCATGGAATGACGACACATCATATGGATCACAGCATAGGATGCAGAGGTGAGTGAGCCACACTGATAACGATGGTACCTGGAACTTTACTGCAGCCCAGAATGTCACAAACTGTGCACAGCAGCACAGGTCATAACCGGGGCCTACTGATACTGACCTACTACACCACACAGGCGATGCATGCATGCATGGCTGCAAGAGAAAACCTGGCCAAAATGCCGGCAAACGACAGAGATAATGTAGCTGCACTGTATTAACATTGATAGTAGATTAGTAGGTAAAAAATACAGTGTGGCAACAGTCCAGTGAGAAGGGTCTCTCTAATTTTGCAAAGAGATGGGAGGGAGAATATGAATATGCTGGTGCTACAGTGACTACAGACAACGTGCACTAGACCCACATGATAGATGCGGATCAGACAGTAGGGAGACAATTGAACATCCATATCACGCCTTACAGGTCATGTAATCCCAGACCTGGGAGCAGACAACGACAACCGCTCACAGCCTAGCAATGATAAAAGCATATGCATTTGCCTCCCGACAAGAATCAGTATGTACCGAAATTCTGAATTCATGGAGCTGTCCCTAAAACCACAATTACAGCTTTCAGGTACCCGTGAATTGATTGATGGTGGGTCATGAAGGGAAAAAAAAGAGGAAAAGCACAGCTTCATGGTAAAGACCAGCATGCATTCAGTTAATAATCGGCACTTTTTGGATGGTTACTGTAAAACAAATGAGTGATTGAGTGAAGAGCGATAGGAGATTCATTTTACATCGAGAGAGGGCGCACAAAATCAGCAACTTCCTCAGGGAACACATGTTGTCTTCATTCTTTTGATAGTAACCAGCCTTAGTACACACTTTGGTGCGGGAATAAAATCAGCTTCCACCTCACGCTCCAGAATATTCATGCCTGTTGAGATGGACAGGTAGCATGACAATTAATATCAGGGAAACAAGCTGACAGTGCATGCCATTTTTTTTTCTCAGGCAGACAATGTACAAAGCAAACCAACCAAGTTATCATTCCTAATGATATCATCAACAACTTTTGTTAAAAAAAATCAAGCATAACCAACTTACAGTTATACACACATCATGCAGCAAGATTTTCTTGCTCCCAATGAAATTCACCAACTTGTGGGAAAAAAAGTCAAAAGCATAGCCAACTTGGATTTATACATGCATCATGCGGAAATATTTTCCTCCCTATAGCCTTAAAAACAATATGCATGTTTCAATATTGTTACTGTTTGTATGATCTTCACTTGTGGTGGAACATACAATTACACATAATACTATGTGCATATAAAATCCTTAAGGCATTTGTACAATCAGATAAAATTTCAGTAAAACTAAAATTCAGAGATAATGTATTTCACACAAAGCACGCATTTCACATAAGTGTCGTAATTGCAAATATAATGTACGTCACACAAAGCACGCATTTCACATAGATAATGTCGATATAACTTGCATTTGAATGTTAAATCGCACAAGTTATTTTTGTCAAATACAGATATCACGAAAAATAAATTTAATTAAGTTCATAGCATGGGTGCAAAGTTTATACCAGCTTCTTTTTCTTCCGATGTCTCCTTTTGCGACGTGGTTTATGAGCATCAGAATTTGAACTCAGGTTGCTGTTATGATCTCCAGGCTGATTTGCTGCTCTCCTATTTTTGAAATTGCCACCACTTGTGCTATTTGAAGTATTGCTCGAGCTGGATAACACGTGTTTCACCCCTGGTCTAGTTCTATTTGGTGCTAATGAACGAGGTGGTGGCATAAGAACTCGAGCATCTCTCTGACGCTGAAAAGCAAAACAGACGGGATTAAATGTAGGGAAGAATACCAAAGCAACCTACTGGAAATTTGAAGAAGTTTGTAAATTGAAATACCAGTATAGAGAGAACAACCTGATTCTTTTCATCGCTTGACATGCCAGATGCTGCCTTACCTGAAGCACTGGAAGCTGGTTCTCTGCATTAAACTAACAAAATCAGGAAAGATGCCTTTTCTGCAGAATGTCTATGCAGTTTTAGACTAAGTACAACATTAACATAAGAGACTGAAAAGGACAAACTACAAGCCTATGATCCAGGCGCACAAAACAGCTATGATCTCAAAAGGTGCTATCTTTAACAAATAATCGAGTATTTCATGGATTACTTCCAGATTTTGTATTATCCAGAGATAATTTTTAGATAACCCTACAGTAACTAAACATAGACAAGCTTAGGAAAATTACTGTAAACAGTGAGTAGTCACCAATTCTAAAGCTATATTGCTATCTGAGCAGCAAAGCATAAATTTATTGGTTATATGCATTTATCTGAGCAAATGGAATAATTGCAATATAGTAGCTTAACACATGATATATCAGATGGAACGTAACAAGGAAGATGCAACAAACATAAGGGAGCATCATACTTGGCACTTTTGTCAGTCCATTCATCATCAGCCTCTTCATCACTTGAACTCCCCGACATGAAGAAGTCGTCATCACTCACATCCACAGTATCATCATCGCTTGCTGTCTCTGTTAGGCGACGAGAAAAATAAAATTTAGTACTTCAGAGAGTAGATATGTAGCCAAACAGGCAGTACAATTTTCAAATGAAAAGCTAGAAGTGCATGAAGAATACAAATAGAACATAAGTAATCTAGTAAACGGTAATGTAAACACACACCTTCCAAGTCTTTTCCATTTTCTGCAGCAGCCATCAAATTTTCTTTTATCTGTTTACGCCACATATTCCTCTTCTCTAACATATCTGGGGTATTCCCTCCAGAAAACAGTGAGACATATTTCTCATTCTTTGGGAAAAACTGCACGAGTAAAACAGCATAATTTTAGCTTGGAATTCAAGCAGGTTCAGATGGAACAATGATTTTTTATCCAATTTTGAAAAAATAATGAACACCTATTTCAAGAGTCGTTTAAGAATGAGACTTGAGGATAGTCCACACAAAAACTGTACTACCTCCGTCCCAAAAAGAGTTCACTTTCTACACGAATCTGGACAACCACTTGTCTATATTCGAGTAGAAAAGTAAACTCTTTTTGGGATGAGGTAAGTAGTAAATTAATGCAAAGATACTGATTCAGCAAGGGGGATAAAGAACAATAAGCTTACCCTAACATACTCAAGATCTTCCTTTAATTTTGACAGTTTATTGCTGGCATCATCGGCATTTGAACGTTGCTGCTTCTCAAGGCGCCTGATCATCCTCTCAATCTTTCGCCTCTCTTCAAAGTTTTCAAATACCAATACAAACAAAATGATAAGTACATATGTTCAGTTAAAGGTCATCATACAGGAGCAAGAATGAAGCAAAATGTCCAGCAGACCAAAGAATTTTATCTTTCTATCTCTCAGCTGAACTGTTCGTTGAATAGCCAGTTGATTCTGAAGCTCTTGTTGCCGCTTCAATTCTTCCAGTTTCTTCTCTTGAGCTACCCTAATGTCATTAGGAAGGTCCTGACCAAATATACAATATTAGCATCTTAACAACGGGCCTGGGAAAAAAAACAGAGTAATGCATGTATGTAACAATTGGCACTAAGGCATGTTAAGGGAAATGATACCGATTAGAATAGGCCCCAACAAATGATCAACCCCAATACTTGGGAGAAGTTCTAACTCTTAAGCATGCATGAATACTTAAAACTGGTAACAGTGTTGCCACAGAAGATGGTTATAACCATTTGATACATTGCTTTTTTTAGGGGGGGAGGGATTCCTGCAAGCCTACCCAAAAAACACACCATGCGTGCATTGTCAGTACCGTTGACATCAAGCACTGGTGCACAGACAAGCATAGTGTCCTCGAATAGAATTGAATTACAAAGACCAAAACAGTAGGCTGTCTTCTTGCATACAGCCTTATAGGTGTTTTTAACTTGATTTTCAGTGAAATCCTGGAATCTTGTAAAGGGTACCCTTGGGTATAGTACATGCGAGCTTGGGCAGACATATATGCATGCAATGTGCTCTATGACCAGCATGCAAGGTGCTCTATATTCTACAATCAATTGTCCTCTCAATCCCTACTTGTTTCCTACATTGAAGCTGCCAGCCTACAAGTATGTGGCCTGACTAGTCTGTTTTGTTTTCTGTTTTTTTTGTTGGAGGCCTGGTCTCTGAGTCCAGAACCTTGCACTTTTATGTAGCTTCATCTCATTTCTCTTAATGGAAATGGAGGGTATATCCCTTTGATCAAAAAATTAAAAAAACCTACAAGTATGTTGTAACCAATCATCATCAACCCAACCTTTACCATCCTACTCCGAAATGAACAAACACATCACTTCTATTAACATCATTCTGATTCATCTAGTTGTGGTTGCATACTTAACATCAGGCTCGTTTCTCTTTTTTCCCCCTATAAGCAATGCCCCACGGGAGGGTGGCAATTCGTGAGGCGAATGAGCATTCACGAAACTACTGCAATAACCCGAGCCAAGCTGCTCGGAACCTCAAAACAATCCATTCCATAATCCCCGCCGTAGCAAGTAGCAGAAGCTACTAATCAAAGCAAAATTCAGTAAACGGAAACGAATTAATCGTTGTTCCCCCACCACCACTCCACACACCGGAGCAGTCGATACTAAGCTACTAACTAAATTACTAAACAAGCTAATCATGGGAGCAGAATCAGCAGCAGCAGCAGCAGAAGCGAGCGAGAGGCAGCGCTTTCCAACCCAAACCCAACCCCCAGGTAGGTTAAGTTACCTTGCGGAGCAGGCGCTCGGTGGAGCGGATCTGGTTCTTGAGGGAGACGGTCTTGGCGGCGGCGGCGCGCTTCCGCTTCCGCTCGGCGGCCGCCCCCGCGGACGACGCCGACGACGACTTGGGGCGGCGTACGGCGGCGGCGCGGCCGTGCGCCATGGCCTGAACCCTAGCGGGGGAGACGAGACGAGACGAGACGCGGTCTCAGTCGCTCGCCCTCGCGAGTTGCGTTGTGCGACCTGGTTGGGCTGGGCCGCGTGGGTGGGTGGGTCGTTTCGCGCGTTTCGGCTCAGGCAATTTGCTCCCCGTCCGCGTTCAACGCTCGGCCTAGGGCATCCTCAGTTTATTTAAGATGGTCTTTCACTAGTAACATTTTATGGTCTTTTTCTTTATCTTAAGGTGGGACACACTCAAAAAAATATATTTTCAGCCTTTAATATGCAGGATTCAAACCGATATAGATGTTACAGAGATACAAAATGGTTTTTTTTTTTATTTCTTATGGTGTAGCCTTAGAGCAAGTTTTATAGAGGGGGTGATTACTACCAGACATCTAACGGCCCCATTGTTTGGCTTATTCGTGGAATAAGCCAAACGGCATATTTGCAAACGATAAATAATTTGTGAATAAAAATTTTACATACGTGTTCTTAGCGATCTAAAAGCGAAGGCTGAAAAATAAACTTCGATGAAAAAACCTCAAAATCAGTTTCAAATTTAAGGTTGAAAATTCAATTTTTTGGCTGATAAGCATCAGCATTAGTATGCTAGATGGGGCCGTAAAATTTGTCCATATAAGATAAGAGGTGGAATGTATAATACATTACATCTACACTACATCTAGCATACTAATCATCTTCTATTAGTTTGTCGAATCTTCCTATAGGTTATCAAATGGGTTAGGTCTTTCCGTATCAGCCCGGGTACGTAGGTATAGCTCACGGCCTAGGAATGGCACGTCCTGTTTGGCTATGGGTCATGATGGCACGACCCATCTAACCATGCCATGCTTGGGCCGCCACCCCAACCCCGCATGATAAGTGTATGTGGGAAGCTAGCATGACATGGCCCCAGAATGGCACGGCATGCCCTGGCCCATGTGGCACGGTGGCGATCGACGACCGGCGAACAACCGCTAGTTGAGCAACTGACATCCAAGCAAGAGCCAGGAGGAAAGAAGAACGGAAGAATTGAGGAAGCCAGGGCTCGGGGTAGAGGAAAGCGATGGTGGATGCTTGTCAACGTAGGCATGCATGACTGTATGGTGGTGCGGCCGGCCCAGTCATGAGCACAACCACTGAGCGTGTCGTTCGTTGGGAGCTCATTGATTCGAGATGAAGGAAGTAGGAAACGAAGTGCCATGACAATGCTTGACGAGGAGGAAGAGGAATGTGCTATCGGTGAGCGGAGGACCTCGCCAAAGCTTCCCAAGTTTGTGTGGCGGGATGCAACGGACTATTCGTATTTTTTTCTTGGTATATGTCGAATTTGGGCTACAGACCTCCGGCACAACACACGTACCCCAATTCGTACTAGCCTAACACGATACGGCCCGACATCTCATTGGGCCATGCTTAGGCTCCAGTCTCAGCACGTGGGTTGACATGGCATTACCTGTTCGGTGAGCCGTGGCCAACGTACCAATTTATCCACTCTCTCAACCATATAAAAATAAAATAAAAATCCACCGTCTCAACGACCCAAGCTCCTGGGGATCCTAAGTTTCCGATCCCTCGTGAATTATCCTGATTCTTGATTTTTTTTTAACTGCAGAATAACACCAAAAAGTCTGACACAATGTGTTGAAAGCAGATTTACCTGGTTTACCAGGAGCTCTGCAATACCCAAATCAATCAATGAACCATAGTATTTAGACATGAGCAGAGCACAAAAAATTTCGACCGCTGTATAGTCAGCCCAGCAGTTTCCTCTCCAGCCAAGCACAGCATATGAGTGCATGATACCATTGACTGTGCCATTAGAAAATGCAAAGTAAGCTTGATGAGTAAAAATTATGTATATCATCAGAGAGATAAGGATAGCACCATTGGAGTACCAAAAGCACTAAAACCAGTAGCAGTTTTCTGCAGTATAGCACAAACATATGAATGGAAGCAACAAACTTCATTTCTTCCTGCAAATCAATATTTCAGCCTGTAGAAATAAAAGGTAGCCGTCACTTTTTTATAGAACAGTTCCCAGATAAGTAATCACACTTGAAATCAAACTTTTTAAAATCAAAGATGCAGGATAAACAACCTTAGTGCAAGTATAAACTTGACCAGATATTTAACCCATGAATTATTAACATGTGAGCACATATCAAGTATTGAGATCGGTGAATTGCTTACAGTAACATCCAAACAAATCGTCAGTTGACAAAAAAAAAAAAAACTCAATAGTCTTTGCTGTAGATTCTCACAATTTGTCCACAAACTCAGGAAACCCTGTGGTAGAGGGCAGTGAACAGTACAAGAACAGCTGTTCTTCACAAATAATGTGGGTAGTTGAGAACTCATGGCAGAAAATACAAAGTAATTCTATGGATTAATCGCCAATATAAAGATTAAACTTTATACCGCAGTTCTTATCAAGAGTATGTCACAACAGATACAACAGTAGTGCATGTAGATGTAGATAGCAGACCCACTAGTGATCAGCTTAGCGCACGCTCAGCCTCCATTGACCAAAGCCTCCGCCTCCACTTTGGAAAATGGAGATAAATGAACATCACCATCAAAATCATCTTCCATTTCATCTTGTGTTCAAATTCCGTCAACCATTGTGCAGGCTGCAGACACAGGCATACATCAATCCCTTTTGATTAGTCCAAACACCCACTACCAAAAAAGCAGTCCCCACCACAAAGTGTATGGCTGGTGCACTACAGACTCGAAAAGAGACAATGTGAGAGCATGCCAGACTCTTTAGTAGCTCTCTCAATCACCCGCGCTCATAGGGGCATTGAAAGGTGTAGGAGGATGAGCAGGCTATTGCTTACCATATCCTTGCAATCAAAGCACCTTTGAACAAAAGATGATAACGAAAGGTGATATCATATACCATTGGTACAACTTCAAGTGGAGAGGATCTCTTAGGTCTTTTCCTGCCTCCTTGTTAGTGAATCAAAACGAGCTGTTTTATCTTACACTTTGATAGGTTGATGTCTACTAGGTGTTGTAACGATTCATGTTACAGACTTACAGTTGCTATTACTATACTAGGAAGGAGTGTTGGGTTCGTGCTTCACTGGTTGTCCATCCTGTGTTTGTTGTGTGTCATAGATTGCCATGGCGAGCGAGATTGGCATCATGCAGAGTGCTTTGGATTGGAGAAATTGCATCGCTGCCCCGATGTCTTCTTCCATCAGCTTCGCTACCTGTCTTTCTGTGCCATCCGTTGACCACTTTTCCCAAATCTGTTGGTTGCCCCCACTATCGCTTGCTTCCCCCTAACGAAAATAAAGCAAGATACAGTTTAACAACCAAAAGATATGAAAGAGCAGAGATGGAAAAGGACTCTCAAATTGATTCCTTGAGTGAAGGTGTGATCGTTCACGAAAGAAATAACGGAAGGAGTACTATGGAGCGATCGATGGGGATCAGGAAGTATACAAGTCTTTGTAATTGGGCTCTGAAGCAAGCAAAAGCCTAATGGAGACACTGTGCTCATCAGGAAACTAGAGATGAGAGAGACTTTAATGTGGGATCTACAAGACATGTTGTCATATGGTAGAAATGTGTCATATCTTCATCTTGCTAAGACTTTAACACTATTCATTATTGTTAAAATATAGACATAGAAGTTTTATGTTCAAGAAGAGACAGGAAAAGCTACATTCACTGTCACTGATAGCAAAAGTACAAATGGATTGCACTGACATAGACAATTAGATCAAGAAATCAATAAAAGGCCAGCAGTGAAAATAAGGTGGTGAGTGGGAACTGCCTTTCAGCACCACTGTCTAGAAGAAAGAAGTGAAAAACTTCATGAGAGAAAAATAGAGGAATCGGAAGTAGAATGATTCTTGCAAGGGAAAACTGATTCATATTTTGTTTGAATAAAGTGGAAATACAGAGTAATTGTCAGTATGAAACAAAGACAAAGGTGCTTTTATTTTGTATGGAGATCTGATTTAAGTACAGGCTGATGCTTTCCCATGTAGCAAACATCCATCAATTTCTCCGCAGTCACACACAGAGAGAGGAGGGAGGAGCGAGAGGAGGAGAAGGGAGAGAGAATGGGCAAGAACAAGTAGCATATAATTTAAAAGAATGAAAAATAGGCACTGCAGAGAGCAATTAGTTCACAATTTTACTATACATAGTTATGAGGATGATATGCTTGATGTATTGCTTTTATACAAGAGAGAAGAAAACCTTGAACTAACAAATAAACCACATAGCCAACGTCAAATAATTTTGACCGAAGGAAGTATATTAAGAATGGCAGTAAAAACTAAGTCGACAGAAAGTAACTGGGCACAGTGCTATATATTAGTTAATGGCCACAGATTTACCTTAACTGAAAGTGGAATATCAGCAACCAGCTGCGCAACAGCACCCGCGCCACCCAGCCTGCTCATGCTTAAAACCTACCACCATAGAATCATGCTCTATCAAACAACTAAAAACACAAAATGTGGTTTATGCTTACTAGATAATAGCATAGTGAACCAAACCTTTACTTGCAGCCTCAGGAATTTCACATAATCAAGGATCTCATCTAGCATAGCTGCCCTATCTGTCTGCATAGTTCAAGAAGACATCAGAGTTATTTCCCCCATAGTCAACCTCTGATGTTGCAATTTACGAAACTCTGTATTATAGTAGTAAAATCACATGTTATTTTAAGCATGCATATAACCCTAAGGATGCGCTCTTGCTTATCTCAAAAGGGACAGCATACTAAGATTTGATCGCATGGTTTTCAGTGAACCGAAACACTCTTTTAAAGAAGAAAATTTATATTAAAAAAGCATTAATATAATATTGTGAGCACATCATGACCCAAACCACTTGCCAAAATTTTGTCAATGGCTAGCATGTGAACCACAGAAGTCTTTACCCTTATAATAACACCTAAAAGTATAACAAATAATATTACCTTGTTTGTATTGGGGACCAATTCCTGTAGGGCCCTCATCCTTTCTGCTATTCTCTCTCTTCTTAGCTGCATCAGAACAAATATGCTTCAGAGCACTGCTGATCAAACACTTAGAAGAATTGTCCAAAAAAAAAAGAAAAATGAAAAGTGAGAATATGCAGCCTAAAGTAAGGTGGTCATTCATATAAATAACAGCAAATGAGCATCGGACACATCTACAACTGCTAGAAACAAAGTACTGAGAACCTATCTTAAAGCAGTAGCATTCTACAGCTAGATAACAATTACATGACATTTGCTATATGACAGGATTGCGGCATGACATATCAATTGTCAAAAAGATAAGACTTGTAGTATAATAGTACAGACCAGAAGGAAAACACCTTATAACTGCGCCAAATGGCCGGCCATCATCTATCTAAAGTAACATCCTCTTTTAGAACATACTATATTTTTCTTACAAATTGGATTTGTTCTGTACATTTATCTGAGAAAAAAAAATTCACGGGTGACAATCCCTTCGAATTTGAAAGTCCTAATTGATCTGACTTGCCTAACAAGAGAATGCATTATTGCACTCACATTACAACAAAACTGCTTCGGTGACTCACTCGTAGCATGAGACAAATGATTATTTCCTCCACATTTCAAGCATGTAGGAACCACCAAATCCAATTCTAAACCTAGCAAAAATTTGCATTGAAATTTAAACCCTGATCACCTTACAAACGCCAAACAGCATGTCTGAATGGTACAGTGACTTATGCAGATCACAAGTTCTCAACAGTAAAATACCCAAAGATGAAAGACCATAAGCTAAGAGAGTGTAGCTGCGGGAACTGATTTGATTACCCTCTCCGCGATGCTGTGGGGGTCGGTCGCCTGCCCACGCCGCGCTCGCACCTTCGGCCTCGGCGCCGGTGGCTGCGGCCCGACGGCTGCTCCGCCCTGCTTCGACTGCTGCGGGTGGAACACCTGAAAAATTCGCCATAAGGCCGCCCAAATACAACAAAAATTAGCACCAGCTCTGCCGATTTCGAACTGAGACACAATCCGCTGCTGCAACAGAGCACCTGGGTAGGCGGGGTGGGGCGGAGGTTCGGCGGCTGCACGCCGCCGCCGCCGCCGAACACCGGCGGGAATAGTCCGGTGAGCTGCACGGTCTCCCGATCCTACAGAGGCGAGCTCGAAGCTTATCACGCAAGCACACGCGCCTCTGTTCCCACTCGGGACGAGGAGAGCCAACGCAAAAGCAAAAATGGGGAAAGTGGAGAGAGGGGGAGAGGAGGATTGCGCGCGCGCGCGCACTCACCGCCTTGCTGCCGCCACCCTCGGCGTCATCGCCGACCCCGAGCCTCTTCCCGCTCCCGGACGCCTCGGCCGCCGCGGCGGCGTCGAGGCTGAGCGCGAGGGAGAAGGGCTGGTCACCGCGGCGCGGCCGCCCGGCGCGGCGCCAGGGAAGGAGCTGGTCAGGGAGAAGAACTGGTCGAAGAAGTCGTCCTCCGGTGGGCCCTGCTGCTGCGGCTGCTGCCCGGCCATCCCCGGCGACGTCGACGGCGACCGCCGCCTCGACGTCGGCGACGCGGGCGGGAGGAGATGAGAGGAGCTCGCGTTCGCGTCTCCTCGGCGAGTGTGAAGCGAGGTGGGGATCGGAGGAGGAGTCGCTTCGACTTTATTCACTCGCATCATCAAAGGGAAGAGGCGAAGTGGGCTATGGGCCTGCTGGGCTTTACGTGGCCGTCCTTCCCTTGTCACTGTGACTTCGCGTTTCGGCCTCGATGTGATGGGCCTAAATTGGGGCCTTTTAGGTGGGTGGGTAAGCTTGGAATTTGAACTGAAATCGAGGCCCATATAAATGAGGCCTCTTTAGGTAAGGAGGAAGCCCAATGTCTAAACCGGGCCAGTAAATAGAGCGAAGGCCCATATAGGTTTGTATACGTCATGGCCCATGAGATCAGTCACCATCTCTCCCAATTCTGTAGGGCCGGGAGATCCAGTAACACCGTGTATGTTTGGATTTTATTTTAAAAAAAGACGCAGGTCAAGTCTTCACACCACTTCTCAAAATGAGAAATAGTTGTAATATGAGTATCATATCAAGAAGTCTATGATTTAACCTAATTAACCCATTGAGTTACGCTCGTGTATGTTTGGATTATTCTTATGCCATGCTTTCAAAAGTATGAGTCTACAGCTTGGATTATTCTTACCACGCTTTCAAAAGTATGACTTTTTTTTAAAACTTTTTTTAAAAAAAAGTGTACAGCAATATTTTTTTAGATTAGACAATTTATCTAAGTGATATTGTCATATAGAACTTGTTTTTAACAGAGAATAGCAGTTGCAAAATTGAAAACACAGTTGCTGGAGTAGTTGCTACGGTGCTCACGGATTCCTTTTTCCCCATATATGTGCACGCCGTTTGTGATTCTCGTTGCACTGCGCATGTGTGGGTGATATAATTTCTGAAAGAAATTTAAAACAAAAGGAAATTAAACGCCACCGCTCTGACTATTCTTAGGCCTTGTCTTCCACGTGGTGTCGGCCAGCAAAATTCTGAAGAGCTTAATTTGGTAAATGACATCACCATCATGATGGTTGCAATTAGGACACGTTTGTTTACGCGAAGAAACGGACCAATTATTAGGAATTAATTAGCCCATCCATCAATGTAAGTTTATCCCAGCATTATGGAGCGTACGTGCACTACCAAGATACTTCTTCCGTTATAATTCATATTGTAAGTATGTCGTTTTGAGCCAAACTTTATTAGAAAAATTTAACAACATATAACATTAAAATATAATTTTAATAATATATTTGATTTGTATTAAAAATTATATATATATATATATGATTAAATTTAAATAAGTTTAACTTGAAAATAATCAAAACGAAAGGAGTATCAGATATGCTCAGTCAGATTCATAAATGCAAAATACGTTGCATTATGTACACTCGCAACAATATGGGCCCTGTTTAATTTGCACAGTGCACAAAAATGTCATATATCTGTTCTCTCTCTTTGAGAAAAAAATGACATATATATGTTCTCACATGCTATAGCACGTTCTACGCGCTATTGATTTGTGTTTTCCTATATGCACGGGTGCTGGAATGCAACATTTCTCGAATATAGCCTTTCGCAAGGCCAGTATGGTTTGGAAATTGGAAGTGTCTAAACAAATCAGTGCTAGCAAAATTTAGCAATCGGCAGGAAACACGCCTTTTATGATTTGTTCCTCGTGAAATTCATATACTCATTTTTTTTTCTAGCACATTATTCATATACTCCGAAAAGGCCAAATACATGCATGCTAGCTTCTAGAAGACATAAACTTGGAGTATTAGTACTAGTCTTTGATGTCCCTCTCAAGCTATGTATATGCGTAGAGAGACAACCTAGAGTATTATTAATTGGAGAATTTGTTTGTCTCAATTTTCAATCTCAATTATATATTTTGTCCTCTCACTTTTTTTAGGATTTACAAATTTAGAGCCTCAAATTTTTGTTTATCCTTATACTTATTAGCCGAAATTTGAATATTTAACCTTAAATTTGAAGCTGATTTTGAGGTTTTTTCATCGAACTTTATTTGTTAGCTTTTACTTTTAGATTGTTAAGAGCACGTGTAAAAAAAATTATTCACAAATTACTTTTCGTTTACAAATAAACCGAAACGATGGCTCCGTTTGTTCCCCAATTAGTTTAGTCATACGCCGATCTACCGAATAGCTAGAGATCGACGACGGATGGTTAGGAGAACGTCACTAGCTAAGCTGATGAAGCACTACTGCTCCTTCCGTGACGTCAGCAGTTTTGATCACCACTTCACCAGCAATCAGCAGAGCATGCAGACACTATCACAGCGCCAGTACCAGCAGGTACTCATCTTACTAATTGTGTTCACGTTCATCAGCTTTTTTTCCCCCTTTTTTGAGCACATTGACGTTCGTCAGTTGGATTTCGTTTCTGCCGGTGGTCGAGAGGAAATTGGAATGGTCAGTTGGTCATTGTTGCTTGGTTTGGTCAGTGCACTGAACAAGTACTCGTACTGAAAGTGTCGTTTATGGAGTATTGGATCGTGCCTGGACCATCCGCGACGAACGGTCGTCGCGCGAGCGTGTGGCCACGAACAAACAGAGAGTGGTGCTGCATGCTTAACGCTGCACGTTTTGCACGGCGGGGCTAGCTATTCCGACCCGACACATCTCCAAACAGAAACCGAGCTGACGCGCCCGCGCCCCCGCGCCCGCGACATCGACCTATCAAGCAGATGTTTCCTACTATTTCTTCATCGCAAAATATAAAAATCTGCAAATTAAATAAAAAGAGTTTTTAACATCTTTAAAGAATGGAGGTACCAAATCAGATCCTCTGTCAATCATGCAAGATCGTACGATTGAGACTGGTACCACACCTGCCCACTAAGGGCATGTATAAAGATAGAGTCAGTTATGCGTTCTACGCTATTTAGAGACTAGCATCCTACAACAGTTGGAGACAATATGGTCTCTAATCATTAGGGCAAGTACAAAGGTAGAGACCGGTGTGGTCTCTACATTAATTAGAGGCTATCACGTTACAATAGTTAAGACAGTACGGTCTCTAACCATTAATGTACCAAAATACTTTCTTACTAGTTATCTTTCCTTTATTAGGCTCAATGCAACAAAAAATTTTCTAATAAATGCTACGAGTCGACTCAATGCCGTTGTTATGCGTAGCAACCATCTTTCTCTTTTCTTCTTCCTCTCTCTTCCACGTCACTAAATATGCTTGCATAACAATAAAGAGATACCACTAATAAAGACTATTGTACATGCCCTTAATGTATCAACATATTTTTTTCTTACTATTCTTTGCTTTCTTTCACCACCATACAACAAAATCTGCTCTAATAAATGCTAAGAATCGACTCTGAGCCGTTGTCATGCATACCAACTATATTTCTCTTTCTTCCATATCATCAAATTTACTTGCATGACAATAGAGAGACCACTAATAAAAACCGTTGTACATGCCATAAGTATCTCCAATTTTTTTTGGAAGGTTTAAAGAGGCATAGTAGTAATTCAGCATTTCACATATATTCACAGTAGGAATCCCGAGCGGAGGTCGTCGAAGCAAGCGGCATCGGGTGGGTCTAATACGCGATCGCTCGCCCTACACAAACAGGTCCAGACCTATTTCAGCCGTACGTATCGGCTTTGCTTTTCTTTCCTTTGTATTTTTCGTGAGCGCATAGCAACTGCAACGAGCCACTGATCTTTCAGCCCATATGCCCCTGATTCCCTCTTCTCTAGCCCACGTGCAAAACCTTCATAGACCCACTAGCTCAAGGATTTTCTCTTGCTCATCCAGAATTCTCTAGTTTATGTATACTGCTAATTTATAGCCTGATACATATACTACTAATTTATACATAGTAATTTTATCTATATAAACTTTATATATACTAACTTTGAATGTTGCAACTTTCGACATGGAAAGTTTATACACAAATAGTACATATATAGTAACTTTATATAGGGAGTGGATTCTAATCCCTCGAGGGGATATCCCCTCATATACTTTGTTCTTCCAAATTTGATGTAAATAGTTGTGAAAAAATCTGAAAAAAATTGACAATGTAGAGTATAATGATACCTACTAGTCCACCAAAATTCATGTTCAAATTCGATCTACACATCGAGAAACAAAAAAGACAAATTTAGATATAAACAGTACGCTACTATTCATACGCTGAATTTGTCTTTTTTATATCTCGACATGTGAGTTGAGTTTGGACTTAAGATTTTGTGGAGTTGTATATATGTGTTATATGAATGTTGTCAAATTTTTCCAGAATTTTCCATAACCGTTTAGATGGTTTTTGAGCAAACGAGGGAACATCCCCTCGAGGGATTAGAATAGTTTCCCTACATATCACTACACTGTCTACACGTACACTTCCGATGAATTGCTGATGTTTATAAATTATAATAGTATAAATTTTACGCGTAGAATAATTGATCGTTTCAGAGCTAGCAATTTGCAGAATAATGTATGTATATATGTAGTTAATTAGCTATGCGCTGATTCATCTGTTAATTTGTTGGTATAAATGAACAATTAACTTTATTTATCTGTGTCGCACTCTTACTCACTCAGGACAGGAGGCAGCATAACTGATCTTCAGTCTGAATATCTTTTGAGTAGTACTATCTCATCCAAGAATGATCAACGTATAACATTTTTTGCACAGAGACCAATTGACGAAGCGCGCCATGGACGACGTGCAAAGACTCACCACCGCTAGCGAGCTGGGGCATTTTTTCAGACAAGTCGTAACGATGTCTCACGTTGTGTCCTTCATGGAGGCATCGTTTTGGAGGCTTTGTGTGACATTGGTAATTTTTGGATCGACTTTGATGACTATGATAGTGGCAACTGCATGCGAATGACATATTGATTAGTGAGTTACTCTCCGACGGTATCTTCCGTTTCGGTTCGATTTCAGTCATCGATGGTGATGTGAGCGAAATTCAATCGGAAAAATGATCGGACGCTAATTTCGGAGATACGATTTCCTGATTTGAGGAAGATGCTACATAACTTGTAATCTTCTGCGAAACATTTGTTATGCGATTCCTCACTAACTATAGATGAAAGTTTTTTTTTTTATCTATTTTTTGTTGGAGTTATATGTAGTTCTCTTGTTTTAAATTGTGATTTTATAGGTGACAGTCTCGATCTACAACCTTTATAATATCGGCCCCATCGTCCGGCGAGGTCCGGCCAACTTCACCGCCGCAGCCAAAGAAGCCGGCGTACAAGGTATATATTAGATGTTTTTGACTTTGGTTAAAGTCAAACTGTTTCAAATTTGATTAAGATCAAATCAATAATTGAATATATTTTCATAATAAATTTGTTTTGGTTTAAAAATATTACTACTTTTTTCTTACAAACTTAGTTAAATTTGAAATTGTTTGACTTTGAACAAAGTCAAAACGTCTTATAACCTAAAACGGAGGGAGTAACTAACAACTAACATTCTGTCCATGGTAATCTGAATCTAAACGCATTCTTTTTTGTCGTTGTAACTTGTTGTAGTAGTTTGCTAATTTGCAGTTGTTACACGTGTGTGTTCCAGGTCTTATAGTACCTGATCTTCCTTACGAAGAGACATGCTCTTTGAGGAGTGAAGCCATCAAGAACAACCTAGAGCTGGTATATATCTATGTAGATTTCCTTAATATATAATCATCAGTACATTAATCTGTTTAATTACCAACAAATTGAATCTGTGTGTGAACTAATGGCTGCAGGTGCTGCTTACTACACCAGCTACACCGGCAGACAAGATGAAGGCAATCACAGCGGCTTCAGGAGGATTTGTTTACCTGGTAAGTACACTAGCAAATCTTCAGAAACCCTGATTAATTGTTATAAGTTTAATTAGCTTTCTGAAAAAGACCAAATAATAACAAATTGCTTGCTGTAAAACGTATCATGCAGGTTAGTGTCAATGGGGTTACAGGGTCTCGCCAAAGCGTAAATCCGCGTGTTGAGCATCTCCTTCAGGAGATTAAGCAGGTCACTGACAAAGCTGTGTGTGTTGGCTTTGGCATATCAACCCCTGATCATGTTAGACAGGTGATTCTTGTCATACATACAGTATATTTTTGTACCATCTAAGTTTCCTTGTCAATTATTGCAAATTCTGAAAAATTGTAATTGTAAAATGGACACAGATAGCAGATTGGGGTGCAGATGGAGTGATCATAGGCAGCGCAATGGTGAGGCAGTTGGGTGAAGCAGCTTCTCCCAAACAAGGGCTCAAAAGGCTGGAGAAATATGCTAGGAGCCTCAAGGATGCACTACCATAGAAGTTATTATAGAAACCAGCTGCTAAAAAGTTTAATCTCTCGGTGATCACTACATTCAGATAGGGAAGCTGAATCTGCCTTTCTTATAATAGTTGAGTAAATGGACACAGATAGTAGCAATAGAACCTGTTATAAGTCATAATGTGTAGGCATCCTTAGGGAATGTAAAATACCTCGTCATTGCGAGGTTATATGTTAAATTCTTCTATTGTATGAATGAAATAAAAGTAAATTATGTTGACGGCACAACAATTTATTAGGTGGATACAATCTATCTAGTACTATAACTTGAATTGAAAATCTAAATAGAACAACTAAACAAGTGGGTGCATTCTAAACAAGAACTTAACAATTTAGTATTTTAGTGTAGCAAACTTAGCTAAGTATGTACTGTTTTCCTCGAAGAAAAAGAATGTGTTGTTTTGGTTAATGGATGGTAGATGAGTTTTTTTTCACAATGTTAATATTCCAACACATTGCAATCAGGCGAATATTTACTTATAATTAGTATTGAATTTAATCTATAAGAATTACACTACTCATCCAATTTGCACCAACAATTTGTGTCGCATTCTCAAATCTCAACCGAAATACAAACATTTCTATATTGTAAAATTTAATTGACTTCTAGTTACTAGAACTACAAAATTTAAGTATTCTCATATAAATCTGCGCAAGTATTTAAAAGCTGAATGTGTGTTAAAAAAATACTCAAAATAATTAAGTTCTTGCTTCGCTTCTTAAATTACTATACCAAAATGCAACCGCCTTGTAAGTTGCTACTTCTTCCGTGTGCTCACTTATTAAGTTCATGCACTAAATTACACCGACATACCAAGTTGTTACACTAGCATACTCACTTCTTAAGTTTTTTCACTAAATTACACTAACATCCTAAGTTTTGCGTATGGTGAATATAATTTTTACACATATTCCCCCTCCACCTAAACCCTAGCCCCGTCAGCTCCTTTTCCAATTCCATTTTGCCAATCCTCTCCTCTCCCTCTCTCCCTCTCTCGATGTGGCGGCGACCGGCGAGCCACGCCTCCCTGAGATTTTAACAAATCTGAGTCACCTGCTCCGTCATTGGTAGCAAGAACTTAACGACGCTGATCAGAGGCTGACCTCTCAAACTAGGTAAAATAACACTATATTTACTACTACCACCGTTTCAGTTTATAAGACTTTCTAGTATTGCCTATATTCATATAGATGTTAATAAATCTAAACACACATATATGTAGAGATTTATTAACATATATATGAATATAAACAATGCTATAAAGTCTTATAATATGAAACGGAGTAGTATTGTTTGCCCCTTCCAACAAATAAAATTTGAAGTTTTTGGTTATGTACATGGTACACGTCATTATGGAGAAGTAATACACTCTGTCATCATGCAAACGGAAGATCAAAAAACCCCTAAGCAGTAAGCAGCGGAAAAGCATCTAAACAGACAACGTACCATCGAAAACAAAATGTTTATGGTAACCACGATAATCTTAAAATATATGATCCAGTCTTCAGAGGGGATCATACGCGTGTTATAACGTGTATCTTTATTACTACATCCGTTTCAGGTAATAAGATTTTCTAGCATTGCCCACATTCATATACTTCCTCCGTTTCGAAATATTTGACACCGTTGACTTTTTAGCACATGTTTGACCGTTCGTCTTATTAAAAACTTTTGTGAAATATATAAAATTATATGCCTACATAAAAATATATTTAACAATGAATCAAATGATAGGAAAAAAATTAATAATTATTTAATTTTTTTGAATAAGACGAACGGTCAAACATGTGCTAAAAGGTCAACGGCGACAAACATTTCGAAACGGAGGGAGTAGATGTTAATGAATCTAGTTAGCTAGAAAGTTTTATAATATGAAACGGACGAAGTACAAAAGAATTTTGCTACATGCATGTTTCTAGAAGATCAGAATTTTGCTACAAAAGAATTATTATATGTAGTATTAATACACTATTACTAGTCTTTGTCGTTGTCCCTGTCAAGTGTATGGCTGTATGCAGAGATCAGAACCAACCTGGTTGCTAGATTGTTCTGTTTATGGATGGTTGCTACTCCATAGATTGTTGGGTTGTACTGCACTAGTTTTCATTGCAATAGCAATGCATCCCTGTTCGACGCATCTAAAGATATTTGGCACCACAAACGGCTACAGCATAAAGTTTTTTTTTTTTCTATACACCTAGTACAATCATAGCACCCAGATATAAGTAGCGGCTTTGTGCTTGTGCATATGCAATAGCAGGAGCAGAACATTTGTTGCATTGTAGGTTTCCTTGAAAAAGTCATGATACGACTCGGGGCTCCTTTGAAACAAAGAAGAATATAAAAAAAAATTAAAGGATTTGAACTATATGAAAAATTCCTACGAGGCTCTTTAGAACAAAGGATTGGATCTCTAAAATTTCTTTGAAATTCCTATAAAATGGCATATTTCATGGGAATTTGGGAGGATTACTAGCATGGGCTCCAAACTCTTGGAATTTTTCCTTGTGTTCACCTCTTTCTTCTAAATCCTGTATTTTTTTTTCTGTTCTCTATACAAATGGCTTCCTTTGTTTTTTTTTTATGTTTGTCATTCCTTGGGATTTAAGGTGTGATGATATTCGAATTACGTGTTTTTCCTATTCCAATCTTACGTTCCAAAAAAGTCATAAAGGTTGCGTTCGTTTCTGCTACCACTACAGATGGCCAATCTCTTATTTACCGTGAGAATGTTTCTCAAACCGTTAAATGATATTTTATAATTATTTTTATTATATAGAAAGTTTTAAAAGTCCAAATGTATAGTTTTTGATTTTTTTAAATAATTAATACTCGATTAACATAATAATATTTTGCTAATGGCTGTTTCCTTTCGCGCGCCGCTAAACATTCATACCAAGACGTACGAAGAACGCAGCCTCATGAGTCATGAGTAACATCGACAAACGGCAGTGAGCTGTGTGTGAGAGTGTGAGCCTGTGACCATACACTGCCATATAAAATGAGTATATTTTCTGAATATTCTTGTTTGGCTCTCATCTTTTTCCAACGATTGGCCTTGTTCGGCGGCCACTTTTGCCTGCTGTAGCCGCAGCGGCTGCGGCAGACCCAGCCGTTCAAAGTCTCTTCAATCTGCCGAAATTTTGTTTAACTGCACAACATATTTACACGTACACACATCACTACACATATACTCATACTCACGAATATGTTTCCGACCACATACACTGAAAAGATAAAAACAAAAGATGCATCCCTAATAATCGATAACATTATAACTTATACGCAATTTTCGTGAAAACCAGGATTTAAATCCCAGTGAATAGAGCGTACTCCCACGACTCCACTACCATATACTCCTATAACACTTGTGTAGGGCAGCCGTATAAGCTGCCAAAAGAATCGTTACGAGAGGAATGAATCCTTCTAGATATGACCGCGCCGACGATGGAGGGAACCGAGACTGCACGGCGTCGTCTGCTGCCTGCCCGGCTGCGCAGCCTCCTCCCCTTCTGATCCGTCTTGTTCCCCACTTCAGGCACCGCTGCACGTGAGTGAGTCGTGCGTCCATGCATCTCGATTAGACCGACGTACGGTGAGGATAACGACCTCGAATAAGTCCTTCGAAATCTTTGCTATTCAGAGTATTCAATAAAGTCTATATACTCCCTCCGTTCCATAATATAAGGGATTTTTAGTTTTTGCTTGCAACGTTTGACCACCCGTCTTATTCAAATTTTTTTTTTGCAAATATAAAAAACGAAAAGTTGTGCTTAAAGTACTGTAGATAATAAAGTAAGTCACAAATAAAATAAATAATAATTTCAAAAAAATTTGAATAAGACGAGTGATCAAACGTTATAAGCAAAAATTCAAAATCCCTTATATTATGGGACGGAGGGAGTACAAAACTACTTACATAATCTCTAGACTAATTCGCAAGACGAATCTAACGATGTATATTAACCTATGATTAACGGATGACTACTGTAGTGAATCATGGATTAATTAAGCTCCACTAGATTCATCTCTTAAATTAGCCTCGATATTATAAAATAGGTTTGGTTAGTAATATATATTTAATACCCATGTATAGTAAGATTTTAAAGGCTACTAATTATTAATCCTCCAGATAGAAACAAGATCCTGATGTGCTGTACTAGTACTAGTACTAGTACTACTCCTATCTGTTTAGTATAGTACGTCAGAGGGTTGGATAAACAGCATAGCTCCCAAACGCATCTTTTGTTCCGATTAGTTAATCCTGCTACGATTACTGCTCCATCCGTTCCGAATTTTAAACTAAAAAACTAGAATACACATATTTTATCAAATCTTATAACTATGGTATAATTTATCTACTTTCAATATAGTTACTCATTACTGTCATAAACTCTAAAGCAATGATTATCTATAATAAACTTATCTAAAATGAGAGAAGCTAGAAATAAATGTCATATTATAATACAGAAAAAGTGGTACATACAACGTAGTATACCTAGTAGTACATGTGTCATGTTCATGCAGCCGGTGGTCCATCCATCCATAAAGGATGCAGGTCGTCTGCAGTAACGCTCACTAATATATGGGCCTCATAGTCTTTCGGATCCATGTGTTAGCGAGATATATTAGAAGAAAGTAAGCCGGAGGATATTTAGGGAGTTGATTCTAAACTCTCGAGAGAACATCATATCGTTATTTGCATGTCATTCAAATGATTATAAAAAAAATTCAATAAGATAGATTAATATGTGATAAATTATTGTACAAACAAGCAAGTTAAAATTTAACTTCTACAAGTTACAATAAAAAACAAATTAAACTATAGCTAGCTAACGTGTATTCACAGCCAAATTTGTTTTTTTCGTTGTAATTTGGAGAAGTTAAATTTAACGGAGGGATTTATCACATATTAATCTATCTTGTTATTTTTTTTAAAAAAAGATTTTATTTCATTTGAATGACATGTAAAGAACCAGAGAATATTTTGTCTAGAGTTTTAAAATAGTTTTCCGGATATGTGAGCGCGCGGTTGGTTCCTAGTACAAGTAGTACACTGAAGTGGCTGGTCTGTTGACCATCAGCCAGCGAGAACGGTGTGGCCACTGAAAAATGTACACACCACACTACACAGCGCGCTGGTTAACGCATTTTTCACGGCGCGGTTACACCGAGTGGAGAGACACTTGCAATTTCCAAACCCGAGCTAATTAACGCCATCGCCCGCGGCGATCTATATAAACTCCGCGGCACCGAGAGCCGAGACATCCCATCCATCCAAGCACACGCGCACACACGCACGCACGCACGTACATCGCGCGCGCCACGCCACGCCACGCCACGCCGCGGTTACACCGTTCCAAGTCACTCACACGCACGCGCGTCGCCGCCACTACACTCTCATGGCTTTCGCGGTGAAGGCGTCGTCGCCGGCTGCTGCTTCTTCTTCTTCCTCCTCGGCGCCGGCTAGGCACGGCGCGGCGCCGGGGAGGGTCGCGGTCAGGAAGCTCACCGCGGCGGCGGCTTCGGCAGCGGCGTCGCTTAGGCTCGATATCGATCGGGCGCCGGCGACGGAGCGCGGGCTGTCGTCGGTGTCGCGGGCCATGTCGAGGCTGATGGAGAAGGGGAAGACGGCGTTCATCCCGTACATCACCGCCGGCGACCCGGACATGGGGACGACGGCGGAGGCGCTGCGGCTGCTCGACGCCTGCGGCGCCGACGTCATCGAGGTCGGCGTGCCCTTCTCCGACCCCTACAACGACGGCCCCGTCATCCAGGCCTCCGCCGCGCGGGCGCTCGCCGCCGGCGCCACGATGGACGGGATCATGTCGATGCTAGCGGAGGTGACGCCGGAGCTGTCATGCCCGGTGGTGCTCTTCTCCTATCTCGGCCCCATCGTCCGGCGAGGTCCGGCCAACTTCACCGCCGCAGCCAAACAAGCCGGCGTGCAAGGTAATTAATATAATTAATTACTCTGTGTCTTGCACTTGTCCATTAATCTTTCTGTCCTTGATTCTGTTCATGACAGTGTCATCGTTCGACCATACTTCATCCGTTCTAAAATAAAATATAAGTATTTTTGATCTCGGTACGGTCTCCAAAATACTACTTTAACTAATAATATATATATAAGTAAAATATTTTTAAATATAAAGAGTTACGTATTATCGTTTAATGATAAATATAATAACATTAAATTCACATGATTAATCTTTCTTAATTTATCGCTATTAATAGTCAAAATTTATAAAATTTAACTTGGACTATTCTAATAATGCTTATATTTTGGAAGAGATCAGAGTATATCAGTAATGCTAAAATATCCAATACTAATAAACAGTTTAATACAGTAACTGTACAGGCATCTGAACTGTATACAGTACATTTCTGATTTGTCTGCACATAAGACATAATCATTTTGTGTTTTCTGAACCGATGTTGTAGTGCACCTTACCTTGAATAGTACTCCGGATCAGATGGTCTTGAGTCGTTTTCATTTGTTTTTCACGTGCATAGCTGAGGTACAGCACATGTTTGGCGGCATCCGGATCGATGCAAAACACCAATCACTGTCCTATACACATAAAGCTAGCCATAGATTCTTCAGGCCAAGCTAAGCCAAAAAAAAATCTGTGTCTGAGGTTGTGATGTGCTCTCTGATGAGTGATCATTCGAACATTGATGTGGACAAGTTACAAGTACCGTTAATCCATTATGTAATTATGCACGTTTCTGCTTTTTAGTATTCAAGCATTAATATTAATTAACATTCTATACATGCTAATCTGAATTCTAAACGCATTCTTTTTTTGTTGTTGTTTAGTAACCTGTAACTGTTGAGTTACTAATTTGCACACATGTGTTCCAGGTCTTATAGTACCTGATCTTCCTTACCTAGAGGCATGCTCTTTCAGGAGTGAAGTTATCAAGAACAACCTAGAGCTGGTACGTATAGTATCTATGTTGATTTCATCAACATATAACTATTAGTAAATTTATATGGTCAATTAACAACAAATTCTGGATTATGTTTTGTGGATTAAAATGGCTGCAGGTGCTGCTTACTACACCAACTACACCACCAGACAGGATGAAGGCAATCACAGCCGCCTCAGGAGGATTTGTTTACCTGGTAAAGCACACTAGTAAATCTTCAGAAATCCTGATTAATTACTTGCTAGAAGTTTAGCTTCTGACACAATTGCTTGCTGTAAAACGTGTCATGCAGGTTAGTGTCAACGGAGTTACAGGATCTCGCCAAGACGTGAACCCGCGTGTTGAGCATCTCCTTCAGGAGATTAAGCAGGTCACTGACAAAGCTGTGTGTGTTGGCTATGGCATATCAACCCCTGATCATGTTAGACAGGTGATTGAATTATCAATTTTTATCACAAATGTATTTGGTAAGTTTCCTTATCAAACATTGCAAATTCTAAAACATTATTGTCAATTGTAAAAATGGACACAGATAGCAGAGTGGGGTGCAGATGGAGTGATCATTGGCAGTGCAATGGTGAGGCAGCTGGGTGAAGCAGCTTCTCCCAAGCAAGGGCTGAAAAGGCTGGAGAAGTATGCTAGGAGCCTGAAGAATGCACTGCCATAGAAGATATAAAAACCAGTTGCTAAATAATGACACGAGAGATTAATTAATTAATCTCTTGGTGATGACTAGCTACATGCATAAAAGGGAAGCTGAAGCTGCCTTTCTCTGTTTCTCATAGTCTCATAGTTAACTGTACCGCAAATTAGCACTAGAAAGTGTTATAGATAATAAGTGATGTATAGGCATCCAGATCCTTGGGGACTGTAAAACACCTCGTCTGTGTAGAGGTTGGATGTTAATTCTTCCGTTGTTCGAAGAAAATAATTGCTGCAAATTGTGTGCATATATTCGTGCTAACCATAAAAAAAAGGCGCGAAACAAACTCCTTCTTAACAACAAAAACCATATACACAAGACAACACATGTAAAGCACATATACCCCGAGTTGAGCTGGCTCATCTCGACGTGGAGACACGAGGTCACTCGTCATAACATGACATTGTAAATGCTCTAAGTAATATCCTACATATATCTACTATCTTAAAAGCATAGTAGTCCTCCTCTTCTCAGCCCAATCCCGCATAAAAAAAAGCGCTAAAAGAAAGAGAGAACCCACTCTCAGAAATCTCTATTTATCTTAAAAGCACAGTTATCCTCCTTCTCTTCCCACTCCAATTCCGTGTAAAAAAAAAGCTAAAAGGCTAGAGATAAAATCAACCAGGATTTAAGTCCTGATTCCTACAAATATTACACGCATGTAGTTAGGCTTTTAAGAGGAATTTAATGAGATCAGTGATGTACTAATGGTTTCCATCTTTTAAGGTGGTGTTTGGATCCAGGGACTTAATTTTAGTCTCTGTATTTAGACACTAATTTAGAGTATTAAATATAGACTACTTACAAAACTAATTACATAAATGAAAGCTAATTTGTGAGACAAATTTTTTAAGCCTAATTAATCCATAATTAGAGAATGTTTACTGTAGCATCACATAGTCTAATCATAGATTAATTAGGCTCAATAGATTCGTCTCGTGAATTAGTCCAAGATTATGGATGGGTTTTATTAATAGTCTACGTTTAATATTTATAATTAATTTTCAAACATCCGATGTGATAGGGACTTAAAAGTTTTAGTCCTATCTAAACAGGGCCTAAATCATGTGTTAGGGGACGCGTTTGTGGATGTGTGAGTATGGATGGTGTTGGGTATCTAGTTGTGTGTGCTCGTATATGTTTGCCGTGTAATCCTAAAAAAGTTCTCAAAGTATCAAGAGAAAAACCGTTCGAGAAAACCGAGAGAAAAATATATGGAAGAGGGAAAAAAAAAGTTTGAACCATGTTCAACGGATCCCGTTTCGTTACAAGCACAGGACTAGTCATATGACTAGTATTCCATTATTAAAAAAAAAGTCATATGACTAGTAAAAAAATATTTAAGTTTTATTTATCGCCGAAAATAAAATGCGCCGACTACCCACAACTTAAACCAAGATAGCCGGAAGGTCTACAGTGCAGTAACGGTTAAAAGCGTCGCGGTCGCGTGATTAACAGCAATCTCGTTGATAATGAACATTCCTTATTAGAGTACAATTAATCACCATCACGCTGTGTTTGTTTAAGATAAAAGATCAGCATCACAAATCGCAATGTCCAAGGAATGGAAGAGAAAACAAATCCAACACACGCAAAGGCGTCGAATAATAATTAATTAAGCAAACCAATGAAAAGAAGATCTACCAGAAATGTACTGACCTTATCTATTGTCAACTTGAACAGAATGACCCACTTTGCGTCGTCTAATTAAGGAAATAATACTAAATCTGTTGGATTTTGACAGGAGAATATTTAAACTTGGTTTTCTTTATTCTCTCCGTGTTAATTTCGCTGTTGGATCGGCGGCGGCTGCGTCGATTTACGTACGTATGCCTTTTTTTTCTCTTTCTTTTGGTGGGATTTATGTACGTATGCTGATCACAGCGATGACATGGAAATATTAGCTGCTCTCACGCCCGGTTGGTAACTTGGTATTGGTCGTGAGCCTGTCGACGTCATCGATCTTCTGGGCTGGCTATACTCTAGAGGAATTGCGGCCCAGGACCCTCTCGGATGATTTTACCTTTGAAAAAGGAGGAGGAGTACTCCGTACATCCCATTAAAGAAAAGGGTTAAAAACTAAGATAGTATCAGATCTTCGCTATAAATCTGGACAGGAGATTGGTTTTTAATGTAATGGAGGAAGTACATCTGTGCGCGGGTCAAAAAAAATTTGTTAGATTCAAAAGTAAAAAAAAAAACATGTCATAATCCCTTTTGTTTCGTATTATAAGAATGTTTTGATCTTTTTACTAGTTATTTTTTAATTGATTTTAAAACAAACATGGTAACATATTTTCACTACAAAACAAACAAGTACCAAAATATATTAAATGTTATATTTAATGAAATAATTTTGTGTTATAAATATTATTAAAAAACTATAAATTTGATCAAACTTAAAAAAGTTTGACCGGAGAAAAGATCATACAGTAACGTTTTATAATATGAAACGGGAAATATATACTCAATACGGGCTCTTGCAAATATGAAAATATTTTAGTTTTGTACCCTGCAGAAAGATACTTTTGTAGTCTTTGCTACATATACTATGTTTAGTTGGTTACTGAGCTGGGGTTACATATTTTGTCAATTTGAGAAATAATTAGTCACTTGCCGACCTTTCCACCGTTGTCAACGGCTAAGATATATCTTATTTATATATTGAGCAAGAAACACGTTTATATTAGCCAGTACTCATATGTTCTAGTAGCTAGATTTGTACTAATATAATTATCGAATTGAATCCTCTCGGTCGATCGATCGGGAGAAAGCTCTTGGTGCTTGACGAGTCAATAGTCGTTACCGACTTCGTCTTCTTCCCTGCGTCGTTTGCAGTGATTACCAAAAAGGCCAAAATTCCAAAAATAAAGGAGAGAGAAAACGAACGTACACATCTCGTCCAACTAATGTCACCTCAATGCTCTCTGGTTCATATTTAAACGGGAATCCCAAGATTTTGACAACAATATCATGCGCCACCTCTTGTTCTGAATGTAGATATCTTTTAAATCGTGCGCCTAAAATCCGAGTAAAATCAGCCCCATTTTTTGTGGTGACAGTTTTTTTAAAAAATTTTGGGGAAATCTGAAGTAATAACTTAGTTCATGGAATTATTACACATTACAAGCATATGATACATGAGAGTAAGCATATTATACATGAGAGTGGTAGCAATTTGTAAAGAAATCTCGTATATTGACTAACTTGTAAAGATAAAGTAGAAAACCGTAAAACGACTTTACATTTATACATTTAGAATCGGAAGAAAGTATCCCATAACAATAACACGAAATGTAGTACAAAGTGCACACAAATGTTCTTTTAAGAAAAAAAGAAAAAAAAACATTGAACAGGCACGATACGCACGTGGTGGCATGTACTCGATTCTGTCTGCAGGGTACATGCATGCCAATGCATGATGTCCATGTTCTTTTATGCGAGTTAGCTACAACAAAGGTTAATTAGAATGTGATTCGATGTGTACTGTAGAATCCATATATTAGTAACACCTAATATACTTGCGGGCGAAAGAAACGGAACTTCAGGGTTTTCGACTCTGCTCTCACTTCAGTCTCAATGGTTCTAGAGACCATACTCACTGAGGGCCATCTATGGTCGTTAGCTGGCGTTGCTTTTTTTGGGGTTTTATTGAGAGGGTAGTGTGGCTCTGTCTTCTTCCCGCTGATTGGAGTTGTGTTTAGCCGTCGTAGTAGTCTCTTCATTTTTCCTTGTTTTTTTTGTTTTTGTCTTTTCTCTCTTTCTTTGGCATAAGCCGATCTGGCTGATTGCGTTGTGTAAACCAACACTATTTTCTTCTAATATATTGACCTGTAATTCTTTTGCGTATTCAGAAAAACATCTAATATACACACACAACATTGCAGTACGGTGTCTATGGACCATGGTGAGTTATCAGTTGGTGAGTTCATGCGTGTAGCTGATCAAATTAATTAAGATATAGAGAATACATAGATCGAACCAGCTTGGAAGTTGAAACAAACAAACACACCGATCGATCGAAAGTGGCGTACGTCAGCCACGTGCGCCAGGGCCTCGACGCACGCACGCGAAAACGACGCGACGCGCGCTGTGTGCGCGTCGATCTCCTAACCACGCGCGCACACGTGACACGCTCCACTCCACGTACGGTGGATTATCTCATGAGCGCTAAATTAATTAACCAGCATCGTTCGTCGCCTCAG
Organism: Oryza longistaminata; assembly: GCA_009805545.1. Lineage (NCBI taxonomy): Eukaryota > Viridiplantae > Streptophyta > Magnoliopsida > Poales > Poaceae > Oryza > Oryza longistaminata. Next base: position 40,915,239 of record CM020178.1, read on the forward strand.
CTCGTAATTAACGCGCGCCGCGATCTATTTAAACGCCACTCCCGCCCGCCATGGCCTCCTCACCCCAACCACACCACGCCACAGCTCATTAACTCGATCATCTCAGCTCGCGGTCTTCGCGTCGAACACCTAGGCTACGAGACTCGATCGAGCCGCACGTACACAGCATCGTAGCATTAATAATGGCTTTCACGACGATGAAGGCGTCGCCGATGTCGGCTTCCTCCTCCTCGGCTCCGGTGTTGCGCCGGTGCGTCGCGGCCCCGGCGCCGCCGCCGGCGAGGCTCGCCGCCGCGCGCGGCTCGTCGCTCTGGAGGCTTCGCCCGTGCCCGCCCGCCGTTGAGCGGCGCATGTCGGTGTCGCAGACCATGTCCAAGCTCAAGGAGAAGGGCAAGGTAATATATACACATAGCGTGCGTGCATTGACGATAGAACGAGTTCATGTCGGTGCTGAATTGTGTTGGATTTTGTCACTGAGCAGCGGCGTTCATCCCGTACATCACCGCCGGCGACCCGGACATGGGGACGACGGCGGAGGCGCTGCGGCTGCTCGACGCCTGCGGCGCCGACGTCATCGAGCTCGGCGTGCCCTTCTCCGACCCCTACGCCGACGGCCCCGTCATCCAGGCCTCCGCGTCGCGGGCGCTCGCCGCCGGCGCCACGCCGGAGGCCGTCTTGTCGATGCTCAAGGAGGTGACGCCGGAGCTGTCCTGCCCGGTGGTGCTCCTCTCCTACCTCGTCCCCATCCTCCGGCGAGGCGCCGCCAACTTCACCGCCGCAGCCAAAGAAGCTGGTGTGCAAGGTAAATTTACATTTGACCAACTTATTATTACTCTCCTAATTAATCTTTCACTTTTACTGGTCCCTTGATTAACTTTTACTCATTTGTGTGCATGCATGGTTGCATCTTAATTTGTACTACTGTGATCTCCACTTTTTTTCTTAAATCTTATACCTATACTTCATTTGTCAAGAGCAGGAGGACTGTAATTTAGGAGTATTTCAAGAAGAAGATAATACTCAGTACAATGTAGTAAAAGAGGAACATACACCGAAAGAAATTACCCAATAAAACTGAACATACCCGGCTTTGCCTTTTACTACCTGATTTAGAAAAAAAAAACAATATTAGCCTGTCAGTGTCAGTGTTGAATAACATGATGGGCAGATTAATTAACAGTGAAGTGTAAACATCATAGATACTGTAGATTAGCGTACACACCCAAATTCAGGGAAACGTTCATGACAAGACTTGGTTTGGAAGTTTCGCTGAATATATGCGACACTCCTGGGCTCCAATCCCTGTCCTAGATTGTCTTTTAGTAATAATAAACCCATCAAATCTTCATCAGTACAATTTAGATGGAGCCAACAGGTCTCTTAAACTATATACTAATGAAGTAAGGGTTGTTGTGATGTTACAATCCTAATTAAGGTGTCTAATGAAGTGCTCACTGGAATATTGTTCCCTTATTAGAAGAATTATTGTGCTTATGTAATAAATAATATTTGTTTACGAACCAACACCAGTCTGTGCCAATATAATTGATATAGACGGAGAGTAACTAATAATAAATGATAAACCAAACACAGCAAAACTTATCTCTTTGACAGTGGAAATGCTAATTCACAGTTGTCACGTGTGTTTCAGGCCTTATAGTTCCTGATCTTCCTTATGTGGACACATGTACTTTCAGGAGTGAAGCCATTAAGAGCAACCTAGAGCTGGTATGAACATAATTAGTTCCTTTCATCAATTAATTAAGCAACCTAGCTAGAGTATACTACTCCATGATCCAGTGATCAACATGTTCAGAATTCTGATGATTTTGTGCGGGTTAATCTCTGCAGGTGCTGCTAACAACACCAGCTACACCGGGAGAGAGGATGAAGATAATCACAGAAGCTTCAGGAGGATTTGTTTACCTTGTAAGTGCTAAGTAGTATATATGCAGAAACCTGTCTGCTCATTAGAAAGTTTAGCTTTCTGATCCAGATCAAATAACATGTTTTAAATTGTAATATATATGCAGGTTAGTGTCAATGGAGTTACGGGTCCACGTCCAAAAGTAAACACACGCGTTGAGCATCTCCTTCAGGACATCAAGCAGGCCACTGACAAAGCTGTGTGTGTTGGCTTTGGCATATCAACCCCTGACCATGTTAGGCAGGTAAAGAGTTTATTACTATCTCAAATTCCTTCAGAATGTTTGATTTGGTTGCAATTTAGTTTTTCTTTTTGCAACATTTTTGCTGCAAAATCTGACTCATTTATGATCAAATGTAAATGGATGCAGATAGCAGGGTGGGGTGCAGATGGAGTGATAATTGGGAGTGCAATGGTGAGGCAGCTAGGTGAAGCAGCTTCTCCCAAACAAGGGCTCAAAAGGCTGGAGGAGTATGCCAGGAGCATGAAGGATGCACTGCCATAAAAATATCAAAATCTGATATAGCTACAAAATCATTGTACCATAGCCTTTCGTTCTAGTATAAATTAACATGGTACGAAATGTGACATATTATAATACTAGATTCATAGTATCAGGATATGTCAAATCTAGTATTAGATTAACTTAATCTAGAAAGAAAGTAGTAGTTAGTGTAAATATATCTGTATTAAAAATATCTGCAATATTATTTTTCATGGGGGTTGCAAAATTTATACAGCCCTCTGCTTGCTCAGATAATTGAAGAGTACGTGTCCCTCTGCTGATAGATAGTCAGATCATGAGGTATCTGACTGAATCGGTTTCATAAAATAAGGCCGTGTTCATATTCAAATACTTTTTTTTTACCAAAAAGTCACATCAAATGTTTGGACACATGCATAAAGCATTAAATGTGGACGAAAAAAACCAATTACACAGTTTACATGTAAATTGTGAGATGAATCTTTTGAGCCTAATTACACCATGATTAGACAATGTGATGCTACAGTAAACATTTGCTAATGACGGATTAATTAGGCTTAATAAATTCGTTTCGCAGTTTACAGGCGAAATCTGTAATTTATTTTGTTATTAATCTACGTTTAATAATTCAAATGTGTGTTCGTATACTTAAAAAAAATTTGGCCAAGGAACTAAACACACCCTGTAATAATAAATACTCCCTCTGTTCCACAATATAAGGGATTTTGAGTTTTTCTTGTAAAGTTTGACCACTCGCTTATTCAAATTTTTTTTCCAAATATAAAAAACGAAAAGTTATACTTAAAGTATTGTAGATAATAAACAAAGTCACAAATAAAATAAATAATAATTTCAAAAATTTTGAATAAAACGAGTGGTCAAATGTTGCAAGCAAAAACTCAAAATCCCTTGTATTATGAGACGGAGGGAGTATGAGGTATCTGAGTTCCTTGCTTTTTCTGACGGACAGTGACTCTAGTGCCAACGTTGTACACATTCAACAACTCGATGAGTCTTTCTTAGGCATGTGAATAGTTTCACAATAGCACGTTGCAAATAATCCCAATGTGTATACATCCATGGGGCATTGTCCCATAGTTTGAGCCTCTCCTTTTTGTTTTCCTGTTGGATGGAAGAGAAGACTGAGAAGGTCACCTTCAATATTTTTTTATGCTAACTTCCATAATTGATATATATATATAGCCTTGAATATATCTAAGCATGCTAAAAACATGCACATTTTTTTTCTCAAGATAAACCAATGGTGGCACGAAGGGTCACTAGATTAGAACGAACTCAACGAAGGCAACATCAGGGAAATATATACATTTTTAGAGATAGGAAGTAGGGATTACTATTACTAATCCAAAGTACTCAAGTAGGAAGACCATTTTCATCTCTACAAACAACTCCAGCTCCTCCTTTTGTAGAACGTGAAATAGCAACATCAACATTAATTTTCACTTACCTTCTTCTGGCGGTAACCATTCTGGGACAGTGGTCTTAATCTTTTTGCTTTGCAACCTGACTTTCGCCTCTATGATTTCTGTAGCTTCTCACTCCGATATAATTAAGGGTCTGTTCACTTTGTTGCCAAAAAACACCTTACCAAATTTTGGTATTGCCAAAATTTTGGCACAGTTACCAAAATTAATGTTGATAAATTACCAAAATTTTGGCAAGATTTCTTATATAGTTACCAAAATTTGGTAGCAAACTAAATGTAACCACTTTTTTTAGCAACTTTACCAAAATTTAGTAAGGTTAAAAATGGTATCGAAGTGAACAGGCCTTAAGTTTATTAATGAAACCAATAGTCTTCAGAGAGCTCTGATACTCACCATCATGTAACGCCTTCCTCTTACCTACCATCCCAATCGCAGCATCCTTTGACCAACCATAGATGAAGATCTTTGTCTTAGGTGGTATTTTTTAAGTAGTTTTCTTATTTTAAATCAAATTGTAATTTTGTAATTCACAGTTATTCGTCCTGTAAAACTGCTATAATTTCTCCGAAGTATAGGTTAGAATAAATTTTATTGTTTTTTTTTAAAAAAAAACTTGCTTACTTGCAGTAGTGGAGGACCTCGCCGAGGAATCCAAATGTGATATCCAAATATTTTCGTCTTCTGCTTGTTCCGATGATGCAAGTGTGTTTCCCTGCTCATAGATGGTCAGTTCATGAGGTCTCGCAGTCGCAGTTGCTTTTTCTGATGGACAGTGACTTTGGTGCTAACACGCTGTATTCATGCGACAACTCGACAAGTCTTTCTTATGCTCGTTTGAAACATTTCTGAAAAGGCACATCAAAATATATTTGACAATGGCATATCCAAAATTTCAAATAAATGAATAATCCCAATATGTGGACATCCATGGAGCACTGTCTTATAGGGTCTCCATGGCCTGCTGAATGCATGGAAAAGAAGATTCAGAAGGTCACTTTCAATAATTTTTTTATATCAATATTTTTTTTCATAATTGACATATGGTACAGGAGAATAGTCAGCCTTGAATATATCTAAGCATGCACAATTTCATTTTTCAAAGATAAGCCAATCAATGGTGAGTTGGTGACACCAGTAGACTAGAACAAACTCAAGGAAGGCAACATGAGAGAAAGAGATAGATCGAACGGGCCGGGCCGCACAGGCCTCATTTCGTTGGGATACTATTCTGACCCATATTAAAACGGCCTGCACGTTCGCCGTGATCCTTTTCCAGCCCATAAATAAATGGGCCGAGTTACTGGCAATCCCGTTGGAATAAGAGGAGACACTGACATGTGGACCCAACCCACTAACTCGGTTATTTGGACCAGGTCAACGAGCCATGTCAGCAAAAGCCACTCTCAAAAAACCGTCGAGGAAATAAAATTGCACCAGTTTTAATAGTTAGGGGTTCAAAATATCTGATATTATGGTTGAAGGATTTGACTAAGATTTTACCTACAAATGAGGGAGCCAAAGTAGACTTATTCCTCCAATTCAGTTTGTTCCGGCCCATATATAACGGTCCTCACATGGGCTTCTGTACCTTTCCGGCCCATATAGAGCAGCGAAGCCGAGCCGAGCCGAGGTCTCCACGCTGTCACGCGCACGTGCTCATCGCGAGGCCACCCGCCCCGCCGCCTCCATCTCGTCGCCGTCGCCGTCGCCGCCGCGGCGGCGTCTCTCTCCTCCTCGTGGGCTGCTCTGCTTCGTTTCCGCGGTGGAGGCGGGGCGGGGCTGGGCGGGGGTGTCGGCCAGGGACAGGGAGCCAGGGAGGTTGCCGCTCATGGAGATGGAGGATAGCGGTCGCGGCGGCGCGGGCGCCGGGAAGCGCAGCGTCGCGGAGACCTTCTCCAGGCTCCGGGAGCAGGGCAAGGTGCTCTTTCTCCGCCATCGATTCGCGCGATTTTGAGGCATCGATAGATAGTTTAGATACCGTAATTTCCATTTACTGTTTTTGGCTGTAGGGGGTTGAAGTAAATAGGCAATTTACTGTTTCGGATCGATCATTTCTCGTGTAATTCTTTCCTGATGATGTTGCTAGTGATAGTTTGAACAATCAGGAAATATACATGTTGCATAATTAGCTAACAATAAGTTTGCCTTGCAAAAAAAAAAAGTTTGGATATGAGTTAACACTTGACAGTTTGCCTATGGGGAACTAACTATATGAATGGGTAAGCTGCTGAAGCAATTTCCCCTAGAGTGTAACTAAGATCAGGGTAGTCAGCTGTTCGATGTTGCTTTGAACATGTTAGTACTTAGTACAGACTGTGAGTTTACATACAGGTTCCAGTGCTCAATGCTGTATTGCTATTGCTCTGCGTGTGTTATATGTGATTGAGGACAAGAAAAAATATACTAGCACATATTCTTTCAGGGAGGGATTTAGTTTGAGCATAGTGTTCTGACCTCGGAATTTTTCAGACTGCATTCATTCCATTTATCACCGCCGGTGACCCTGACTTGGCAACCACATCGAAAGCGTTGAAGATCCTTGATTCCTGCGGTTCAGATGTGATTGAGCTGGGTGTACCTTACTCGGATCCATTGGCTGATGGGCCGGTTATTCAGGTATGTGCTTCTTAGAGCTTATCAGCTTTAATGTTTCTCATGGGCTGCAACATAAGTTTCGGGGGGTTCATTTCAGGCTGCAGCAACACGTGCTCTTAAGAAAGGCGCTACATTTGATTCCGTCATATCTATGCTCAAGGGGGTTATACCTGAGTTGTCTTGTCCAATAGTTATCTTCACATACTACAACCCAATTTTAAAGCGCGGAGTGAGTAACTTCATGGCTATCATTAAACAAGCTGGCGTACATGGTAATTTTCCTGCATAGTTAATACAATGGTCTAATAATGTCTTGCAGTTTTGAGTAATCAAGGAGTTCAAAACACAGAACAGAAAAAGGAAATAGGCAAATATTTTACCAGTGGCAGATTTTCAGGAAAAATTTGTTTGGAAAAGGCATTTGAAGATACGAGAAGAAAAAAAAATACCTTGAAAAGAGAGGACCGATTTGAAGTTAGCTATAGGGTGTGTTTAGTTCACGCCAAAATTGGAAGTTTGGTTGAAATTGGAACGATGTGACGGAAAAATTGGAAGTTTGTGTGTGTAGGAAAGTTTTGATGTGATGGAAAAGTTGGAAGTTTGAAGAAAAATTTTGGAACTAAACTCGGCCATAGTCACTTCTAGGTTCGATTTGACATCGAGTAAATTTTCTTGATTTAATCACCAGATCAAAGCAGACCATAGTTTCTTTTGCAGTCAATCTGTCTGAATTGAACTGAATATCCATAGTTTATTTTAAAATGCCATCACACAAGATGTGGCCAATCAAGGATTCCACTTTGTTGATATCTCTGCTGTATACGCCTAAGATATAAGGATATGCTCAATTGTTAGAAAATATATATTTCTTCTTATTTTGTATTGACTCTTGAAGTGCATGACTCTTATCTCTGCATTAGTCTTTTATTATAAGTTAGTGAAAAGATGGCAGTTAGTTCAGTAATATATCACCTTTTCAGAATCTGCTTGACAAACTACTTGTGAAGTGATCTTTCTAAATTTTACATTGAGATATGAGATATCTGTAGTTCTGTATAGTGCATTTAGATTGTTTTTTATGCACTCTTGTTATGAGCAGGTCTTGTAGTACCTGATCTTCCTTTGGAAGAGACAGCGCTATTGAGGAATGAGGCTGTCATGCACGGCATAGAGCTGGTTGGTCCTCACCTTTTTCCCTGACATGTAATGTACAAGTGAAAACTGCTTGTGTAGTTCTATTGCCTTTTGTCAATTTTAGGTTCCAAATAATGAAATATGTGGCAAGAATTGACCTTATGCATCTTTAGCTTGGAAAATTAAGGCCAAACTGGGCTTAGCTAGTTTTATTTAAAATTTGGGTACCTCCGCATTCAAATATTAAATTTGATGACTTACCTGCATTGCCTAGTAGTCTAGTACCATGGTTATGTCTGTCGCCTTGTCAACAGAAGAGTTATCTTGAGTTTCATTCATTTTGCTATTCTTATTTTACGCAATTGCCTGCAGGTGCTGCTTACAACACCAACCACACCAACAGAGAGGATGAAGGAGATTGCAAAAGCTTCAGAAGGATTTATTTATCTTGTGGGTATCTAGTAGACCCCATGCTTTAAGTTTGTCACTGAATATAGATGATATCCTTTCTTTTATCCCCTACTTTATATTTTAAATATTTGTTTTGAACAAGTACAAAGGGGCAAATTATGAAATATTATACTCTGTAGTGTTTTTTGCATACTAATGAAACAACATGTGATCAGTCGTCCCAGATTGACATGAACAGAAAAAAGAAGGGAAACTGAAACAACTGAATTTGCAAACGCCAAACCATTATGGCATCGGAAGCACATGATCTCATATTTTGGTTATCTTTTGCCTTTGAATCTGATAAGTGGCACTCAATTATGTGTGCGATAACTAGTCTGTACATTATGCAGGTGAGTTCTGTTGGAGTTACAGGTGCACGCTCAAATGTAAATTTGCGTGTTGAGTACCTTCTTCAGGAGATCAAGAAGGTTTGTAGAGTATAGTTTTCTTCTCACCAGTAAAACAGTAAACTATTGCAAGGGTACTATGTCAGAAATTCGTGATTGAAGAATGCTTATCTTTATATAGCTTATATTCCTGACTTTACAGGTTACAGACAAACCCGTTGCTGTTGGCTTTGGCATATCGACTCCAGAGCATGTAAAGCAGGTGAATTAGACTCAATGCAACGTTCTTGTTACAAGTATTTGGCCTTTCTTTGTTAATAACTTTGTGATTTGCAATACAGATTGCAGGCTGGGGAGCAGATGGTGTGATCATCGGCAGCGCTATTGTTAGACAGCTAGGAGAGGCTGCTTCACCTGAAGAAGGGTTGAAAAGAGTAGAAGAGTATGCCAAGAACATGAAGGCTGCTATGCCTTGAGATGACTGGTTCCACGCCTCCACCATGAGCAAGCCAACAAGAAGGCAGTATATTGGTTTTTTTGTCTGATTAAATTGCATAGAATTTTAATCCAGTATTTTCTTGTATGATTCATGAATCATAACTGTATCTCACTCTAGTACTATCCTTCTGTTAACATACAGATGAATAATAAAGAAGGTAGTTCAGAAACTGTCTGAAATAGCTGTCCCAGAATTGCATCTCCAATTTTGTAAGTTCATAAATCAAATCCAATGAACATTTATGGAGTAGTATATTAGGAGAAATTAATGTGCAGAACATAATAGGCTCTTTTTGTAAGATCCAATCAGGAGTTGTGTCATGCCATCAATTCTGGGAAACATCGTGTTAATCCTTTTGCAGGCTGAAAAGACAGCGATTGGAATGAGTTATCCCATATTCCTATTCCTGTGGGGATAGGAGGCAGCACATCAAGGACGGATAAGGCCTGGGTGATTTCCATGGCTGACTGGAGATTATGCCGTCTGAATCCATCATCTCTTGTCCATGGATGAGGCAGCACAACGGCTGCGCTGAAAGCGACTTTGCCTTCAGATTTCCTCCCATAATTGCCCAAGTTCTCCAGGAAGACTGCAATTTGCAGGGGTCACTTGTCTTTCAGAATGATCCCCATGGTCCCAGATGCTGACACTTTTCTTCCAGTTCTCCATAACGAATTAAACCCATATATATTCATACACTTCTTCTATGCTTTTTCGAGGGGAAAGGGATACACTTCTTCTATGCTTATCATCATCATCTAGTTATGACATGTTCTTGACTGGAGGCCTGTTCACTTTGATGCCAAAAAAAAACTTTACCAAATTTTAGCAATACCAAAATTTTGGCAATTTTGGCATGATTTCTTATATAGTTATCAAAATTTGGCAGCAAACTAAATGTAGTCACTTTTTTGGTAACTTTATCAAAATTTAGGAAGATTGAAAATGGCATCAAAGTGAACAGGCCCTGGAAATCTAGAATCAAAATGAACCAAGTGGTTGGTTGGCGGGCTACCTTGTCAAGTCAGAATGAAAGAGGTGAAGCATATCTTAATTCCAGGGACAGTGTAACATTGGAACAAGCTAACATAAGCAAATAGTTGAATTGGTCTTGTCAATTTAGCAGCTGTGCATTAGCGAGCAAACAGCTATACTAATTTGCATGTTACTCCCTGATGGCATGATCTGTAATAACTGGAATTAGCCATGAAAAAGTGATGTTCTGTAGCCATGGAAAAAGTCCATTGCTTGCACCAACACGCATCATCCGCGCAATCTCGCTTTCCTGGAAATCCCCCCAGAAAAAGAACTAAGATTTAAGAGAGAGAGAAAAACAATCTCAACATCAAAAGAGCTCAAATCAAACCACTTTTGCAATGATTAAAGAGAAAAAAAAACAATCTCAACGTCAAAGGAGCTCAAATCAAACCACTTTTGCAAACAGTTAGCATACCCTTCCTACATGGCGAAACAAATCAGTCTCATCCTTTTAAACAGTGTACACTCTCAATTCCTCAAGCAGTAATGCCGTGTTTAGTTTCAAAGTTTTTTTTTTCAAACTTTCAACTTTTCCATCACATCAAAGCTTTTCTACACACATAAACTTTCAACTTTTCTGTCACATCATTTCAATTTCAACCAAACTTCTCATTTTGGCGTGAACTAAACAAAACCTAAACACTCGTATCATCTCTGATTCTTTTCAAACAGTACACTTTCAATTTCTCAAGCAGTAAACATTCTTATCATCTCTGATTGATGATGAAACGTAAGGCCAGATTCGCAAAATGTTGACACACGAGTCATTATCAGATGAAAGGAATAAACAAGTAAAAAAATAAATAAATAAATTTGCATATACCACCATCGGCTTGCCCTTTTTGGATGAGGCTAAAAAGAAGGGAACCCAATCCAATCCACAATAGGCAGATGGGAAAGGGGAGCAGAGCACCCATTCAACCAGAATCTGTGTGTCCCTCTCGCTTTTTCCTTTTGTCACGTCGAGTCGTCGATGCTGCTGCTGCGGAAAGAGGGATAAGCATGGGGAGATCACGTTGCAATCGTCGTCAAATCGATCGATCCATCGATCAGCCGCGACCTTCTCGTGACATTTTTCCGTTCGATCGCAACGTGCGTGTAACCACACGAGGTCCAAGTGCGTGTTCGGTCTCGAGTCTTGACCTAAAAACTAGATGCCGTTTTACTTCCTTTTTTTTTTCTTTTTCACTTTGGCGACAATAACAGGAAAGCAAATGGCAAATTCGTTTGTGGTACCCATCTAATACATTAATAACAAGAGAGAGAATGGATAATGCAATCATTTAGTTTTATGGGAGGCTATATTTTTATTGGATTTTAGTAAATAACTGGGCAATTCGGTACTTTGGTAAAGCTACGTATGGCTACCGCTGCCACTACGATACTTGGAATTGGATTTCTTGATAGTATTTTTGTTCTGTTATTACAATTAGGGTAGCTGAACAGCCCTAGCCGTGAAAATGAGGGGTTTTCGTAGGATTTATAGGATTGTCAAGTTAGACTAGGACACTAGGCAATGTTCATGGTATCGTGTAGTATATGAAAAAGGAGATATGAAGGGACAGACGTTCTCCCAAACAATTTACAATTTTGTACAAGGGAGAAATCAAACCTGAGGTGCCTGGTTCACTAACCGAGCTACAATTATATCCATAAATGTTGTAAAAAAATTATATCCATAAATGATATTAGATATTCATCAAAACGAAGACAATTAATATACGGTAGTACCATTTATCCACGATATATCTAAATTCCACTAGATTGCTTTTATGGATAAATTCTGGATAACAACTACTCCGTAAGTCATTTTAGCATTTCCCGCATTTATATTGATGTATGTCTAGATTCATTAGCATCAATATAAATATAGAAAATGCTAGAATGATTTCTATCAAATGACAGTCAAGGGATCAATTCCAAAAATAGTTTTATAATAGCATAAAAATTAATGCAGTATCATGTGAGGATCCATAACACTTCATTACGGCCTTGTTTAGTTCCAACTTTTTCTTCAAAAAACTTCCAACTTTTCCATCGCATCAAAACTTTCCTACACACATAAACTTCCAACTTTTCTCTTCAAACTTCCAATTTTAATCAAATTTCCAATTTTGGCGCGGAACTAAATACAGCCTACATCTTAGTTTTTTTCTTCTGTCTTAAAATGCATTCCAAACTAATAGTGTTAAGGTTACATGCGTATTAAAGAAAGGATTTTATGTGTTTTTAACAAACCTTTTTTATCTCATCATCAAGTTTAAGGATTGACTGAGCAGCATGGTGTTTACCAAAGTGCTGCTTATCAAACAGCATTCTAGCTTGATCAATTGCTGTCTCATGAACTTGCTGCAGTCGGTCTACTGGTACTGGTAGACCTAAGCCATCCATTTTATCCCTATACACCTTCAGACAGCGGTCAAGAATGGCCTTATTGAAAATTTCAACAAGAGATCCCGTTGATGGAATCTCTCCTTTATTTAATGCCTCGAGAATCTGGAACACAAGAGAAGTCAATAAAAATAATCTAATGGATTAGAGAGATGTCAAGAATAATGACAGTAAGGGTTCTACCTGCTGCAAGAAAGAAACAAATTCCTTTCCATTTAGAGTTTTCCCCTGCACAATTTTTGGTCTTGTGATGGACGCAACGACCTGCTTCAATTCATCCCGCCTTTTTACATATAAGGGGTCAAGCTCTTTGTCATCCATGTCACATAACTTTGTTCTTTGTAGATGCGGCTGTAAAAAGACACATTGATAGTTCATACTTAACATATAACAAGACAAAATTATCACAATCAATCGTACCATACAGAAAAATCGTGATGCTTATCAGCTACATAATAGAAATGTTAAACGGTAAAAAGTGCTTGATGGAGCGAGAAGCGTATAAAACTATAAATAAGATTAATGAGGCACTGCATGGATGTCGGAAATGCACCTGGGGCAGGCTAAAAGCAGTGCTGTTGTTGCCCATAACTGCCAAAGAATCTCTAATTTGATTAACCTAAAAAACACATAAATTAAGTTGAGGCAGTGGGATGTCATTGTCTTCTGGTAAAAAATTTACGCATTGAAAATAACTGTACCTCATCAATATATTTGTCCCCTGCAGAAATTGATTAAAGAAGATCAATCCAACAATGCACAAGACAACTATAGATATTCATTAGCTATAAAATAGTCAACAAGGCAACTTGTACTAACCACTTTCGTTAGGTACCCGTTGGAGGGCTTCATTGACCATTTGCTGAACAGATTTTCCTTCTGCTCACAAAAGTTAAAGCACTCAGAGAAAGTTGCATATATTTTTTTTTTTTAAAAAAAACAGTTTAGATAAAATATCAGACACTTTAGACCAATTGGGGAAAAAAAATATAACCATGGCTACTCATGCATACTTATGAAATAGGCATCTTGCCATAGAACACAGTCACATAAAATGGATACCTCAGCAGTATGACACTTCTTACTGGATGTTTGTATCACCATTTCTGTCTAGGTGTCTATAAAATGGTTTGAAAAAGTCAACCTCTCACACATTTGAGACCCAAACAAAATGGTGACGTATCCATGTGAAGTTTCAAGTATAAAATTGTGACCATCAATCGTATCTGGGTTAAACCTCAGATGCCAGTATGAACCTCTATACAAACAAAATGAGAACCTAAACAGCTAAACCATGCTTATAGTTTTAAAAAAAGAAGCAAGAAGCAACTTACGCAGGAAATCCCTCTGGATAAGCCAGAGAAGCTTTGCTGGTTCAAAAGCAACATCTTGCCCCTGAAAAAACAAACATATGTCATTAACAGCTTCACAGAATTCTATTTCTATTTCAATTGTCCAGATAGATCCATGGAGATAGAACATTACCTTCACTCTGCTCACCATGATGCACATCAAAATTTTCAGGAAAATTGTTAGTGATAGGAAAGGACCAAACTGAAAATGGAAATACAAAGAGGCAAACAAACCTTCCATAGAATTCTTCTGCGATCTCAACAGCAAATGAGAGCCTAGATATATCAGCTTCACGCACCTGCAATGCCATAACAAGTAAAAGTCTAAGCACACACAAACAGACAAGTAAGTTTATGCGTGTATATGAGTAGAGAGAGAGATTACCGTCTCAGGAAGGTTGTAGATTAGCACTGAACTTAAGACAGTTGCCAAAGCAAATATCCTGCCACAAAAGAAATGAATAAAATGATACCAACAACAATGTAACCTTTCTATCATAGAAAAATTAAATCAGAAACTTCTTCACATTCCATTTCTGCACACAGACCTATCATCATATACATTTGACTTCCCAACACTCTCAAATCCTTCAGTATCAAGGTAAAGGACAGACACTTTTGAACCATCAATGTCCATTTCAACAGGTGTACCCCAAATCCATATACCTGTAACAATTGAACAAGTATGATTATAGCTTGTTAGACATCAATCAGCAAATAGAAATACAGCTTAGAGACATTAAAACAAGCAAAAAAGATGTCCACCTTTAGTTTTAGTATCTCGCATATGACCAACTCCGAAACCTGCATAGTTGCCATGTTTTCATTATCCCTAAAGGTCTCTTAGTCCTATTATGCATCTCAAACACCAGGAGTAGAGTCTACCTTTTTCACATGATAAAGAGAGAAGCTGGTTGAGGAGAAAAGACTTTCCAGATCGATATGGACCAATGACCTACGTTGAGAAACAAAATCAATTTTGTTCACCAGCATACCTTAATATTGTGCTTCAGTCAAAGTAAAGCTCTTCCAAATATTAAGTTCAAACTTACACCAACAACAGCAATGGGAGTTTCAATCCTTCGAATTGCGTCTAGTCCTTGTTGTGAGAGACGGAGCTTAGTGTGGCCATAATCTGGCTCCACAATTGGAAATCTGTACAGGTATACACATTTGATACTCAATACCATGTTTACAGCAGAAAATTCACAAACATCGTAGTAGCAAGTGAACAAAACTGTCTGCATGAGGATTTTAAGGATTAAGTAACCTCTTCAGTCAACTCACTGAACCCTCCAGTGTTTTTTACGGAACACCTTTATATATGTTTGTTTGCATGTGGCATAATCTACGTCAAACTTGCGCTCATTTAACAGACAAGGAAATGTAAATTTCTTCCAAAATTAGTGATGTTTGAGAGCAATTAATCGACTTCCAGCCATCCGGCAAGCCATAAGCCTAAAGCATATCTTAATATAACTATGGAGAAGTAGAGAAAAAATAAAAGTACAAATGTCAGGCTATGGAGAATGAAGGGACATGTACATCCCTAAGACATGTCATTTTCATAATCAAATTAGTTGATGCATTTTCACCGAGAATCCCATCACAGTTCATCATACAAGCAAGTGTAGTTATTAATGGTAAATTTTTCGTTTGGAGAAAAAAAAAGGAAGCCTTATATAAGATCCACCGGTGGGGTGTGAACAATAATCAATGAATGAGATCGCATCCCGTAAGAGCAGCCTAGCTACACAAAAATGCATAAAACTCCGTATACCAACCACAACAAACGCTTTGCGCACGCGCCCAATGGCAGCGACTTCATCGTCTTCCGCGGCCAAGAAACGAATCAGTGATACATTGGCAGGGAACCACCAAAAGAAGGCCCATCCAATCCCAATCCACTCCAACGCGGCATGGAAGACAAGGCAGATGATTCACAGCTATCTTCTGCTTCTACAAGTTCGATACTTTGTACTGTCCTTTCAGGAAAAAGAAGAGCATCAGATTAGTCTGATCTCGGGCGCGTTGAGTTCTTGTGGGAGATCTTGTTGTGGAGTGGCAGGAGTGACGATCGGCTGCCCCGTTTTCTTCTACCGAAACATCGCCAGTAAAGAAGCCAAAAAGATAATAATACGGCAATGGGGATCGCCCATCTGCATATAAAACGTTGCATGATGGAACTGATTAATACAAGCATGACATGTAAGCTGATAATTACGTAATAATAGCTTGGAGCAAGAAGGCTACCTGTCCAAATCGAGAATGGGGCTATATACGATAGTTTCCCACGAAGAGACAATGATGTGCCAAGCTGGATTATAGTACAATGACTCTGCTGACCAGAACATCCTCGTGTACGTCTCCAGGAAGATGAACATCACCCAGGCAACAATCTCAAGTAAAAAGAACTTGATGACAAAGCGCCCAATAACCACCATGACTAGGGAGAAGGTCACCAACCAATTGAAAAGCTTGTTATTGTACTCCTTGATAAAAAGAGCACGAGACTTGACAAGCATCTGTATGCGATATCATATCAGAGTTTATTTAGATACATATCATAATTAGCAAGAGTTAGAAACAACCTGTAGATTAACAAGAAAAAGGCGTAATACATCACTTTGCATAATAATCTCTAAAAGCAGTTTGTTCTCTGCTTTCCAAGAACGCAAGAACAGCATAGTTAAAACTTAAAACTAGATCTAACCCGTTACGGCAAGGCCCTAAACTTATGCATCAGCTCACTATCTTACATGATTCTTTTATCTATTGATAGGTCAGAAAAAGGAACTAGTAGCACTATGTTGCAATGCTTTCCAAAGGGCAATATGAGATAAATTTGTTGATCTCCAGGAGTAACTATATGCGAAAATGGTAAAATGTGTTGAGTTGGTGAAGAAATTGTACGTTTCTATAAATAAGCCAAAAGAGCTCCTACCTCAATTACTGAGCGAATGGAAAAGTACAGGGTGCAAATGGAATTTCACATTTCATCCTTGGGTTATTCCATAGATGTCATGCAAACTATCTTGGGACTGCAGTAAAGGAAACATGTTATATACCTTTGACATTCTGCGCTCGTAGCTTTCCTTTGCAGGGCCCACACATTCCCTTACAAAACTTCGATTGCAGTGAAAAAACCCTGCATTGAACTTTGCCATGGAAGGGAGCTTCAAGACTTGAAGGTGGTCCATTTTATCTTCACATTCTGAGAAGCGTGCTTCACACAGCTTTGATGATTGATACTCATTTGCTAGAAGAAAGTTTCTGTACACCTACAAGGTATACCCTGTAAGTATGTAAATATATTATCTTCTATAAGAGATAGAAGTGAAAGTCGATCACAAGGCATGTAACAAATGGTACATAAAGGTAAGCAAAAAAAACCTCACTACCAAATGACAGTTGAGAGATCAATTCCAAAAATAGTTTTATAATAGCATAAAAATTAATGCAGTATCATGTGAGGATCCATAACACTTCATTACATCTTAGTTTTTTTTCCTTCTGTCTTAAAATGCATTCCAAACTAATAGTGTTAAGACTACAACTACCAAATGACAGTCGAGGGATCAATTCCAAAAATAGTTTTATAATAGCATAAAAATTAATGCAGTATCATGTGAGGATCCATAACACTTCATTAATCTTAGTTTTTTTCTTCTGTATTAAAATACATTCCAAACTAATAGTGTTAAGACTACATGCGTATTAAAGAAAGGATTTTATATGTTTTTAACAAACCTTTTTTATCTCATCATCAAGCTTAAGGATTGACTGAGCAGCATGGTGTTTACCAAAGTGCTGCTTATCAAACAGCATTCTAGCTTGATCAATTGCTGTCTCATGAACTTGCTGCAGTCGGTCTACTGGTACTGGTAGACCTAAGCCATCCATTTTATCCCTATACACCTTCAGACAGCGATCAAGAATGGCCTTATTGAAAATTTCAACAAGAGATCCCGTTGATGGAATCTCTCCTTTATTTAATGCCTCGAGAATCTGGAACACAAGAGAAGTCAATAAAAATAATCTAATGGATTAGAGAGATGTCAAGAATAATGACAGTAAGGGTTCTACCTGCTGCAAGAAAGAAACAAATTCCTTTCCATTTAGAGTTTTCCCCTGCACAATTTTTGGTCTTGTGATGGACGCAACAACCTGCTTCAATTCATCCCGCCTTTTTACGTATAAGGGGTCAAGCTCTTTGTCATCCATGTCACATAACTTTGTTCTTTGTAGATGCGGCTGTAAAAAGGCACATTGATAGTTCATACTTAACATATAACAAGACAAAATTATCACAATCAATCGTACCATACAGAAAAATCGTGATGCTTATCAGCTACATAATAGAAATGTTAAACGGTAAAAAGTGCTTGATGGAGCGAGAAGCGTATAAAACTATAAATAAGATTAATGAGGCACTGCATGGATGTCGGAAATGCACCTGGGGCAGGCTAAAAGCAGTGCTGTTGTTGCCCATAACTGCCAAAGAATCTCTAATTTGATTAACCTAAAAAACACAGAAATCAAGTTGAGGCAGTGGGATGTCATTTCTTCTGGTAAAAAATGTATGCACTGTAAATAACTGTACCTCATCAATATATTTGTCCCCTGCAGAAATTCATTAAAGAAGATCAATCCAACAATGCACAAGACAACTCTAGATATTCATTAGCTATAAAATAGTCAACAAGGCAACTTGTACTAACCACTTTCGTTAGGTACCCGTTGGAGGGCTTCATTGACCATTTGCTGAACAGATTTTCCTTCTGCTCACAAAAGTTAAAGCACTCAGAGAAAGTTGCATATATTTTTTTTTTAAAAAAAAAAACAGTTTAGATAAAATATCAGACACTTTAGACAAATTGAAGAAAAAAAATAGAAGCATAGCTACTCATGAATACTTATGAAGTAGGCATCTTGCCATAGAACACAGTCACATAAAATGGATACCTCAACAGTATGACACTTCTTACTGTATGTTTGTATCACCATTTCTGTCTAAGTGTCTATAAAATGGTTTGAAAGAGTCAACCTCTCACACATTTGAGACCGAAACAAAATGGTGACATATCCATGTGAAGTTTCTTACTTCAAGTATAAAATTGTGACCATCAATCGTATCTGGGTTAAACCTCACGTGACAGTATGAACCTCTATACAAACAAAATGAGAACCTAAACTGCTAAGCCATGCTTATAGTTAAAAAAAAAGAAGCAAGAAGCAACTTACGCAGGAAATCCCTCTGGATAAGCCAGAGAAGCTTTGCTGGTTCAAAAGCAACATCTTGCCCCTGAAAAAACAAACATATGTCATTAACAGCTTCACAGAATTCCATTTCTATTTCAATTATCCAGATAGATCCATGGAGATGGAACATTACCTTCACTCTGCTCACCATGATGAAGCACATCAAAATTTTCAGGAAAATTGTTAGTGATATGAAAGGAGTAAAGTGCAAATGGAAATATAAACAGGCAAACAAACCTTCCATAGAATTCTTCTGCAATCTCAACAGCAAATGAAAGCCTGGATATATCAGCTTCACGCACCTGCAATGTCATAACAAGTAAAAATCTAAGAGCACACACAAATAGACAAGTGAGTTTATGCATGTATGTGAGTAGAGAGAGAGATTACCGTCTCAGGAAGGTTGTAGATTAGCACTGAACTTAAGACAGTTGCCAAAGCAAATATCCTGCCACAAAAGAAATGAATAAAATGATACCAACAACAATGTAACCTTTCTATCATAGAAGAAGTAAATGGGAAACTTCTTCACATTCCATTTCTGCACACAGACCTATCATCATATACATTTGACTTCCCAACACTCTCAAATCCTTCAGTATCAAGGTAAAGGACAGACACTTTTGAACCATCAATGTCCATTTCAACAGGTGTACCCCAAATCCATATACCTGTAACAATTGAACAAGTATGATTATAGCTTGTTAGACATCAATCAGCAAATAGAAATACAGCTTAGAGACATTAAAACAAGCAAAAAAGATGTCCACCTTTAGTTTTAGTATCTCGCATATGACCAACTCCGAAACCTGCATAGTTGCCATGTTTTCATTATCCCTAAAGGTCTCTTAGTCCTATTATGCATCTCAAACACCAGGAGTAGAGTCTACCTTTTTCACATGATAAAGAGAGAAGCTGGTTGAGGAGAAAAGACTTTCCAGATCGATATGGACCAATGACCTACGTTGAGAAACAAAATCAATTTTGTTCACCAGCATACCTTAATATTGTGCTTCAGTCAAAGTAAAGCTCGTCCAAATATTAAGTTCAAACTTACACCAACAACAGCAATGGGAGTTTCAATCCTTCGAATTGCGTCTAGTCCTTGTTGTGAGAGACGGAGCTTAGTGTGGCCATAATCTGGCTCCACAATTGGAAATCTGTACAGGTATACACATTTGATACTCAATACCATGTTTACAGCAGAAAATTCACAAACATCATACTAGCAAGTGAACAAAACTGTCTGCATGAGGATTTTAAGGATTAAGTAACCTCTTCAGTCAACTCACTGAACCCTCCAGTGTTTTTTACGGAACACCTTTATATATGTTTGCAGTGTGGCATAATCTACGTCAAACTTGCGCTCATTTAACAGACAAGGAAATGTAAATTTCTTCCAAAATTAGTGATGTTTGAGAGCAATTAATCGACTTCCAGCCATCCGGCAAGCCATAAGCCTAAAGCATATCTTAATATAACTATGGAGAAGTAGAGAAAAAATAAAAGTGCATTCATCAATCAACTACAGGAAGAGTATAATTCATCAAATTAGTCATTGTTCAACTGAAATTGAAAATTCAATACTGCTTCAAGGTTGCAACAGTTGCAATCGCTCATAAGTCATTCACTAACGAATTTCTAAAACACCCAACGGCTTGGCATTTTTCATGTACCGGAAGCCACAATGTACCAACCACCTAATATTCCTCGACATCTCACCTAACTAGCTCTTTCAACTCCCCTGCAATGGCCGCATGAGACAGGCATGACAAAACGATGACAGATTGGCAACGAGAATCCGACCGGAATTAGCTTCATTGCACCGTACGAATCCCGTAGCTGAGCGCGACTCACCAATCTACAACGAATTGCCATTGTGTTGCATGCATCCACCCAAATCATTCAAGGCCAATCGATACACGCGCGAATGCTAGCACCTATACGAAAGCATTGCGCAATCCAGCGCGAAATCCCACCCCAAAAAAACACGAGCACCGAGATTGACGCAGCCACCAACCAAGCAGGAACCACGAAGCGGGAATCGGGTACTCACGCGCGCTCTAGCTCGTCCGGCTCGAGGTCTCCCGCGGCGGCCGCGGCGAGCCAAACCAGCGCCACCGCGCAGATCCCGGCGGCCCACCGCCCCATCTCCGCCCCCCGCGCTTGAGCCAAGCACCTCCGCGGCTTCACCACCTCCTCCTCCTCCTCCCAGATCTCCGCCCCCACGAGCAAGCACGACACCCCAGGCGCCCCAATGCGGCTTGGGCGAGCACCAATGGCCCACCTCCGCCGCCGCGTCAACCGCCAACCCCCGGGCGAAGGATCCAGCAAACGAACAGCAACCCGCGATGCGCGCCGGGATCCGGGGGCTAGGGTTTTGGGAAAATGGATGCGGCGTTTGCTTCCACGGCAAGGAACTCGAGATTGGAGACGACGACGACGACGAGGTCTCAGGGTGGGAGGAGGAAATTTTGGGGGAGGACTAGTGATGCTCGCGTCGCCTCCTCCTCGCTTCCGTATTTAAGCGGGCATTTGTTTTTCTTTCTCTCCTTTATATCGCGTGATCTGAATTAATATAATGTTCGTTAAGCTTGCTTAATTAGCGACGTGCTGCTGATTGGTCGCGGGGTGGTCGTGGCGTCACCCGGGCCCACTTGGCAGTGGGTGTGGGTGGGGCCCACGTGACAGGCAACATTGTCCGACGTGTCGGCGTGAGTCGTCGGCGATGGCGGATTTGGGAGGGATCTTCTCTCCCCCGTGCTCGTCTTCCTTCCTCCTCCCTTGGGATGGGAGAAGAACCCACGTTTGCGGGGCCCACATGGCAGTGACTGGTACTCTACTTTTTTTTTTTAAGAACTGGCTGGTTGGCTACTTGGCTCCACTGCTGCGGCTGGTACGGTCGAATTTTTGTGAGAGCAGTAGAGTGATGGTGAGGTGCATGACCGACCATTACAAGTTCGAAGTAGTACAAAATGTACTGGGTAGAAATATTCATTGCACGAGAAAATTGTACTTTCGTGACATTAGAGTTTGACATCATGTTTAATTCATTGCCAGAACAAACCTTACAAATTTTAGTATAATAAGATAAAGTTTGATGGTGTTTGGCTTGATGCCTTTCCAAATTCTAGTAGAAGGTTTCGGATTTATCAAGTTTTGGTGGAGTTGTGGTAAAATGATAAGTTTAGTTTGTTATCTTACCAAGTTTTGGCATTACTAGAATTTGGAAAGGTTAAAAATAGCCATAAAAGGAACAAGCCCATACTTTTCCAACGTTAGACATTTTTTTATCAATTATCGACCAGATAACAAGTACGCATATCTCTTTTTCTTTTTGAAATATCCTCATCGTTTCCAATTTGGGGTTGTTGACTTTCATTCGATAGAAACTTGGGATGATTTCTATAAAATTTTGGCCCATCAAATCCACGTATGCATCCTTCTTCTCTAGCCCTACTGAGTCATGGCAAATTCAATGAGGCCGCATCGGCGCTGACAAGTTAGGATTCACCGATTCAGAGTAGGAAGATAGTTGTGAGAGGAAGGGGGTATCAAAGCTTAGAGGATGACCATGGGACGATGGTGGACAGGGTGAACAGCAAAGCGACAACAAGGCAACCGTGGAAGATGAAGAAGACAGTGGGGCAGAGGAACCTCGTCGTTGCGTGGCTTGAGGAGGAGACCGGACGGACGGGCCTTGCTGACACCGACGAGGCCAAGGGGCGGCGAGCTCGATCGGCTCCAGTGGGAGAGAAGAAGAGAGGGGGATAAGGTTATGGTTCACACATAATCTTAACGTGGTTCTAGTTGTTACAAAATTATAGAAAGGTTTTTTACTCAAATGTTTTGCACGTCTTCTTTAAAACTACACGGTAATTGCGACGGTTTTGGTTCACGAACAGACATTAGAAGTGCGGTATTGTACACACCTACTAAACTCTCGCCATGGATACGGCTTGAGCAACGGCGAAAAGAGAATTAATGTATTATTAAAATAAGATATAACTAACATTTTTATTCCACTCTATGATATCGTGGTTCTAGAGACATACAATAACAAGATTTGGAATGATCAGCAAAGGAGAAGAACATACCATTATATCAAAGCGACACGGCGATTAAAAAAACTAGACCGGCCAAAGAGAAGAAGGTACTACCAACATGGCATCATCCCAAGGCACAACCGCGTCCAATCGGCAAGTTATTATAGCCACCACCAGGGTTCACCAAAACTGTTTTGGGTAAGGTTACTGTCACTCCATAGTAAGACGATTATCGCGGTAACCGCGCGATTATCATGAGGATTATCGAGTTTCATGACCACATATGATAACCACATGATAATCATGCAGTTTTGTAAACGCTAGTTACCATCTCGTGTGCCCAGGCCCAGCAGGATGGGCCGGAGCCGGATCACGTAGGGAAGGAGACGGAGCCTGGCCCAACAAAAAATATCAGGGGAGGCTGGCCCAACTGGAGGACGTGCTGTGACCATATTGGGCTCGCAGGAAGCTAGCAGACCGGCCCATAGGAATGAACCTCATTGGGCCCGGCCCAACCGTTTCACCCTCATCGCGACATCTAGCGTAGGAATAAGTTCACTTGAGGTCCCTCAACTTGTCAACGAATCCGATTTTCGTCCTCCAACCTGAAAACCAGATACAACAGGTCCCTCAATTATCAAAACCGGTGCAAAGCACGTCCCTTGGCGGTTTTGACAGCGGTTTTGGCTGACGTGGCGCCTATGTGGCTAAATTGACTCGGTCTTCATCTGACATGGCGCTTACGTGGCAATTCGAGCTAAGAAAAATAATAAATCACGTGGGACCCACATGTCAGTTTCACACAAAAAAATATAAAAAATGGTGGGGCCCACGTGGACCCCACATGCCATTCTCACCCCTCCTCTTCTTCCTCCTATCTCCCCATCTCCCCTCTCCTTTTTCTCAGGCGCGACGGAGAGGGAGCAATGCGCGGCGGCGCCGGCGGGAGAGGAAGGAGCGGCGCACGCCATGTGCGAGATCACGTCGGCGGTCAGCTCCTGGAACTGCTCTCCGACCTCCACCTGCAGCATCCGCTCGCCGTCGGCCGCAGCCGCCGCGGCACGAGCCTCCCACGCCCGGATCTCGCACATGCGCGCACTCCGCCATCGTCTTGGTCATCATCTTGAGCTTGTCCATGGCGAACGCCGAGTGCACGATGCGGCGGTGGCGCGCCCAGTCGTCCCCGTTGACGAAGGCGAGGCCGTTGCTGAACAGCGCCAGGATGCTCGCCCCCGGGGTCCGGCTTGGCGTACAGCCCCGTCCGGTCGACGAGGATCTCCTTCACCATGGCGTAGTCGCCGACGCAGAGCGCCGGGAAGGGGCCGGTCCACGAGACGAACTCCTTGCCGTAGCGCGACATCCAGGCGTGGTAGTGCGGCAGCACGCTGCACGAGCGGGACTACGTCGTGGTAGCGCAGGTCGAGCACGTCGGCCGCTTGCCGGCGCGGCCATCGCGTTCGCTTCGACGATGTTGTCGACCAAGAACCGGTACGGCCGGCCCGCGGACACCCTGCCGGCCGAGCGCCCTCCCCACCGCGTACGGCCTCCACACCAGCTGCGCCATCGCCGTCCACAGCAACGTCGAGATGATGACCACCACCACCGCGACGGCGACGATGACGGCTGGCCCGGTAGACGCGTCCATGGTCGCCATGGAACCAATTAATGCACCAAGCTTGTAGCTTAGCTTTGTGGCAGGAAGAACAAATGAACAAGCGGGTGTAATATATGATGCTCCTTCCGTTTCATTGGCAACCTTGGCTCACGAGAGCGTTACCCATGGCGGCGCGGTGTGTCCACCTTGACCAGCGAGTCGAGGTGCGCAATCTCCTTCGACGTCGAGGATATCAGCTCGCCCAGCTCCCCCGACGCCGTTGACGGCGGTGTCACCGTGTCAGCCCCCTCGGCGTGTCCCAGCTGCGGCTGTTTTCCTGACCTGGCCGTTCGCTGCGCGGCGCCGAGAGGCGGCGGTGCAGACCAAGAGTAGCACCAGAACCAGTTGAGCCGCCGCCCCGCCGCCTACGGCAATAGCCGCGACCGCCGCGCCGGAGAGGGGACCATCACCACCGTCAGCTGCGGCGAGCTTCCGCCCCTCTGCTCTACCCCGTCGCTCCGCCCGCAGCCTGCGGCTGCCCCGCTCCGCTGACGGCAGCGACTGGGGAGCATCGCTGCATCGGACAGCCTGGCAACGCTGACGGCGCCCGACGGGAGCAACGCCTGGAGAGAGATGAAGAGAGGGGAGATGGGGGAGAGAGGAGGAAGAAGAGGATGTGTCAGAATGACACATGGGCCCCACCATTTTTAAATTAAATTGTTTGTCAAACTGACATGCTGGTCCCACGGGGTTTATTATTTTTCTCAGCTCGAATTGCTACGTAAGCGCCACGTTAGATGAAGACCAAGTCAATTTAGCCACGTAGGCGCCACGTCAGCCAAAACCATCGTCAAAACAGCAAAGGGATCTCATCTGCACTGGTTTTGACAGTTAAGGCACCCATTGTATCTGGTTTTCTGGTTAGAGGACGAAAATCAGATTCGTTGACAAGTTAAGGGACCTCATGTGAACTTATTCCTCTAGCGTACAGTAACCAGTAGGCCCACCCTAGAGACTAGACTGCTAGGCAATGCCGGGCCAGGAAGGAGCAGGCCCGCTGGATCCGCCGGTGACTGAGCCCACATCCACGAACACAAACAAAACCAGGCTAGTACTACGCCTCTAGGCCACGGACCACACCACATGCATTCAGTGCCTCCTTGGAGGCCCATCCTATTGTCTCCAGTAGGGCCCAGTACCAGTTAACGATCCAACATTTTCTTCAGTTTCAGATCAAATCCTGCACGGGATCGAAAAGAAGTGAAGTATGTTTGTTTTCCTCCTTACATTTACAACAAACTTAATGAGAAAAACTAAGAACACGAATGCTATATATAGGTTATAGTATGTAAGTTAAAATATAATAACAATGTAATAATAGTATAGTTATATTTGAAGTTTTTTGGAGAGTTATTTTTTTTTTGTCAAAAATTGTATAGCTAATCCCTCGCTAGAAGTCTAGAACTACTGGCACCAGAAAAGGAGGGGGAAAACAATGTCGCTGGTAGAGACTAGAGAGAGACAAACGAGTACTACGGGCCTATTTGCATCGCTACCATGCCAATTTTTTTAGTAGTGTTAAAACTTAGGCAAATTTTGGTACTACCATTTTTTTTGGTAGGGTAATATTGTATTTAGTTTGCTATCAATATAAAGCCAACATGTGACTTCCAGTGAAGATTGTTCTAAATTGATGGCAAATCTAGCATGGGCATTACCAATAAATTGGTCTCAATCCAAACAAGCACATGTACTATTTAAACTATCAAAATATTGGTAAGGCTAAGTTTTGGCAGCAATCCAAAACGGCCCTACATTACAACTTCGCTAGATTGTCCATATATATGGAACAGCATCAAACAGCGGCAGCAAACAAACTTGCGGCCATGTAACAATGTAACCTTCGTTTTCCCTTCTTTTTACGTGACAGGAGCTCAAGTTTTCGTCCCGTGGCTAAGGAAAACGAAGCTTTGCTTTTCGGTGAAAACAACACAAGGGACGGCACAAGCCACAGGAGAGAAGATATCATCACATCGATGCCTTGCATTTCAATTGAATTTATTCATATTTTTATAGATTGGTTTGAATTTTCCATGGTATCTTCTCCATTACATCTTTCCAAGGATTGAGCAATCTGAAAACAACCTCAGATGCTATGCTCCTGGCTCGCTCGGAAACGAACATGATAAGATGAACATGTACTACTACAACAACAGAATATTTTTTTCCTTTTATTTTCTTCTTTTACTTTTCAGTTTGTTCTGGGTAAATCACCGGTGGGTTGAAAGAGAGAAATCAAAGGGAGCGCCTCTCATGAAAGGGAAAGATGCAAATTCTGGCCCTTTTGTTTTTTCCTTCTCCTTTCAGTTTATTTTCACATATTGTATTCTTTTCCCCAACTGTTTTTTCTCTTTGATTCTGCTTCTTTGAAAAGTTTTCATAGCCATGTTTAATTTGTTTGCCTCTTTTCACTTTTATTCTCAAGCCTCCCGTGAAAAGAAAGATGATTAGCAAGGCTTGTGCTTTTGCTTTTACTTAGAGCTCTCCCTTCTATTCACAAGTCGTTTTTCTCCCGCCTTTAACTTTTCCCTTGAAGGTTAAAGTAGTCAAATCTTTTTTATGCGGAGAAAATGAGAGAGAGAAAAGAAGATTAATTTTGATAAATCTTTTGCTATAAGCTTGGAACTGATAGATCAATACTGCCTTTCTTTTTTCTTTTTTTTTGTGGATATTACTCAGCCTTGTTGCTTGTCAAATACAGCGGGAGAGAAAATGATACAAATTTAAGAGAGTCGCCCTCGTGAAAAAGAAGATTGAAGGTTTGTCTTCCTCCATTATTGTCAGGTTATCAGCTTTCAAGCAGTCGATTCAACATCTCCATTTTCATTATTCGACAAACCATTGGTGAATCTTCTTTTGAAAACCACAAACTATTCCATTATTCTGTTATACAATCTGTACAATGAAACTATCCATAGTACTCAAGTACAGGAGAAAGCTCAACCAAACTAATAGGCAAACATCCTCATCATCAGACCACTGTTAAGTGTTAACTGAAGCAATGAAGGATATCACTATTCCAATTTATAATCAACCAATCCTAACCAAAAGTTGCTAAAACAAAAGGCCTAAACAAAGTTGCCACACATGGCACATGCAATTTTACTGCCTTTTTTGACACAGAAAAAGAAACAAAAATTCATCCCCTTCCCCAACCAAGTACTACCACCACTACACATCTCTGGTGAGAATAGGCGATGAGAAAGACCCATCCTCTTTTCCTCCTTTTGTTTTTCTCCGATATTTTTTTTCTTTTTTACCCCCGGCTACTTTCCTTTTTTCCGGACCTCACCTCACCCCCATCGCGGCACAGGTCGTTCTCCTATCTTTTTCACGCCTAGTGTGTACCGCTGAGACTGTGAGGCAGCCCATTCCTTGCCTGTGAAGTTTGGTACTCAGTTCTGTGACCCTGTCACACAACAGAGAAGGAAAGAAAAGTTCTCACATTTCCACTGCAATGATGCCGAGGGGGGAGAGAGTGAGAGGCATATAGGCAGAGTTTAGTTACAAATTTTTTCTTCAAACTTTAAACTTTTTCATAACATCAAAACTTTCCTACACACACAAACTTTCAACTTTTCCGTCACAACGTTACAATTTCAATCAAACTTTCAATTTTAGTGTGAACTATACACACCCATAGAGGATTTTATTGACAATTGAATCATTGGTTGAAGAGAAGGGTGGGGCAACTAGAGATGAAAATGGTCAAAAATGTTTTTTTTCCTCATAAACGATTTCAGTACCGTTAAAAAAAAATTATATTTACAAAGTGTGCGTAACTCAATTGGTTAGGTTCATTGTGGTGAAACCACCTTACCCGGATTCAAATCCAAGATTTGACACGAGTGCTCATATTTATGGCTAATTATTTTTTAAGTGATAGGTGACGTATTTATTGATAGCATTTGTTATGCGTTCATACGGGTGAGTATGCACGCGCTGTGAGCGACTGCATTTATACTGTGTTTCTAGAAAAAAAATCTATATGAAAATAACTATTTAGGGATAACTTTAATATGATGTTGCTGTGAGTCTAAATACTAAATTTTATATATAGCTAAAGACGAAAACGGTTGAAAACAACATCATCTTTATATTATTCTTACGAAAACAATATCAATATGGTTGGAAATTTCTATACTAATTTCACCCCTAATCTCTATATCTAAATCATTCTCGATCAGTCAAGAAATTTTTTATATTGATCAATTTAACTATTTAGTAAAGTTAAAGCCGATAGAATTTTTTAATAAAATAAATCAAATTCTACATATGCTATAAAAAAAAAGAAACCGTACCACTTTTTTTTAATCAAAACTACACTGGAGAGTCGGAAATTTCTTGCGCTGGGCAACTGCAGGCAGTGGTGGGTGGGGCGTTGCTTTCCTGAAAGCAAGACGTTCAAACCGTCTCGGCATTGGCGTTGGCGATACCGGGAGCAGCAGCAGCAACGCGATGCCCCTTGTCGCTCGCGACTACTCACGCTGCACCACGCGTAGTCCTCACACGGACGCGCGCCGCGATATCTCTCGCATCGCACGACCGGTGGCTGGTCGGTCACGGTCAGGTTCTTCTCTCCAACCCGCCGCTGATGGATTATACTACTCCTGCTGCCATTTACCGCGACCGGAGGGTGGGCCCGGATCACGGGCTGGAGTGGGGCCCACCTGACAGTGGTGGTGATGGTGTGTCTACTGCAGAGAAGAATCACGGCCAGGCCAGGCCAAGTGGTGGTGGCACACCAAGAGGGAACCAAAGCAGCGTTGCACCCTGGTTCAGCTGCAAATGTTACGGTGTCACCACGTTTGCGCTATAGCCACGGAGTATACACTTACGTTTCTACCCGGAGTTAAAAGGGGTGTTTGGTTCACGGTCACATTTTATCACATCACACTTTTAGCTATCATAATGTGTTAAACATTTGTTTGTTTCCCTGTAATTTGTGACTTGTCACATTTTCTCAATAGCAAGCTCAATGTGTTGTGGATTTATTTTTTCATATCAATTTTACCACACTTTACGTCATCACACTTCTGTACCTGTCAAAACTTGCTTAACCTTAATTGTGCTAGAGTATAACCGGCAACCAAACACATCTAGTGTTCATTCCTACAGTAAAAATAAAAGAACTATTAATGTGTGACTTAAATTTTAATTATTATAAATTTGAAAAAAATATTATATCATATTTTAGAATAATTTATACATAAAAATATTCGTTTATCAAATTTAAAAGTATGCTAATAAAACCCAAAAAAATATATGTAGCTATTAATCAGAAAACAAGGGGCCAGAGTAGATAAGTTGGCCACAAAAAATACGTTACACACCACACTACCCGGCAGAGGTCGTTCTCCTATCCTTTTCACGCCTAGTGTGTACCGCTGAGACTGTGAGGCAGCCCATTCCTTGCCTGTGAAGTTTGGTACTCAGTTCTGTGACCCTGTCACACAACAGAGAAGGAAAGAAAAGTTCTCACATTTCCACTGCAATGATGCCGAGGGGGAGAGAAGTGAGAGGCATTCAGGCATGTAGAGGAGGGCTCATTTGATTGAAAGGAAATTTATAGAAATTTTAGAGGATTTCATTCCTATAGAAATTTTTCCTATATAGTTATTTGAATCAAAGGAATGGATCCTATGGAATCCTATGAAATTCTTATGAAATACCTCTTCCCATGCAAGTTTTGGAGGAAATTTAACATGAGGTAGAACCTCATGGAAATAATCCTTTGAGTCTTTATCTCACCTTAAATTCCTGTGTTTTTCCTGCGGCCTAATCAAACCGTCGTTCCTATGTTTTTCCTGTGTTTTGCATTCCTCTGTTTTACACTTGCATTCCTGTCAGAATCCTATGTTTTTCCTATTCCTCCTTGCTTTTCATTCCTGTATTTCAAAGGAGCCCTGAATCATTGGTTGAAGAGGAGAAGGGTGGGGCCAACTAGAGATGAAAATGGTCAAAAATGATTTTTTTTTTCTTCAAAAACGATTTCAGTACAGTTAGAAAATTTATATATTTATGAAGTGAGCGTAACTCAACTGGTTAGGTTCATTGTGGCGGAACCACTTTACCCGGGTTCAAATCCAAGATTTGACATAAGTGCTTGTATTTACGGCTAATTATTTTTTAAGTGATATGTAACGTATTTATCAATAGCATTTGTTGTGTGTTCATACGGGGTGATTATGCATGCGCTGTGAACGACTGTATTTATACTGTGTTTCTGAAAAAAAAAAGTTTTATATGAAAACAACTATGGCAGTGTTTAGTTCACCCCCAACTATCCCAAACTTCCAACTTTCCATCACATCACATCACATCTAAAACTTTCCTACACACATAAACTTCTAACTTTTTTTTCCCAAACTTCTAACTTTTTTCAGGAAATAAACACACCCTATTTAGTGATAACTTTAATGTGATGTTGCTGTAAGTTTAAATACTGAATTTTATATATAGCTAAAGACGAAAACGGTTGAAAACAACAACATTTTTATATTATTCTTACGAAAGCAGTATCAATATGGCTGGAAATTTCTATACTGATTTCAGCCCTAATCTCTATCTAAATCATTGTCGATCAGTCAAGAATTTTTTTTATATTTATCAATTTAACTATTTAGTAAAGTTAAAGCTGATAGATTTTTTTAATAAAATAAATCAAATTCTACATATGCTAGAATAAAAAATACTCGCTCCGTCCCATTTTAAGTACGACCATGAGTTTTCACGCCCAACATTAGTCGTTCGTCTTATTTGAAAAAAAATTTGTAATTAGTATTTTTGTTGTTATGAGATGATAAAATATAAATACTACCTCCGTTTTTTAATAGATGACGCCGTTGACTTTTTCTCACATGTTTGACCATTCGTCTTATTCAAAAATTTTATGCAAATGTATAAGATATAAATCACACTTAAAATACTATGAGTGATAAAAGAACTCATAACAAAATAAATTATAATTACGTAAATTTTTTGAATAAGACGAATGGTTAAACATGTGAGAAAAAGTCAACGGCGTCATCTATTAAAAAACGGAGGTAGTATATATTTATCATCTCAAGTTTACGACATGCAACTTTTAGAATCGGAAAAGGTTGAGGTGTGTCACCCGATTGCCGCAACACTATTCCAATTAGAAATAGAACGGTAAGAAGAGATAATGCGCTTATTTAACTGAAAGTCGTTAGTCACTAGAAATTACCCATTACCATCGGTAGGTTGCAATTTAGCAGATTCAACAAGAGAACAAATCAGGAGCTAGAAGCAGTAATGTGTTTATCATTTTTTATCATTTTTGGTAATGGATTAAGAATCTGCCCTACAGTAATGTGTTTATATTTATCTTTTTTTTTGTAATGGATTAAGAATTGGTGTAGATTTTTAGAGCCATTTTCAAGTTTAAGTGTCAGCTCAGGCTCGTCTTCACGTTCATGTATACATGTGACTTCAATATATGCCTTGTGGGTTTGACCCACCTAGTTTTTTTTTGGCGTGCTCAATCATTGATTTGGTCTCACCTTAGGCCTGGTTTAGTTCCTAAATTTTTTTCCCTAAAACATCACATCGAATCTTTGGACATATGTATATAACATTAAATATAAATTAAAAAAACTAATTATATAGTTAGGAGGGAAATCACGAGACAAATCTTTTGAGCCTAAGGCTCAAAAGATTCGTCTCGTGGTTTCCAGGCGAGTTATGAAATTAGTTGTTTCATTCGTGTCCGAAAACCCATTCCGACGTCTGGTCAAACATCCGATGCGACTTTTCGTGAACTAAACAAACCCTTAATTGATGATCAGATTTATTTACTATTCCCTCCGTCCCATAAAAAACGAATCTATAACTGGATGTGACATATACTAGGACGATGAATCTGAACATATGTATGTCCAGATTTGTAGTACTATGATGTGTCACATCCGGTATTAGATTGATTTTTTATGGGACGGAGGGAGTACTTCTCAAACTATTGCGGTAATTTTCTCAGGGTGCCCTACAGAAGCACAGATAAGAAGGCCCAGGAAATAGTGATTAAAACATGAGTGATCAGGTACAAAGGTAGTAACTAATACTCCAATTCCCAAATGTGCAGTACTCCCATTTCTTATGTAGTATTGCTTGAAGCCGCGGGCAAATTAAGCTGAACCAAAGACGTGTCTGGAGTAGTGCTCCGGTGCAATATACTTGCAGTATTCTACTACAAGTAGAATTAATCTCGACCGTTTATTTTAAAGGATAGATTAGTAATCTCTTAATATATATTAGGGGTAATTTTGGAATGGGATGA
This sequence comes from Oryza longistaminata, assembly GCA_009805545.1. NCBI lineage: Eukaryota > Viridiplantae > Streptophyta > Magnoliopsida > Poales > Poaceae > Oryza > Oryza longistaminata. The sequence goes on from CM020178.1 coordinate 40,948,168, forward strand.
TCATCTCGACCGTTTGCCGCAACGCATCTCGCCCCAGACGCATCACCGTGGTTTCTGCTCCTCCCGGCAGGCGGCGACGCGGCCGGCGGCGCTGCGCCCGAGCCCCAGCCGCGGCACCACCACCACCACCACCACCACCACGGCACCACCACCGCGAATCTTTCCATCACCGCTCACCTCCTCCTCCCCTTTTCTTTACCGTCCCCGACGCCAACGACGTCATTTTTCAGTTTCACCTCTCCAAACTCTCTCTCGCTTTCCTCCCCTGACGCAAAGATCACATCAGTTTGCGAGACCTAGGAGAAGGAGAAAGGCATTGTTGCATCATCTCCCCGAGATCGCTCGCGTCGTCTGATCCGGGGGGGCACTGCCAAGCACGAAGTGCTCGTAGCTACCGTGCCGAGGCCGCAGCACACTTCGAAGCTGCACGGTTGCTTAGGCGTGTCCAATTTAGGCTGTGTTTAGATCCAATTGGATCTAAACTTCAGTCCTTTTTTGTCACATCAACCTATCATACACACACAATTTTTCAGTCACATCATCTCCAATTTCAACCAAAATCTAAACTTTGCGCTGAACTAAATACAGCAACAGTTGCATGAGTACTACTATCGCACTGTGCTTTAGCGTTTTCTCCCCCACACAAGTAAAGAAAACAGCTTCACGTGAACCTCTTGTACTAGGCACTGTTTGGAACGCAGAAAATGGCTTGCTGAATTCTTTTACCGAAACATTCATAATTAGGACGAATTGGCTCTGAAATTTACCAGACAAATTACCATTGTGAAATCTTTCCATTCAAAAAAAAAAAACCATTGTGAGATCTTGTGGAGGTGAAGTGAGAGCGAGGTAAAGGTCTCTCCACTGGGTAAAGAGAGAGAGGAATCACGCTATTCCCATGGGAAGGCGTCGCATTTGGCACTAGTACACAGTACAGTGTGCAGGCATCGATGCGGTTGCAGTCTGCAGAGTGGTGTTGGGGGTGGCGCGGCTTTCGAGACTGCACGAGCGGAGTCACCCACCCACCTCCTCCACACGTCCACACCGATCCCATCTCTCGCTCGCAGTTCTCCGCATTTCTTCCGATTATTTTAATCCGTTTTATTCGGCGAAACGGATGATGATGACGGATTAGGTGGGCCCCATCCGGGCCCACAGAGCAGTAACTGCCACCTCTCTCCCCTCTCTTCTTCTTCCCTTGCTTTGATCAGGTGAGAGCGTACTGTACTGTACACCTGTTCATCATGCCCACATCCGTCCAATTTCTCCTTGTTTTCTCCAACGCCATGTACATGTACGTCCACAGAAAAGTATACTACTGTTTCATATTTTTTTTCACCCAAGTGGTAAGTTTGAACTGAATTGATGAGTGATCACAACTTTGCAGTTTAAGCTCATGGATGTCCAATTCAAGGAGCAGCAGAAGAATCTGAGAGCCAAAATGGCACGCGTACTATTTGAACTAATTACTCATTGTTCATCTCTTCCATGGAGATTACAAGTGCTACAACTTAGCAAGGATGGGCGGTAATACTAAAAACTGGTAAAACAAGAGGGAAACTTTTTTTAGGATTTATCCAACTACAAGTGGAGAAGCAGCAGAAGATCACGAGGCTTTGCAGCAAGCAAGCAAGCAGCATCACTTGATCACTCTGCTTACAATCTGTAATAGAGTACTACTAGTTCTACTCGGCAGAAGGGGTGAAGAACAGCAGCTTCACAAAAAGCCCCGAATGCTAAAACCAAAAATTACAAGGGTCAAAAAAAGAAGAGAGGGGTAAGGGAAGATGAAAGGGAAAAAAATTGGAACGCAAAGTGTTTTTTCTCTTTTCCGAAAAAAACCCCGGAAAACCCCAAAACACCAAAAACTAGATCCCCAAACGGATCGAAGCGCGCGGTAGAAAAAGAAACGAAAAAGAGGAGAGGAAAACAAAAAAAAGAATCGATGAACTAGTGATGGTAGTGGTAGTGGTAGTAGTTCTAGTTATTCACCACGCCACGCTCAGAGGACGGCGGCGAGCCCCGTGACGACCTTCGCTTTGGGAGGCTGCTGCTGCTGCTGCTGCCACAGCTGCGGCGGCGACGGCGGCGGCATCTTCTTGCTCGCCTCCTCCGTCGGGCGCCACGGCGACGGCGACACCACCACCGTGATCTTCTCCTCCGCGGCGGGGATCTCCCCGCTCTGTTTCCTATCGAACAGGAGCTCGAACGCGCCGGAGAAGCTCGCCGCCGAGACCGGCGTCGCCGTCGCCGACGTAGTGGGCATCACGGTTCGAGCGGCGGCGGTGGCGGCGGCCTTGTCGCCGGAGCGGACGTGCGGGGACAGCCACTTGGCGCGCATGTACTCCGGCTTGCGCCATGGAGGGAAGTGCAGGCCCTTCTTCTTCAGGCTCTGCCGCGCCGCCTCCGCCACGACAGCCACGATCTGCCCGAGGCGGTCCGGCGTCCCCACGAACAGCGGCGGCAGCGCCTGCAGCGCCGCCCGGTACGCCTTGGTCGACCGCGCCACCTCGAACTCCGACCGGAAGTCCACCTCCACGATGAGCCTCACCTCCTCGCCGACCACCGCATCGATGTACTCATGCTCACCTGCCCGGGATTGACAGATTCCACCGCCGCGGTCAGGGGCCAGCCGGAAAAGGGGTTCGTGTCGAACTCAACTGCGGCGAGGAGAGGTGGGTACCTGCGGGGTACGAGGAGGTCTTCTCCCATCGCGAGCGGCAGACGGCGGCGTCGTAGCCGAGTGCGCGGAGGCCGTCGGCCACCGCGCGGCGGCACTCCGCCTTGCCCTTGTAGCCCTTGCCGCATCTCTCCGCGATCCTCGACGCGTCCGCGAGAAGATTCCGCTCCGCGACGCTCGCGCTCTGCACCAAACCCTGCCAAGAATCGCACGCAAAGGTCAAATTCGCTTCTACCGACGAAGGGGAAGATTTGGGGCTTCTAATTCTGGGATTTCGCGTGCGGCTTGCGCGAGGAACAAAGAATTGTACAGTTACCTTGAGAGACTCCAAGGCGTCGCCGGCGGCGGCGGGGGCGGAGGCGGAGGAGTGGTCGGAGGGGAGGAAGAAGCCCTCCTCGTCGTCACTCTCCTCGTAGTTGCTGCCGTTAAAGCAGTTGCAGCGCCCGCGCTGCGGCCGCTCGACGGCCGCGGAATCCTCCATGAAGCTGAGCACCATGCGGTCGAGCCCCACCGACCCAGCCTCCACCTCACCGCCGGCGGCGGAGGCGTAGACCTTCTCCGCCTCCTTCTCCCCCCTCTCCTTCCCATCCCCGGCGAGCCTCTCCGACGCAGACACCCTCACCAGCAACCTCCGAAACCTCGACACCCTCGGCGGCGGCGCATGCTGCTGCTGCTGCGGCGTCGGCGGCGTCACCGGCGGCTTCCCCTCCATGGCGCCGTGGTGGTGGTGGTGACCGTTCTTGAGCTGGAACGGCATCGATCGCATGAATCCTAACCACTACAAGTCTACAACCACACCATCTCCGCCAAACCCCACCCCCACAACCTCCCAAGTAACCAACCGCACCACACCACCCCACACCACCACCAGTCCAACCAACCGCAGCCTACTAGCACCCGTACTCCGGTGGTTCGCCGGAGCCGGCGGCGGCCATTCTCCGGCGAGCGGCGGAGACGACGCCCTCTCCTCCCCTTTTTTTTTCACAGTTTACACGCCGCGCAAAGCGAAGGTAACAACAAACAAACGACGGAGCGAGAGGAGTTCAAACGGGAGGAAACCTGGGCGATTTTAAGGGTGAGGTGAGGTGGGGCCCACGATGACGTGGCGGTGTGGTGGGCCCGGGTGCGCAGTGGGTACGTGGCGGGGCTGCGGGAGCCCGTTGGTCGCGGGATGAGGGACACGCGTCCCGCACGGAGGGCGCACGGCCGTTGCCGTTTACGACGGGTACGCGTGTAAAGACCATATTGCCCTCGAAAATGGGTGGTGGTTTCTCGAACCGTGTTGGGAGGACGAGGGGTATAGTGGGGATTTTACTCGGGGAGAGGTGGATGGTGTGCGGACGTGGGGAACGGCAGGAGAGGGGTACTTGTTTATGAATTTCATGGTTTTTAAGATTGGACTAGAAAATTAGCATGCCGGTTGGCACGCCAATAAATTTATAGCCATGTGTGTATATATTACCATGTGTATTACTATAAGCTATTGATTTCTACCAAAGCAATTGCTGTTAGTTCTATAGAAATATAAGATATCAACATGGTAATGGTACTTGTCTTAACTGTATTTTCGACATTATATGAAAATTCTTAGTGTTACTTGCTTATGTATTTGTAATTTTGCTTATCTTTTCTTTATTTTCAATTAAACCTGTAGTAGATTGTATGTATTTGAAGATTTTTAATGCTAAGATTCTTGTTACTACTTGTTTGGTGCTTTTAATTTCACTATTTATTGTTTTATTTTCTAGAAATATATGATGTTACTATCATGAAGTTACTTACCTCGATTTTGCTTTAGTATGAAGTAATTGAATTTACGGAAAAAAATTATCATGGGTTAGAAATCCTAATATTTTCCCCTTTTCTTTCCCTTCATTTTTTATTTATTCAGTTTTCTATTGCTCCATCCGGCCATAAATATTTGGCCAAACATCTGTAACTTGGCCACTAATAACATTCCATCCGTGCGGAGGGAGTGTTTTCCCAACTCCCCTGAAATAACGCAGCCATAGTTTAGTTTATCAAACACATGGAAATAATATATATAAAGTTAATTGGAAAAGTACTATCATGATCTTATAAACTCAAACTAATGATCAAAGTTCATAAAAATAGACTGAAAATTCTTATTTTAAATGTTGAAAAAATTATCATTGGGAGTACTTTTTTTTCCCTATAATTCTGTATAGTTTTCTGTTCGCCAAGCATGCACACGCCTCGTATACCAAGAGGGATTTTCTTGATGGGAGTTTGATACATGAGAAACAATCTACTGCAGTTCTTTTGTTATTTTTCATGCGAATGGTACGTGGGGCGTCAGGCCCATGCGTGTATGCAAGGCCTGGCTAAATGCTAGGCCCTCCCATAGCGCAACGCAGTGTTCTTTTTTTTTTTCTTTTCTCGATCTCTCCCGATGCATGTATGTTCGCCTTTTTTTTTTTTTTTTTTTTTTTTTTTTTTTTTTTTTTTTTTGCGTGGAGCCCGTTCCGTGAATAGGGACTTGCCACGTGGCTCATCTCTTCGGCGGATTAATTTGCAGAGAATTCGTGTTTATAGATAGGGTTGTTAGTTTAAAAATATTAATGGTGGGGCTAGTTGCAAATAGGATCATATAGAAATTGCTAAAGGCACCTCCCTTGTACGGCATAGAGTGATAGACAAAGATTTCGGATGCTTTTATAGTAGCGAGACAATAATTTGATTACAAACCATGCGCTTATTTTTTAAAACCGTAATGATTAGTATACAAAAAGTTTTATCAGATTTTATTAATTCATTGTGACAAACATAAGCCGCCAGAATTAGTTGTACGGATTTGATTTGTATATATTGATACTGTTTTGTGAAACATACATTTAGGTGAGTCATGGTTAATTTAAGTGTGTAGAACAGAGAAAATGAGATTTACAACTCCTATGAAATTTTCTTATCCATTTCCTTAGGATTAGAGGATTTGAGCTCAACCAAATTCATATAGATTGAATTCCTGTAGCCCAATTTTAGAGAAAACCAAGACACCTTTGAAATGCCCGGAGGCCAAAATACAAGAATAGGGAAACACATAGGGTTTTGAATAGGAATGCATGCAAAATAAAGTTTATAAAATACAGGTAAAGCAAAAAATCTTGCATCTTAACCCATATCTCCTAAGAAACTAGAATTCAAGACAAAATTTACAAGTGTTGACATTTTTAACTAAAGATTAACTTAATTTATCCCTAGAAGTCTATAATGCATGATAGATTTATACAAGCTATAGACTATAGAGTGTATAAAACCTGTGTCACTACTTTACAGACAGAATATATTACATGTCATTTTGGGATTGTCGTAAAGCTAAATTTATTTATTTATGATCAAGTTTATGAGAAACATCATCATTTTCAACACAAAACAAATATATATTATAAAATCTATATTTAATTATGGATTTAATATAAATCATTTGATGATGTAAACGCTATTACATTTTTCTACAAATTTAATCAAACTTAAAAAAATTAATTTCAGACAAACCAAAAACATATTACAACACAAGACAGAGGGAGTATATATAAATACACCACATTCTATTTTCTGAATGTTCTTTTCATGACTGGAAACACCTAGGTGTGTTATGTAGATACAACTCAATCGGCATCAGGAAACTATATTTACTATTTTTCTCTCAAGAGGGAGGAAAGTTGAAAAAAAAAGGTCTAACATATAACCTTATTGGCCGAGGTGACTGAGCCATACCAATGCACTCCAATGTGCTCCAAAATAAATTAATCAATATCTCATACTAGTTTCGTTTATTTTAGAAAGGAGAGGGGTATGCCATATTGGATGGCGAGGCAACAGCGACGGCCACATGCGGCGGAGGCGCACGGCGTCAAGGCAGGTACGCGTCGCGCGTACTACTGTTTTGGCGCTGGATGATGAGCAGGTGAAGGACCAGCAGCGACGTCCCATCCCACACGGGATACTCTACGCACACATGACATGATGCAGTGGATGGATGGATGGATGGATTGGTCACGGCTCACGGGAAAGGATGGAAGGGACCCGGCTAACCCTAGCCAGAGGGCCGGCCGGCCCCCTGGAGTACGTGGAGGATTAGGCTCCTCTGACTTCACACGCGAACGGTAGAGGTGCACAGTAAAATGAGTCTGGTGCTATAGTGTGTAACAGTGCTTCTGCAGTCGTTCGCTGTAGCAACAGTAGAAAACAGTGAAAACACTGTTCTGTTTCACTGCTCACTATTTACTGTAGCATGCTGTAGCTATTGCTCTCAATCGTCGGCTGTACATCGGACGGCTGAGATCTTGTGAAGTCAGAGGTACTGTGCTTCTCTGACTTTACCCCTAAAGTCAGAGGATCTCAATTCCTGGAGTACACGGCTACCACTAATCCAGCCAAACCGCCCAACAGGACGGTACTGTGTTCGCATCAATTGCCTGCTATAGCTACTATGACTGCTCTGCTTGCCCAAATCATTTTCTCCGTATTTCAGCGTTACTCCCTCAATCTGAAGATTTTTTTTTGAGCCACTTAAAAATTTACTCAATCCATCCCAAATGTAAAAGATTTTGGTTGTATATAACATCCTATATTGAATCTGAACAGAGTAGTACTACGATATGTCAAGATTCGTAATATTAGGAAGTGTTCAATTCAACTAAATTTCTTTATATTTAGAATGGAGGAAGTAATATCATTGTCTTCTGTTTAGGGGGTCTGCGTTATAACCATGATGTACATTATATAGTTAGTTTCTACAATTTTTTGCTGATCCAACAGGGAAAAATGGCCCCATCAAATGGGGCTAGATCCGTCCCTGCTTTAGAACGTACAAAAATATATACAATTCTCACATGAATTAAATACTTCTATTGTAGAGGAGACCTCACGCCCTCACCGAATTTATCATATTTTTTTTCAGCATTCTCATATTGTCCCGTCATATGGGTTGACAAATGCGGAAAAATACGTCCACCCAAGCTAATCTAGAATTGTTTACTTTTTGTCTTTCTAAAATATATTTTACAAAATAGACCCTAGAAAAATTTATCTTAGGAATGGACTATTTTCATGGTGTTAGCATCATTGTTGTCGTGGACCAACATGACAGCGCCAATAACATTGACACTAACGCTATCCCCATCGCCTCCCACAAGTCACGGATGGGAAGGGGGCCAATGTCAATTATACCGACACCAAGGATCTAATTGTAATTTTTTTTAAAAAAAATACTTACTAGATAAGAAAATATTTACAAATAGGTCAGCATTGGTGCCGATGACCTATTTGTAGAAAATTATTTGCATTTTAATATTTTTGGAATAAAAAATAGAAATGGGTTCAGCCATGTTTCATTTCAAGATGATCGGTTCAGGTCAAGCAAAGCATATATACCCGTGTTCACATACACCAAATACTAATTCATTCGTCTCAAAATAAACAAAGGATATAATAAGAGTATGTTTGGTAGAACTTCAATTCCTAAATTTAACACTCCACCTAGTCTCACTCTTATTTTAAACGAAGCTACAACTGTTTGGCGGTGCTCGAGCTCAATCTGAACATCACTGAACTGAACGGAGGGGGACAGGTTAATAGGCGATCAGGTGACGCACGTACGCCTCCCCTCTCCCCCATCCCCAAATGAATATGGCCACCCTTGAATAGCCCTGGCCGTCGCGCGCAGGCACACCGACACCCCCAAACCAAATCGCAATTAAATCCGCCACGCCACCTCCCCTCTCTCTGCGTTGCATTCCTCCCCTTTCCCTTCTTCCTCTCTCTCGCACGCACGCTCGCAGTATTGCTCTGCTCGCGATCGGGACCAAACGGTGGTTAGCTGATTCATAATTGATCGTGTTTTGGTCTGCTTTGTCTTCTCCCCGTGTCCGTTCTCTCCAAAACACACACACAACGCCGATGTAATCGTGTTTAATTACCCTGCTGATTGGTTAGCTGTGGCGTGTCGTCGCTGTCGATTGATCTCTTTGGAAACTGAGATGGGTAGTACTCCTAATTTAGTTATTATCCTAATTTATTGTAGATGGAGAGATGTCTAATTTAATGTGTGTGTGTGCACGTATGGATGGCATCATGGAAATTTTGATCGATCATGAATATGAATATGGTTTGCAGATTTCAGATTTGTTTGTCTGAGCCGTCCAATCTTTGTGCGGAATTCAGTTCATTGTTTCTACTCCTTGATTAATTAGTGGTTTCTGTAGTTTTCGTCTGTCGCCTAAAACTTCTACGGAGTACTTAGGCTGTGTTCGTTCCAGTGACATTGGGTGAGAAAGCTCCTCGTTTTCCGCGCGTACGCTTCCCAAACTACTAAATGGTGCGTTTTTTGTAAAAAATTTCTATAGGAAAGTTGCTTTAAAAAATCATATTAATCTATTTTTGCAATTTAAAATAGTTAATACTTAATTAATCGTATGCTAATGACCCACCTCGTTTTGCGTATCTTCCTAATCTCCCCAATCCCCTTCTCCTCAAACACACCCTTAGTATTTCTGAACCACTTGAGATTTCGCAGTTTGTTACAGTGGTATATTAGATTAAACTTTAGCACAGATCAGTGGTGACGAAATTTATGTCTTTTTCCTTCGTAGCAGAAAAAAAAATAAAGAAAGGAGTGGAGATCAAATAGTAAAATCCAGCAGCCAAAAGATGACATATTAGGAAAAATAATTCACCTCACCATTGGATACTCTCCAATATAAATACGACCTTGGCTACGCGGCACATTGTTTTCTGAGATGGGTAGTACTCCTAATTTAGTTATTATCCTAATTTATTGTAGATGGAGAGATGTCTAATTTAATGTGTGTGTGTGCACGTATGGATGGCGTCATGGAAATTTTGATCGATCATGAATATGAATATGGTTTGCAGATTTCAGATTTGTTTATCTGAGCCGTCCAATCTTTGTGCGGGATTCAGTTCATTGCTTCTACGCCTTGATTAACTAGTGGTTTCAGTAGTTTTCGTCAGTCGCCTAAAACTTCTACTAGTATTTTTGAACCACTTGAGATTACGCAGTTTGTTACAGTGGTATATTAGATGAAACTTTAGCACAGATCAGTGGTGACGAAAGTTATGTCTCTTTCCTTCGTAGCAGAAAAAAAATAAAGAAAGGAGTGGAGATCAAATAGTAAAATCCAGCGGCCAAAAGATGACATATTAGGAAAAATAATTCACCTCACCATTGGATACTCTCCAATATAAAATACGAGCTTGGCTACGCGGCACATTGTTTTCCTCGGTGCACAAGTGGATAATGCCAGTAGTTATATGTATCAGCACCAACAACTTGCTCTAATGATCCGTGCTTAATCTTTCAATTGATACAGAACCCCACTAATCAAGTACTCCATTTGATTTTAAATATATAATATGACTAGAAAAAAATACCCATACATTATAACGGTAAATACTATTTTAATTTTATTATTGCTATACGTTTTAGTTAAGGTGAGAACTCGTTTGGATATATATTCTTTTAGAAAATCATGAGATGCAATTAGGAGTCCGATCGTCTCAAGTTAGCATGCGAGTTTTTAAAAACGATTTCTTATACGATTCCTTCTGTATTAACAAAAGCAAACGAATTTAAAAACCGACTAAAATAGAATATGTATTTCCAAAACCAAGCAAACTTAAAAACCAACTCATAAGGGTAAGTGTGCGCGAGTTGTGAGTGTCTGTGTTGTGTAATTCTAAAAAAAAAGACTCATGCTTGAATGACGTACTGAAGTACTGGTAAAAACATCTTATTTTTTATAATAGTAGATATGAACTTTTAAAAATGTTATTATTGTTTATTTTGTTATAATTGGTATGCATAACTTTTATTTTTTTATAATTTTTACAGAATAAAGTAAAATATATGATACAAATGGTATGTCAAAAGCTAAATGGTTGAACATACTCCTAAAGTTAAAGGTGCCATGTATTAAAAATCGAAGAAAGTGGTTAATTAGTAATTATTTAGAGTGCGTAAAATGATCTCGATGCCGTAAGATTAATTAAGCGACGGTGACGTGCTGCGACCTTTGGGGGAGAAGTAGTAGGTTTGGTTGCGCCAACGCTATCGAACAAACTCACTGGGGATGTTCGCTAGTGCCTTGTGTTCACATAGATTTAAATGGCGAGACAGATATATTGTTTCCATGTAAAAGCTCATATTCTTGCAAACCCTTCACCTTATGCAAGATTTTAGTATAATTTATTAAGTTTAATGAAATTCAGGAGGGAAAGCTCTTCCCTAGTCTCCCTTTTTTTTTCTTAAAATAATTACCGGGGAATTCTTGTCATATCAATGAATTTCAATCTAGGTCCCTAGCCAATCAAATGGGGTGGGAGATTAGTGGGTCTAAGAGCAAGTTAAATAGCATAGCCAACTACTAGCTTCAATTCATCTATAGCCAATCTAATAGCTCATTCATACAATAAGTACATACTACACTATTAATATCTGGTCCCACCTGTCATACACACACTGCGTTTTAGAGTCCGTGCTACAGCTGTCTACAAATCTGTAGCCCGTTGCTCTTCTCTCTCCTTATTTATCTTCTTAAAATATGTTTGCAGCTGGCTTATAGCCCGCTATTGTACCTGCTCTAATAATTCAGGGCCTCTTTGGAAACCTAGCACTGCAAAATTTGAACCATTCTAAGCTAATCAATCCGTCAGAGATTGGTTGGTCTCTGTTTATATATAGGAGTATCTCGTTAGTTAGTTACTTAAATGTACTTACAAATTAGTATTAACGAGAAAGAAAAGCTTCCCTAAAAAAAAAAAAGAGAGAAAGAAAAGCCCATAGTTCTGGAAGCTGCAAAGTAAACAAGTTGATCAGAAAAAATAGGTTAAGGAAGATAATCAAATGGATATCCTACACCAGTCACTCTCTAGATCTTTGCAAAGGAGTACCTTCTCTTGGCATATCCGTGATGGTAGAACCTAGGCCACTTCGTTTAATTTTCTTTCTTTCTTTATTTTCTTTCTCCTATAGGTGTGTGTGTGTGTGTATACTATTCATCTGCACATACGCGAATTTACATGTTGGATTAAGAAAAACTAATAAACCCCTATATATATAATGTATTCAAAGAAAATTACACTCTTGAAACTAAGGATTTTGTTTCATTACAAGTTGCGTAGCATATATCGGCTTAATTATTAGAACTTTTTTTAATCCTTTTTAGCTATTTTTATCTCTTAAGGATAACTATGGATTTATCTCACTACTCTTCTTTTTATTTATTTCAGTAAGAACCTATTGGTTGTGTGTCTTGTAGCTGAGACTAGGAATGCAATACATTTCCAATAAAAAAAAGTACTCGAAGAAAAAAAAAAAAGAACAATGAAATGCAGTGGCTGGTACGCTGTACACGAACATTGCAGGTCGTTTTCGTTCCATTTGTCATGCGAATTTAAGCAAAGTTAACTTGTACGAGTGAACTAGCTAGATAGCTTATCGTGCTACTTGATCCGTTCGTCCAATTGTTGGACCTGGACTTTTGTGAGTCACTGGTAGAGTATGTACATATGTGCGGGTATGCCATATTGGATGGCGAGGCAACAGCGACGGCCACATGCGGCGGAGGCGCACGGCGTCAAGGCAGGTACGCGTCGCGCGTACTACTGTTTTGGCGCTGGATGATGAGCAGGTGAAGGACCAGCAGAGACGTCCCATCCCACACGGGATACTCTACGCACACATGACATGATGCCGTGGATGGATGGATGGATGGATTGGTCACGGTTCACGGGAAAGGATGGAAGGGACCCGGCTAACCCTAGCCAGAGGGCCGGCCGGCCCCCTGGAGTACGTGGAGGATTAGGCTCCTCTGACTTCACACGCGAACGGTAGAGGTGCACAGTAAAATGAGTCTGGTGCTATAGTGTGTAACAGTGCTTCTGCAGTCGTTCGCTGTAGCAACAGTAGAAAACAGTGAAAACACTGTTCTGTTTCACTGCTCACTATTTACTGTAGCATGCTGTAGCTATTGCTCTCAATCGTCGGCTGTACATCGGACGGCTGAGATCTTGTGAAGTCAGAGGTACTGTGCTTCTCTGACTTTACCCCTAAAGTCAGAGGATCTCAATTCCTGGAGTACACGGCTACCACTAATCCAGCCAAACCGCCCAACAGGACGGTACTGTGTTCGCATCAATTGCCTGCTATAGCTACTATGACTGCTCTCTGCTTGCCCATATCATTTTCTCCGTATTTCAGCATTACTCCCTCAATCTGAAGATTTTCTTCGAGCCACTTCAAAATTTACTCAATCTATCCCAAATATAAAAAATTTTGGTTGTATATAACATCCTGTATTGAATCTGAACAGACTAGGACCACGATCTGTCAAGATTCGTAATATTAGAATGGGTTCAAATCCAACTAAATTTCTTTATATTTAGAATGGAGGAAGTAATATTATTGTCTTCTGTTTAGGGGGTCTGTGTTATAACCATGATGTACATTACATAGTTAGTTTCTACAAATTTTTGCTGATCCAACAGGGAAAAATGGCCCCATCAAATGGGGCTAGATCCGTCCCTGCTTTAGAACGTAGAAAAATATATACAATTCTCACATGAATTAAATACTTATATTGTAGAGGAGACCTCACGCCCTCACCGAATTTATTATATTTTTTTCAGCATTCTCATATTGTCCCGTCATATGGGTTGACAAATACGGAAAAATACGTCCACCCAAGCTAATATAGTTTACTTTTTGTCTTTTTAAAATATATTTTACAAATAGACCCTTAGAAAAATTTATCTTATGAATGGACTATTTTCATGGTGGTAGCACTATTGTTGTCATGGACTAACGTGACGGTGCTAATAACATTGACATTGACGCTATCCCCCTCACCTCCCACAAGTCACGGATGGGAAGGGGGGCAATGTCAATTATACCGACACCAAGGATCTAATTGCAACTTTTTTAAAAATTACTCATTAGATAAGAAAATATTTACAAATAGGTCAACATTGGTGCCGATAACCTATTTTGTAGAAAATTATTTGCATTTTAATTTTTTGGAATAAAAAATAGAAGTGGGTTCAGCCATGTTCCATTTCACGATGATCGGTTCAGGTCAAGCAAAGATCGAGCAAGCAAAGCATATATATACCCGTGTTCACAGACACCAAATACTAATTCATTCGTCTCAAAATAAACAAAGAATATAATAAAAGCATGTTTGATAGAGCTCCAATTCCTAAATTTAACTCCAGGAGTTAGGTTTAAAGTGAAGTTATGGAGCTAACTAAACCCAGCTTCACCTCTCTATTTCATTTTATGATAACGTTCTACCCAACACCGCTCTCATTTTAAGATAAGCTGCTGTACTGTTTAGTTCCTTCCAAAGTTGAAAGTTTAGGTTGAAATTGGTACGATGTGACTGAAAAGTTGTGTGTGTATGATAGGTTGATGTGATGGAAAAAGTTGGAAGTTTGGATCTAAACACAGCCTGTGTAACTTTTTGATGGTGCTCAAGCTCTGGACATCACTGAGAGCACCTGTAATGGTAAAATAAGGTGCTATCTATAAAACATGTACATCTCAGCAATAGACTAGATTAATAGTAAACATTTCAATGGTATGTCTACATGGGTATCTATTGCTCTCTAATCCATTGCCTCGTTTTTCTCTATAGACTATCTCCAGATTAGTAGATAGCTTTGCTCTCTCTCTTCATTTAATCTCTTCCAAGTAAAAAAATATGTTGACATGTATCTCTTGTAGAGAGACTATAGATAACCATCGTGGGTGCTCTGAACTGAACGGAGGGGGCAGGTTAATGGGCGATCAGGTGACGCACGTACGCCTCCCCTCTCCCCCATCCCGAAGTGAATGGTAGCCCTGGCCGTCGCGCGCAGGCACACACCGACACCCCCAAACCAAATCGCAATTAAATCCGCCACGCCACCTCCCCTCTCTCTGCGTTGCATTCCTCCCCTTTCCCTTCTTCCTTTCTCGCACGCACGCTCGCAGTATTGATCGGGACCAAACGGTGGTTAGCTGCTTCATAATTGATCGTGTTTTGGTCTGCTTTGTCTTCTCCCCGTGTCCGTTCTCTCCAAAACACACACACAACGCCGATGTAATCGTGTTTAATTACCCTGCTGATTGGTTAGCTGTGGCGTGTCGTCGCTGTCGATTGATCTCTTTGGAAACTGAGATGGGTAGTACTCCTAATTTAGTTATTATCCTAATTTATTGTAGATGGAGAGATGTCTAATTTAATGTGTGTGTGTGCACGTATGGATGGCGTCATGGAAATTTTGATCGATCATGAATATGAATAAAATATATATTATAAAATCTATATTTAATTATGGATTTAATATAAATCATTTGATGATGTAAACGCTATTACATTTTTCTACAAATTTAATCAAACTTAAAAAAATTAATTTCAGACAAACCAAAAACATATTAGAACACAAGACAGAGTGAGTATATATAAATACACCACATTCTATTTTCTGAATGTTCTTTTCATGACTGGAAATACCTAGGTGTGTTATGTAGATACAACTCAATCGGCATCAAGAAACTATATTTACTATTTTTCTCTCGAGAGGGAGGAAAGATGAAAAAAAGAAGGTCTAACATATGATCTTATTGGCCGAGGTGACTGAGCCATGCCAATATACTCCAATATGCTCCAAAATAAACCAATCAATATCTTAATATCCCATACTAGTTTCGTTAGTTTCGTTTATTTTAGAACCGAGAGGGTATGCCATATTGGATGGCGAGGCAACAGCGACGGCCACATGCGGCGGGGGCGCACGGCGTCAAGGCAGGTACGCGTCGCGCGTACTACTGTTTTGGCGCTGGATGATGAGCAGGTGAAGGACCAGCAGCGACGTCCCATCCCACACGGGATACTCTACGCACACATGACATGATGCCGTGGATGGATGGATGGATGGATTGGTCACGGTTCACGGGAAAGGATGGAAGGGACCCGGCTAACCCTAGCCAGAGGGCCGGCCGCCCCCCTGGAGTACACGGCTACCACTAATCCAGCCAAACCGCCCAACAGGACGGTACTGTGTTCGCATCAATTGCCTGCTATAGCTACTATGACTGCTCTCTGCTTGCCCATTTCATTTTCTCCGTATTTCAGCATTACTCCCTCAATCTGAAGATTTTCTTCGAGCCACTTCAAAATTTACTCAATCTATCCCAAATATAAAAAATTTTGGTTGTATATAACATCCTGTATTGAATCTGAACAGACTAGGACCACGATCTGTCAAGATTCGTAATATTAGAATGGGTTCAAATCCAACTAAATTTCTTTATATTTAGAATGGAGGAAGTAATATTATTGTCTTCTGTTTAGGGGGTCTGTGTTATAACCATGATGTACATTACATAGTTAGTTTCTACAAATTTTTGCTGATCCAACAGGGAAAAATGGCCCCATCAAATGGGGCTAGATCCGTCCCTGCTTTAGAACGTAGAAAAATATATACAATTCTCACATGAATTAAATACTTATATTGTAGAGGAGACCTCACGCCCTCACCGAATTTATTATATTTTTTTCAGCATTCTCATATTGTCCCGTCATATGGGTTGACAAATACGGAAAAATACGTCCACCCAAGCTAATATAGTTTACTTTTTGTCTTTTTAAAATATATTTTACAAATAGACCCTTAGAAAAATTTATCTTATGAATGGACTATTTTCATGGTGGTAGCACTATTGTTGTCATGGACTAACGTGACGGTGCTAATAACATTGACATTGACGCTATCCCCCTCACCTCCCACAAGTCACGGATGGGAAGGGGGGCAATGTCAATTATACCGACACCAAGGATCTAATTGCAACTTTTTTAAAAATTACTCATTAGATAAGAAAATATTTACAAATAGGTCAACATTGGTGCCGATAACCTATTTTCTAGAAAATTATTTGCATTTTAATTTTTTGGAATAAAAAATAGAAGTGGGTTCAGCCATGTTCCATTTCACGATGATCGGTTCAGGTCAAGCAAAGATCGAGCAAGCAAAGCATATATATACCCGTGTTCACAGACACCAAATACTAATTCATTCGTCTCAAAATAAACAAAGAATATAATAAAAGCATGTTTGATAGAGCTCCAATTCCTAAATTTAACTCCAGGAGTTAGGTTTAAAGTGAAGTTATGGAGCTAACTAAACCCAGCTTCACCTCTCTATTTCATTTTATGATAACGTTCTACCCAACACCGCTCTCATTTTAAGATAAGCTGCTGTACTGTTTAGTTCCTTCCAAAGTTGAAAGTTTAGGTTGAAATTGGTACGATGTGACTGAAAAGTTGTGTGTGTATGATAGGTTGATGTGATGGAAAAAGTTGGAAGTTTGGATCTAAACACAGCCTGTGTAACTTTTTGATGGTGCTCAAGCTCTGGACATCACTGAGAGCACCTGTAATGGTAAAATAAGGTGCTATCTATAAAACATGTACATCTCAGCAATAGACTAGATTAATAGTAAACATTTCAATGGTATGTCTACATGGGTATCTATTGCTCTCTAATCCATTGCCTCGTTTTTCTCTATAGACTATCTCCAGATTAGTAGATAGCTTTGCTCTCTCTCTTCATTTAATCTCTTCCAAGTAAAAAAATATGTTGACATGTATCTCTTGTAGAGAGACTATAGATAACCATCGTGGGTGCTCTGAACTGAACGGAGGGGGCAGGTTAATGGGCGATCAGGTGACGCACGTACGCCTCCCCTCTCCCCCATCCCGAAGTGAATGGTAGCCCTGGCCGTCGCGCGCAGGCACACACCGACACCCCCAAACCAAATCGCAATTAAATCCGCCACGCCACCTCCCCTCTCTCTGCGTTGCATTCCTCCCCTTTCCCTTCTTCCTTTCTCGCACGCACGCTCGCAGTATTGATCGGGACCAAACGGTGGTTAGCTGCTTCATAATTGATCGTGTTTTGGTCTGCTTTGTCTTCTCCCCGTGTCCGTTCTCTCCAAAACACACACACAACGCCGATGTAATCGTGTTTAATTACCCTGCTGATTGGTTAGCTGTGGCGTGTCGTCGCTGTCGATTGATCTCTTTGGAAACTGAGATGGGTAGTACTCCTAATTTAGTTATTATCCTAATTTATTGTAGATGGAGAGATGTCTAATTTAATGTGTGTGTGTGCACGTATGGATGGCATCATGGAAATTTTGATCGATCATGAATATGAATATGGTTTGCAGATTTCAGATTTGTTTGTCTGAGCCGTCCAATCTTTGTGCGGAATTCAGTTCATTGTTTCTACTCCTTGATTAATTAGTGGTTTCTGTAGTTTTCGTCTGTCGCCTAAAACTTCTACGGAGTACTTAGGCTGTGTTCGTTCCAGTGACATTGGGTGAGAAAGCTCCTCGTTTTCCGCGCGTACGCTTCCCAAACTACTAAATGGTGCGTTTTTTGTAAAAAATTTCTATAGGAAAGTTGCTTTAAAAAATCATATTAATCTATTTTTGCAATTTAAAATAGTTAATACTTAATTAATCGTATGCTAATGACCCACCTCGTTTTGCGTATCTTCCTAATCTCCCCAATCCCCTTCTCCTCAAACACACCCTTAGTATTTCTGAACCACTTGAGATTTCGCAGTTTGTTACAGTGGTATATTAGATTAAACTTTAGCACAGATCAGTGGTGACGAAATTTATGTCTTTTTCCTTCGTAGCAGAAAAAAAAATAAAGAAAGGAGTGGAGATCAAATAGTAAAATCCAGCAGCCAAAAGATGACATATTAGGAAAAATAATTCACCTCACCATTGGATACTCTCCAATATAAATACGACCTTGGCTACGCGGCACATTGTTTTCCTCGGTGCACAAGTGGATAATGCCAGTAGTTATATGTATCAGCACCAACAACTTGCTCTAATGATACGTGCTTAATCTTTCAATTGATACAGAACCCCACTAATCAAGTACTCCATTTGATTTTAAATATATAATATGACTAGAAAAAATGCCCATACATAGTAACGGTAAATGCTATTTTAATTTTATTATTGCTATACGTTTTAGTTAAGGTGAGAACTCGTTTGGATATATATTCTTTTAGAAAAACAAAAGATATGCAATTAGGAGTATGATCGTCTTAAGTTAGCATGCGAGTTTTTTAAAAAAGATTTCTTATACGATTCCTTCTGAATTAACTAAAGCAAACGAATTTAAAAACCGACTCAAATAGGATATGTATTTCTAAAACCGAACAAACTTAAAAACCGACTTATAGGGGTGAGTATGCGTGAGTTGTAAGTGTCTGTGTGTAATTGTAAAAAAAAAACGACTCATGCTCGGATGACGTACTAATGTACCGGTAAAAATATCTTCAATTTTTATAATAGTAGACATTAACTTTTAAAAACGTTATTATTGTTATAATTTGTACGCATAACTTTTATTTTTATATTTTTTTTTGCAGAATAAAGTAAAATATATGATACAAATGGTATGTCAAAAGCTAAATGGTTGAACATACTCCTAAAGTTAAAGGTGCCATGTATTAAAAATCGAACAGAATAAAGTAAAATATATGATACAAATGGTATGTCAAAAGCTAAATGGTTGAACATACTCCTAAAGTTAAAGGTGCCATGTATTAAAAATCGAAGAAAGTGGTTAATTAGTAATTATTTAGAGTGCGTAAGATGATCTCGATGCCGTAAGATTAATTAAGCGACGGTGACGTGCTGCGACCTTTGGGGGAGAAGTAGTAGGTTTGGTTGCGCCAACGCTATCGAACAAGCTCACTGGGGATGTTCGCTTGTGCCTTGTGGTCACATAGATTTAAATGGCGAGACAGATATATTGTTTCCATGTGAAAGCTCATATTCTTGCAAACCCTTCACCTTATGCAAGATTTTAGTATAATTTATTAAGTTTAATGAAATTCAGGAGGGAAAGCTCTTCCCTAGTCTCCTTTTTTTTTTCTTAAAATAATTACCGGGGAATTCTTGTCATATCAATGAATTTCAATCTAGGTCCCTAGCCAATCAAATGGGGTGGGAGATTAGTGGGTCTAAGAGCAAGTTAAATAGCATAGCCAACTACTAGCTTCAATTCATCTATAGCCAATCTAATAGCTCATTCATACAATAAGTACATACTACACTATTAATATCTGGTCCCACCTGTCATACACACACTGCGTTTTAGAGTCCGTGCTACAGCTGTCTACAAATCTGTAGCCCGTTGCTCTTCTCTCTCCTTATTTATCTTCTTAAAATATGTTTGCAGCTGGCTTATAGCCCGCTATTGTACCTGCTCTAATAATTCAGGGCCTCTTTGGAAACCTAGCACTGCAAAATTTGAACCATTCTAAGCTAATCAATCCGTCAGAGATTGGTTGGTCTCTGTTTATATATAGGAGTATCTCGTTAGTTAGTTACTTAAATGTACTTACAAATTAGTATTAACGAGAAAGAAAAGCTTCCCTAAAAAAAAAAAAGAGAGAAAGAAAAGCCCATAGTTCTGGAAGCTGCAAAGTAAACAAGTTGATCAGAAAAAATAGGTTAAGGAAGATAATCAAATGGATATCCTACACCAGTCACTCTCTAGATCTTTGCAAAGGAGTACCTTCTCTTGGCATATCCGTGATGGTAGAACCTAGGCCACTTCGTTTAATTTTCTTTCTTTCTTTATTTTCTTTCTCCTATAGGTGTGTGTGTGTGTGTATACTATTCATCTGCACATACGCGAATTTACATGTTGGATTAAGAAAAACTAATAAACCCCTATATATATAATGTATTCAAAGAAAATTACACTCTTGAAACTAAGGATTTTGTTTCATTACAAGTTGCGTAGCATATATCGGCTTAATTATTAGAACTTTTTTTAATCCTTTTTAGCTATTTTTATCTCTTAAGGATAACTATGGATTTATCTCACTACTCTTCTTTTTATTTATTTCAGTAAGAACCTATTGGTTGTGTGTCTTGTAGCTGAGACTAGGAATGCAATACATTTCCAATAAAAAAAAGTACTCGAAGAAAAAAAAAAAAGAACAATGAAATGCAGTGGCTGGTACGCTGTACACGAACATTGCAGGTCGTTTTCGTTCCATTTGTCATGCGAATTTAAGCAAAGTTAACTTGTACGAGTGAACTAGCTAGATAGCTTATCGTGCTACTTGATCCGTTCGTCCAATTGTTGGACCTGGACTTTTGTGAGTCACTGGTAGAGTATGTACATATGTGCATGGACCCGGTGGTTGCAATCATCTGTGTCATGGCACCAAGTTTTGGATCATATTAGTGGATTAATTAAACTGTAATTGACATGGCCACATCAACCAGACGTGTACCAGCGTGTGTGCACGAGTGTGCTTAGCTTGGCTTAGGTCACTCATAAGCTGCACGGTTGGGTTGGGTGAAGATTGTTCTACTCCCTTGCTCGCGTCAATTTTTTCGGCGAATTATTATTGGATTTGCTTGGAGATGAATAGTAGACTTCAATAATAAACAGTGTTCATTTATCTGAGGAAGAAACCTGATGGTTGACCTACTTAATTATAAACCAAACAAGTAAGTAACTCATAATAAATGGTCTAAGCTATGCAATAAGATAAATTGTTCAAAAACATATTTTTAGAAACATTTTAATCCATGGTAGTAATTAGGGAAGTGTTTGGCAAGCCAGCTGCAACGGCTGCTGATGAAGCTGTGGGCTGCGTACAGTGAGTGCGTCACTGTTCGTGCCGGCTGCCGCAGCCCCGATAGCCAAACATGCCCTATATGGATAATTTCAAATTAATGGGACCATCGGTTATGTGAATGATTACTGTTTTGTGAGGGATTTTTTTCTATCCCATGAAAAATATGTCATATCAATTGATCTTCATGTACAGGGGAAAAACCAACTTTTTATTACTCTATTTGAGTCCTTCCTAAGAACTTGTTTGTTTAATCCTTAAATGATGGGAAATAATCCCACATCAAAATAAGTGTACAATATATCCTCTCCAAACCTCCTCAATCCCTTATTGGGAGTGATTAATCGAATAAGGTCTAAAGGATATCCATGGTAACCAGCGGTGGTGTCATCGTCGGTTATTTTGGGTGGCCACTCAACTTCTTATGATTATTCGTAAAAAATAGTGTTGTGTTAGAGATTGACCAGATTGTTTATATCAAATGCGTGGCATAGTTAGATTTTCCTGGCTCTAAAAAAAATCAGGGAAACACGGTTAATCAGTGCTAGAAGGAGAAACCACAAGCCATTTTCTTCAATGGAAAAGAGAGCTAGTAGAAAAGAGAGCTAGTGCACTCAAGATGCTAGCAATGTGGTCACTCTTCTCTCTGCGTGGTTCTGGACCTGCATGCAAGCCTGCCGGCTCTGCAGACGCACTACTACTGCTGCTGCTCTCTAGGCAGCAACAGTTTCGCTTGTTTTTTCCCCTCGAAGAACCGCATAAAGCTACAAACAAACATATACACGGATGATGCCCATTAGATTCCATCACAAAACTTGAGACAGGCAAGAGGACCACACTGCATCCACAAATACATATACATGCATCTCTGCATCACTGCGTGTATGCTTCCTCTCACACATTTGTAGCAGTAATACCCTGTCACCTACTCCTACTATGCTTCTCTTCTCTGAGAGTCAGGGCACTGCTTGTTGCAAAGCACAATCCCATTGCATGCTACAGTACACTGCTACTATACAATTCAGTGTACACTACATGTATCATCAGAAGTTCAGTACATGCAGCAGCACTGTAGAAGTAATATTTCAGTCTTTCAGAATGGATGTATACATGTATGGACAATTGCACACTGGCTTTTAGGACCATCTTGGATTGATGCTAATATAGTACCATACCAACTTTTTTAGTTTGAATACCCTCAAAAAAAAACTTTTTTAGTTTGAATAGTAAATGTGATGGTTTGGTTTGTTGTTAAATTGTTGATAATGCCTTTGTTCAATTTAACATAATTTTAGAACTTTCTTCACCACAATATGTAGAATTTTGCTTCTAATTGGCATAAATCCAAACATAGCAGTGATTTACAATGGTACCATACAAAACATGGATAGTGCCAAAACTACCAATATTTACCAATATTTTAGGTTGCATTTAGAGGTAGAGGTTGGGTATTTTACCTCTCCGTATGTAGAACAATCCATTAATGCATAATAATATGATTTTTTTTAGAAAACATATCTTTAGTAGTTTAGGAATCTCGGGCGTAAAAAAACGAGTGGATTGAAGTTAGAAAGAGGTGATAAATGACACATCTTTAATAGGATACTACTAATACAAAACAAGTTATTAGTTGGTGAGAGCCGTAGCAACTAGCAAGAAATTAAACAGGGTTTATAAAACCGTGCCATTATCATGATTATCACATACGGTAACCTTTTCTATTTATGAAACCACGGTATATCTCGCGGTAACCATCAAACCATACGGTGATGGTAGCCCTACTATAAATGGTTTGATAAAACCTAGTACCAGCAGTGTATCTACTCCCGTGCTGGGCCAGGGCCAAGGGCCAGCTGCGTGCACGCTTGTGGGCCCAGGTGGAAAACCCTTGCAGCCGTGCCCCACCTGATATCACGGTGAATTCCGACCGTACGCTCTGGATCGGACGGCCCCGCGCGCCGGGCCCCGCTCGCATGACATACCGGATCGCGCCGTTGATGCAACGGTGCACAACTATTCTATTCGGCCCCGGCTAGCTGCTGCCGTTCATCCTCCTTTCCAACGACTAAAGCAATCACGATCTTGATCAGGATCCGTCCATCGTGAAACCAACGGCTCTAGTACGAGCATCAGAGAGACTAACCGTAATTTTTTTTTTCGATGTACAAATGTCACCATTGCTGAAGAGAAGCTCAGGAGAGTGGTATATTTTCAATGGTAAAAAAGTTGGTATTCAGTAAACTGGAGATTGTTCAGGCGAAGAAGGATGGCAGCATGCGTCCATGAGATTCTGAGAGCATTTTCAGGGGATGCTGGGGACTCCAGCGGCAGACAGGCACCGGCAGAACATGATGCTGCTTGCAGCAGCGTAGCACAGAGCCTGTGGTGCCATTGAGCGATCCACGCGTTTGATGCAACGTGGTAGCTGCAGGCTGCAGCACAGCGCTCCTCTCGTCTTACAATATACTCCCTCCGTCCTAAGAAAAAAAAGACAAACCCTGCTTGCCGTGTCCAACATTTGACCGTTCGTCTTATTTAAAAAAATTATGAAAAAAATTAAAAAGATAAGTCACGCATAAAATATTAATCATGTTTTATCATCTAACAACAATAAAAATACAAATTATAAAAAAAATTTCATATAAAACGGACGGTCAAAGTTGGACACGGAAATCCAGAGTTTGCCTTTTTTTGAGACGAAGGGAGTAGTAATTATCTTATTTATTTTAAAATATACTTCCTCCGTTTCAATATATTTGTGTCTAGATTTATTAACATCTTTACGAATATAGACGATACTAGAAAGTCTTATAACCTAAAACGGAGGAAGTAACTGTTTTTTTTTCCAAACGGTAATCCTCCTATCTCGAGTGCTTTTCAACCAATCATAATTTTCTAATCATTTAATTCCACTTACTTCTTTAATTATCATACAAATACATAGACATATGTATATTTTGGAACCGATTGACGAGTAACTTACTAGTTAGTCATATCCAGATTTGTAGTATTATGATATATCCGATTTAATTTAAGGTTTTTATATTTTGAAACAGATGTAATAATAAATAATAGTGTGTGGCCCATAGGTGGGCCGTAGTTTCTCCAGGAGCTCACATCAGCTGTTACTTCCACGGAAAAGCAAGGCAATGGCGACTGTTCCTGCCTCTTCTCATCAGCCATTGCCATTGCCATTGCCATTGCCAATGCCAACGCTGTCCTCTTCAACAATTGACAGGCCATTTAATTCGATCCATGGACTGAAAGAAAATATTTGTATATACAAATACTCTGCTAGTACTAGCAGATATAATAGCTTTTCACTGAAAAGTAAAAAAGGTAAAATGGTAGTACTGTGCTACAGCAAAGGGTGTTCATTTGAGAGAGAAATCAAGGAGAGCTGCATCATTTGCTCCATTGAAAGGGAAACAGAAGAAAGTCTACAATGCAGTCGTCCTCAAAGGTGGGACCCACTATGATTGTCGATGAGACCTGGCCCACATGCAAGGGCATGCTATTTATTTTTCACTGTTATATTTTTTTTTCTGAGTTGGTAATTCAACTATCAAAGGGATTGCATGGCAGAAATGTTTATTGGAAAATAATAATAATTCAGTGGGCTTTGATGATCTTGTATACTCAAGTGCAAGCCCCTTGCTTCCCTCTAGGCTTTATCACCTGCCTTTTTTGTTTTTTTTTCTCTTGGTTTAGAAAAGATGAGACATTGGTAGAGTGAAGATTTCCATAATCAAACATGGCATCATTTCGGTTCAGTGTTGCAATAATAAAATGCAGAGCCCTGATGTAATGACCAAGAACTAGAGAGAAAGAGGGCAGAAAAGATTGGGCCCACAGGCCTCTCTACAGCTCCACTTTCACTTTGTGTGTGGTAATTTTCCTTTTTGCCCCTGCAAGAAAAGCAAATGCTTTTGGTGCCTTTGTTTGCGACAAAACAAAGCAGGTTTTACATCTAATCAACCCTTGCTCAGTGGTTGATAGTGATAGGGGTGATGATGGTGAGAGGGTTTGTTTTGCAGAAAAGAGACTCTGGTTTAGTTTAGTGGTTGTGCCAAAGTTTTTACTTGGATCATTCTTTTTTCTTCAATGTATTTTCTTGGGACTTTTACTTTAGGAAAATGTTCCAAAGCGAACGCTTTCTCGCTAAAATTAACACCTCCAAATTCAAATTCAAATAGGAGCAATCTTCTTTTTCAACAATCACTGTTTCCAAGTAGGAGTAACTGCAACCGCAATTGCATCCACAATCTGAAACAATTCTGAAGTTGAGAACAGCGAGAGCTTCTAAACACTTCTGAAAGTAGAACAAAACAGCACACAGATTGTCAAGTACACTTTCAGGAAAGGCCATTGTTACGTAGTGATGGAAAAGAACTAGCTTGCGGTGATCATCTTCTTCCACCCGGACCGAAGTCTGAAGAATCAAAAGTTGCAATGGCTGGTGATGGAGTGATGGCGATGCAGTTGCCTTTACGTTCTCTGCTCCCATTGGGCTGGAAATTGGAATCTCTCACCGCATGATGCATACGCCGCAGGCCTGCAGCTCTTTCATCAGCAGAGCTAAGATATTAGCAATGGATTCATGGAGCTCTTTGTGCTGTAATTGAATTTGTTCTTTTGATCTCTCTATCTCTGACACACAGACACTTTTACAAGAAGCAGTTTAGCACTAGCAGTGCATATGATTCGCTTTCACCTCCCGTTCTGTTATTTTACCTGCCCAGTGGTATTACTGCTTTATCATTCGGATAGTTTTGTTTTGGTTCTAGAAGAGTCTACAAATTTTGGTCCTTCCAGAAGCTTCCAGATAGTTTGTTTTGTAATTTTTGTTTAGGGGGGAAAAGAGTTCAGGCATCCGGGATCGTGTTCCTTCTGTTTATTCAGAGCCCAAGCATCTAGCCTGACGTGAGATACTGGTCCGCAGGCCACTGTCTTGGCCCAATATAACTACACAAGCCTAGTTACATGCATGGCTTTCTCTAACGAAAAAGAGAAGGAAAAAGTACACCGGAGGTCCCTCAACAAGTCACCACAAAACCGATACAACGTGTACCTCAACTTATAGAACCAGTGCAAACTCCTTCGGTGGTTTTGACTCCGGTTTTATCTGACGTGGCAGCTGACTCAACGTGGGATCCACGTGGGTCCCATATGTCAGCCTCTTCCTCCCCCTTACCTCTCCACCTCTCTTCCTCTCTCCTCTTTTTTTTTCTCACTTCTCTCATCAGTTGGGACTTGGGCAGGGCAGCCGGTGGGGGAGGAGGCCGGTGGAGGAGGAGGCTGGTGGAGGAGGTGGCAGTCCGGCGGCTGGCGACGGGTGATGAGGTGGCGGCGGGGGTGGCGACGACGCGGGAGCAGGAGGGCCTCCGCCCCCCCAGGAGTTGGGCGGCGGCGGCGGGGAAGGGCGGGCGCGGGAGGCCATGCGGCAACCGTGACATATGGCAACCGATTTATTAGCTCATTTCATCCATTCATTAAAACGGGATATCTCAAAATCATCAATCAATATATGGGCACATCCAGATATGCAAACTGCAAACCATCAGTAAGAAGTAACGAGAAGCTCAGGATGGAGAAAAAGCATAGCCACACAGCAACCATTCGGCGTTCCTCAGTTACGCATCACAAATTGTTTCAGACATTTAGCGTCACCACCGAAGCAGGTAGAATGATAAAAGGAAAAACAGGAATGGAACATAACAAGTGTTCAGATCCCTATGTTTCTGTAGGCTATTAAGAAACTACCTCATAGAAGTCATACTATTCTCATCCAGCACTCCACCATCATCAGTTCATCACCACAAAAAAACTCATCAAATCTTCCATAGGATGTCGCAGCAGAGCAAAACTTTCTGTGCATCAGATCACCGGTTTACCTCTTGAGGCGGAGGAAGATCACCACGACAACAGCTACCACGGCGGCGCCGATGGCCGCAGCTCCAGCCATCACCGGCCACGCGACCCCGGTCCCTGCAGAGGGCCCCGGGTGTCGGAGCAGCCACCCTCTCGTCCTCCGCAGCGGCAGCGGCAGCGACGGCCTTGGCCCTGGCCCTCTTCTTCACGGCGGCGTAGGACTTGGCGCGGTTATCGGCAGCAGTGACGGTGACCTCATCCTCCGTGACACTGCCATTGGGGTTGGTCTTCTCGGCGACGACGGCGGCGTAGGACTTGGCGGTCGTGCCCAGCTGCTACCCCGCCGCCCACGCCCGCCGCACCGTGCCCAGCTGCTCCGTCACCGTCGCCCGTGGAAAGGGGATGAGAAAGGTAGAGAGGTTGAGAGGGGAGGGGAAGAAGAGGCTAACACGTGGGATCCACGTGAGTCCCACGCTGAGTCAGCTGCCATGTCGGAAAATCTGGAGTCAAAACCGCAAGGACCTAGTTTTGCACTGGTTTTGTAAATTAGGGGATGCGTTGTATCCAGTTTTGCGGTTTAAGGGCGATTTTGTAACTCGATGTCGATGACAAGTTGAGGGACCTCCGGTGTACTTTTTCCAAAAGAGAAAAAAATGTTGCATGCATCTTGGGCCGGCTCCCTCGGCCTTAGAATCAAATCAGTTTTAGTGAATTCTAAATGAGAACCTAAACTGCTAAGCCATGCTTATAGTTTAAAAAAAAACCAAGAAGCCACTTACGCAGGAAATCCCTTTGGATAACTGCTATCACTGGACTTGGCATTGATAGTGCAGCTGCAGAGAGAATAGATTGGTCAAATCTTCAAATTGTGCAAGGGCCTGATGAGCGGGAGAGGGATGTAGTGATGTACCCATGGAACATGATGAGATGTTTGTGTTATTGGGGTTGAGGGATGAATATGGGAGGGCAGCAGAAGCGTTGAATGCCGGTGTTGTGCAAGAGAGTACAAATGATCTGGAAAATGCTGAGGGTGTGGCTATCCCTATAGACGATGACATCCGAGAAGAGCATCACTATTCCTATGATATGGAATGCCCTATGATTACTAAAGACACTTCTTACCCTACCATGAAGCAATTTAGACTAGCCATCAGACAATATGCAATAAACAAATAGTTTATCCTAAAGATAGAAAAGTCTGATCCTACAAGATTTATCGGCAGATGTATCGTTGAAGGATGCCCATGGAGAATCTTGGCACGCAGGACACCAGATGAAACACTAATCATGGTATATTAATTTTGATATATAAGTTTTTCCTTATAATGTTGTCATTGCCTATCATTTTACCTAGTATTGATTATTTGTTTTGCGTGTTGTTGCTTTTGCAGTTCAATGATCTAGTTGATGTCCACAAGTGTAGTTCTGCTAGCAGGATAAGAACTCCTATGGCTTCTCTAGGTTGGGTTGCATCCAAGGCAACAAAAATTCTGAGGGCGACTCCAAATATGACCGCAAAAGAGATGCAAGAAAATTTGCAGGATGAGTACAATGTAACAATTGGATACGACACAGTGTATAGGGGAAGAGCTAGGGCACTTGATGAGATGTATGGAAGCTGGGAAGCAAGCTTTCAACTTTTGTACAACTTCAAGGCACAAGTTGACATCAGCTCCCCAGGGAGCATGTTGAACTTGGTACTAAAGAAGTGAAAGGTGATGTACACTTTCATAGATTTTTTATCTCCTTTAAGGCTTGCATAGATGGCTTCCTGAATAGGTGTAGACCATATATCAGCATAGATGCAACCACCTTGAATGGTAAATGGAATGGCTATTTGGCTGCTGTTGTTGCTTTGGATGGACATAACTGAATGTTTCCTTTAGCTTTTGGCCTTATAGATGGAGAAACAATGGATAATTGGACATGGTTTATGAATCAGCTGAAGAGAGCAATAGGTGATCCCCCCCTATTATAGCAGTGTGTACAGATGCATCCAAAGTTTTAGAACATGCAGTAAATGACGTGTTTCCATAGGCGGAACAAAGAGAATGTTTTAGGCACCTTATGGAAAACTTTAAGAAGAAATATCATGGTGACATCCCTAACCATATGTGGCCTGCAACAAAGGCATACAAGATAGTTGATTATGAGTACCACATGTCTGAGGTCCTAGAAAAATGCCCTAAAGTACCTGAGTACCTTAAGAAACATCATTATTTATTGTGGATGAGATGCATGTTCAAAACTGAGATCAAGTGTGACTACATCAACAACAATTTGGTTGAGTCTTTTAACAATTGGATAAAGGAAATAAAGGATCTTCCTGTTGTTGAACTAGCAGACAAACTGAGGGCAAAAATCATGAAACTTTTTAATGTTAGGAGGAGGATTAGAGTGAGAGTACATGGGCGTATACTACTAGTTGTGGTTCTTCAATGTAACTCAAGGACTAAAGGCTTAGGACACTTGAAGGTGTATCCAGCTGCAGATTATAGTGCAGAGGCAAAAGATACAACTAATAATCAGCTGAGCCATGTTATTACAAGCAAGACAATGGAGTGTACATGCTTCTAATGGCAGCACTCGGGGAAGCCCTGCCAACATGCACTTGCATTTCTTACTACACAAAGAAATATTGATATGAATCTTTACATTAATGAGTGCTATTCCGTAGAAAGGTTCAAGGCTGCATATCAGGGGGAGATATGTCATATGACAGACAAGTCCCAATGGCCCAAGGTTGGTAATGGTTTTGTACTTCAACCACTAGTATATAAAAGAAGTGCAGGGAGTCATCAAAAAGTTAGGATAAAGGGTTGCTTGGAAAAAGGTGGCAAGAAGGGTCTTAACAAATATAAAAAGTGTCATGAATTTGGACACATGCAAGCTGGATGTCCTCAAAATGGTGCCAACAAGAGGTAAATTGTCGAACTCATATTAATGTCCGCATGAGAAAAATAGTATCCATAAGATCTGATACATTATGCTTTTTTCATATAATGTCAAACTCATATTAATGTCCACATGAGAAAAATGGTATCCATAAGATCTGATGCATTATTTTTTTTCATATAATGTGGCAGGAAGAGAAAGACCAAGAGAGGGAATACATCAGGAGGCCGTACATCCAAGTCTGGGCCAAGAACACCAAAAAGGAGCAAAGTCACTATGCCTCAACAAGTTATTGAAAGCCCTGGTGTACAGACAAGGATTCAACTTGCACTAGCACTGATAGGAGGGAAATCACAATCCACAATTTCTCCAAAGTCACCGGCCAAAATTTCCAAGCCATCCAATAAGATGACTCCAAGGAAGAAAAAGAACTGAATTTTTCTGTGGGATGTTGAAGATGACATATAAACTCATTTAAGTACCTTGTTGGTAGATGCTTAATTTTGGACCTGCAAAACTAAATCAACTTTCCTAGTCTCTTTTTCTCTGGGGAAGAAAAGTGTCTTCCTCCTTGGTTCTACCACAGGCAATCACATCGCCTACATACAACCCCGTTGTCGTCTCCAAAATGCTAACCACCTTGCAAATCCTCCCAATCCGAAAAATGTTTCCGTAAACGGCCATCTCAAGCAAATCAAGCTCCTCATCTGCAAAAAAAATGCATTGTTGTTTATATTAAATATTTATAGAAGTCTTCTCAAATGTGAAATTAGCTTGCTACTTGGAGCAAGGGAAGAGAGGACAGGACCTTCTCAACAAGGTATAATGTATTAATGCCATATGTATTTACTAATAAACTATAATACAAATTTGTATCTACATTCAATATTTCTTATTTTCTTCTCAACAAACTGCAGTGCTGCCTGGGAGAGCAGCAATTGGAAAAAGGAAGATGGCAGCGACAAGGTATGCAACTGTGCATGCTGTACTGAATTTCTGATTTAATTTGCAAAGATAGGATGTATGTATGGCGTCGCCACGCCATACGCCTTAACGCTATAGTTGTAAGACGGTGCTGGGTCGCCATACCTCGCCATACCGCCTTAAAAACAATGCCTTTTTCTTCTCACAATTTTATGTGTTCATGTGTTTTTAAGTTGTTTACTGTTTCAACCATCTTCATAGATACGAGTGTGTTTGAGAGAACGGAAATGACAAGATTGAGAAGATATGTAATATAAGATATGACTAGTTCAATTAAAAGTAAATTAAATTTTTTCACCAATACACGTGATGGAAGGAGATAATCTATCATATCACCTAGTGGGAAGGGATGTGTACGGTACTTTTTCTGCGATGTGTACTGTCCTTTCTGCGATTCATGTCCGTTTGAAGAACTTGATAATTATGGGCATATATTAAGAATGAGAAACTGCAGCTGCTATAGGGACTGTTGCTATAGGGAGAGTGAGGGAGAGTGCTTGAGATACTGAAATGCAGTTGTATATGATCGTACTCAAACCCAATAACTCCACTCGCGCCAGCCATTTTAAGCATGATCGGGTTTCCAGCTGGATCTAATCTCCACTGGTTGGGATCCCGTCCTGGAATCTGCATAGCTTTCTCCCAAGCTTCTTTCTTTTACTGGGGTGAAGTTGTGGTTTCTGGAATTTGAATTTTGAATCTTGTGCCGTGGGCGACGACGTCGTGAACGAAGCAGATCAGGACGGCGTGGTGGTGGCAGGAGGTCCAGCCGACAGCTGAACATCATTTATATTGGATACTAAAAGAACATTTGATTACTACAAATAATTATTTTATATATATGGATATATTGCATTATGCAATCATCTAATAAGAGATCAATAATGAGTAGTAAACTTAGTTTTTTAATAACAGTTTGATTAAACTATTTATTTACAAAATAATAATATATATATCTATTGTACTTACACTATATAAAATTTATTTTAATATTTTTTAGTAAAGAAATATCATTGTTGTACTCTACATTATTGGTTAGAAATATAAATATTCATACACTTATCATCAATTATAACATACCTCTATTATTATAAAAATTGAAAATATTTTTATCGGTAATTTGGTATGTCATCCGTATTTGAGTTGGTTTTTAAGTTATTTACTTTTAGAATTATAGATTCGTATTTGAGTTAGCTTTTAATCCCATTCGCTTTTGGAAATATAGAAGGAGTCATATAAACAATATCTTTAAAAAACACCCGCATGCTAACTTGTAAAAACAATATCTAAGTAAACTCTCACAGATTAAGATAGCCTTCATCCATTGCAACGCACGGGTATTTTTTTTGAATATAATGTTGTTTTTTGGTAATATTTATAGTGTATAACAGCCACCAGATTCATGACAAATGTCACTCTCCTTTTTTTATATAAAAATTATAATTTTTTGTTGAACTAAATGTAGCAATCATTTTATAACACACACACACAAGCATATGCATATGCATATATTATTACTTAAGATCATTCTAGAACATTTTTAGGATAAATATATTTCTTTTTTTCTAGAAAACTACTTAATCAACATTGGTGCAAAAAATATTACTGATATGTATAGTAATTAGTACTAATAAAATAAATTAGATATTCTCATTGTAAAATAGATCATAAATAATGCATATGAACACAGCACCATCTGTAGGTGCAACAAATGACTTACCAACCTCTACCTCCATTAGTTGGCATGGCTGATTTGCACTATTTGTCACACTGGATTGGTTGCTTGCCTCACTACTAAACGATCTGGCTGCACACTCGGGAATTATTCTATAAACATATGTGCAACACAGAACATGCTAGTTAAGAATTGCTAGTTGGATCCTATATCAAACCACAGTATAAGTTAAAAAGAGTAAAGAAGGATCCATACCCATTACTGATGTCAGTTAGATCCATTGTGCGCAGAAATTTCAAAATCTTAACCCTAATCCAGCGAAAACCTAGGGCTCCATCCAAACAACCGATCAATACCATAGAATAACAAGAGTAAAAGGATGTAGAGATTTAACGTGCCTGAGGATGTCACAAGTGAAGATACGACGTCGGTCGGTCGGTCGGGCGGCGGCGACTATGGCACAAACGCCAGCACGGGAGGGAAGGAGCCGTGCGCTGGGCGGCAGAGTGGAAGAGTGGTGCAGTACTGGAGTGCTGGCGTGAGAGATGCACGATCTTGGGTGGCGATGCAAACAGGTGCCGGTAGTGGGGCTCTCTGAACCTGTAAAAGTGAGCATCCAAGCTTTTGTTTCATAAACTCTCTTCCAATTCCAATCCGACATTGTACAATCGGTATAACTGAACTTGAACATTTTTAGCTGCAATATGAAAGTTCTCTCTTTTCCTAACCTAATATAGACTCTCTCTCAAGAGGGCAACCAATATCTACTTAAAGGAACACCGAATAAGGCGCTAAGCTGGGATGATGTGGCAAACCATGCTACCTCGGATAAGGCCTCATCATCAATGCGTGTGACACTAAGATGTTACTCCCTCCATCACAAAATATAAGCATTTTTAGCATAGTGTCAAGTCAAACAATTTTAACTTTGACTATTAATAGTAAAAAATAAAAAAGATCAATCATAAAAAAATGATGTTACTAGATTTATCATTAAACAAACTATCATAATATGCAACTTTTTTTATTTAAACCATATTATTTTTATAAATTTTGTTGGTCAAAGTAGCATCTCGAACACTGTATCAAAGTTCAAATATACTTATATTTGAGACGGGAGTATATTTCAGCGCTATCGAACTTTGGCGTTGAGAAACTGTCCATCTCTACCATTATTGACATGGTCTATTTTAAAAATAAATTTTCTAAAAAAATTAATTTATCAAATTTTCGGAAGACAACGAGGCCGAGAAGAAGATGCGAACCCACCGGGCCCAAGTCAGAGAGAACTACAAAGGCCAGGCCCAGCCCAATTGACCGCAAAGATCTGACCGTCCAATCTAAACCGACGGCTCAGATCTCACCATCCAAACCCAAACCCTAGCCACTACGCCCCTAGACAAATATAAGCTCGTCTCCTTCTCTCGCCGCCCTCTCCTTCCCTCGCCGCCGCCCGAGCCACTACACTATCCACCCGCCGCCGCCGCCGGAAATGGCCGCCGCCGCGCGCCCCTGGTGTCCGTGAAGGCCTGGAGGGCGACATGGACGGACTCGCCGGCATCCAGATGCCGCAGGTGCTCCGCGCGCCGATCCGCCCCGACGTGTCACCTTCACCCACAAGCTCCTCTCCTGCAACCGCCGCCAGCCGTACGCCGTGTCGCGCCGCGCGGGCACCAGACCTCCGCGAGTCGTGGGGCACGGGCCGCGCCGTGTCCGCGTATCCCCGCGTCCCCGGCGGCGGCACGCACCGCGCGGGGCAGGGGGCGTTCGGCAACATGTGCCGCGGCGGGCGCATGTTCGCGCCCACCAAGATCTGGCGCCGCTGGCACCGCCGCGTCAACTCCGCCTCCGCCGCATCGCCGTCGCGTCCGCGCTCGCCGCCACCGCCGTCCCGTCCCTCGTCCTCGCCCGCGCCACCGCATCGAGGCGTCCCGAGTTCCCGCTCGTCGTCTCGGACTCCATCGAGTCCATCGAGAAGACCGCGCAGTCCATCAAGGTCCTCAAGCAGATCGGTGCCTACGCTGATGCCGAGAAGGCAAGGATTCGGTGGCCATCCGCGCGGGCAAGGGGAAGATGCGCAACCGCCGCTACATCAACCGCAAGGGCCCCCTCATCGTCTACGGCACCGAGGGTTCCAAGGTCGTCAAGGCTTTCCGCAACCTCCCCGGCGTTGATGTGCCAATGTGGAGCGCCTCAACCTGCTCGACCTTGCCCCTGGTGGCCACCTTGGCCGCTTCGTGATCTGGACCGAGTGCGCGTTCAAGAAGCTCGACGAGGTGTATGGTGGCTTCGACACACCGGCGCTGAAGAAGAAGGGCTTCGTGCTCCCGAGGCCGAAGATGGCGAATGCCGACCTGTCCAGGCTGATCAACTCCATGAGGTCCAGTCGGTGGTGAAGCCCATCAACAAGGAGGTGAAGCGCAGGGAGGCGAGAAGGAACCCGCTGAAGAATGTGGCTGCTGTGCTCAAGCTGAACCCCTACTTCGGCACTGCGCGCAAGATGCAGCTCTCGCTGAGGCTGCGCGTTCAAGGCCAGGACTGAGAAGCTCGACTCCAAGAGGACC
This sequence comes from Oryza longistaminata, assembly GCA_009805545.1. Classification (NCBI taxonomy): domain Eukaryota; kingdom Viridiplantae; phylum Streptophyta; class Magnoliopsida; order Poales; family Poaceae; genus Oryza; species Oryza longistaminata. The sequence continues at coordinate 40,983,551 of CM020178.1, forward strand.
AAGCTCGGCCGGTATGATCATCCATTCCTATGCTAGTTGTTTATATTCATAAATCATAATATCGTCACATCACAGCTTTTTATGATTTGTATGTGATGAATTGTATAGTTTTTTGTGTGATCATATATGCTATAATGTGTTAGCTATATCACAATGAATATCCATCTTTGTTCATGCATTGTTTCTTTTACTTGGTATGTCGACCCTTTCGATTTCCGCAGTATTATTATATTATATATAGGGTATAATGCTTTGGTGTTGAATCATAGCAATGGGTGAGATGGTGGTTGTATCAATTGTGTCCTGCTGCAGTAGTTTTGTACTGTCTTTCCTTAAACGCATTGCGCCAAATTGCTTCGATTGATAGTTTATTCTGCATTTTGTGAATGATTTGAGCTGATTATTTCATTAAGTTGTAACTTGCTTTAGTTCTGTGAGGAAGTGTATGATACTACGACGATTGTTTCTTAGATACATATATTTGTAACATATTATTGTGGTGCTTTATTCAAATTTATCGCGTTCTTTTCTTATGTGACAAATGTATATTTGATTAAGTGATTTTCTTGTTCAGCTTAGTTTATGTCATGGTGCTATTTTGTATAATGTTACTCATTGTTGTATATTGGTTACATTAGGTCTAATTTGTAGGTATTTTTCTTCATATTTGTTTAGTATGACCTTTTTCATTGATTCTGGTTTGTTGTCCCATTTTGTGTTGGTTTTGGTTTGTTCAGCCATGTTGTATTCATTTTTGTGTTTAGTCCTGTCATGTTGATGTTCATGTAAGGTTTCAATCAACTTGGCTGTAATGCTAGTTCCTTTGTTTCTTGTGCTTATTATGTCATGCTTTATGTCTTCTATTTCCTGGACTGTTAATACTTGGTTGTTAAAATTACTCATCTTATTGGAATCTCATTTACTTTATATGCTAATCTTGTAGGAGGAGTCTTCTAAGATCAAGGCTGCTGGAAAGGCATGGTACAAGACCATGATTTCTGACAGTGACTACACAGATTTGAGAATTTCTCGAAGTGGCTTGGTGTGACGCAGTGAATTTATGATTGATGAAGTTTTAGTAGATTACATTAAGTTCTGGAATTATGATTTTGGTTTTTTTGTCATATGACACTTGTTATGTGGAGTTCAGAGATGATATGTCGTTTTGGTAGCTCTATGCCCGGAGACTTATACACCTGGTACCTTTCATGAGACATAATATATGGCATATTTTGGCGGTCAAGTGTGCCTTCTGCTGTGGTTTGTTTTGGTTCCCTTGTGTTATCAATTGTTGCAAAGTTGTTAGGTGCTGTTTGGGTATCTTTTTTTGTCGCCGAGTTAAGCTTTGTTGTAGTAAGGTGTATGTTCTTCTCAACATACATTTCTGCCAGTGTTTAGAAATGTTCGATGTGCTGCTACATTGTAGACTATCAGGTAGGCAGGATAAGCTTGTTTTGATCTGGCATGATGTGTTGTTCAGTCATTTCTGAGTCATTAGGACAGTTGTTCTTAGGAGTTAGGAACTTGATGTCTTGTATTATTATTGCAGCTGAAATTGATTGATTCATCTACCACTTCAAGCGATTGTTTTTAAATGTTTATTCCAAGTTCTAAATATCTTCAATGCGCTTTACATGTTTGTTATATTTCTACTATTTTCGTGTCTATTAACCATTTAAGATTATTATGAAGGTCTGTGTTGAGTCCTTTTCTTCCGAACCATTTGCTTAGTTGCCTTTTTCCGATGCCTTGTTACCCTTTTTTTGGTATATTCTTTCTGCGAGAAAAGTGTGCTTTTATACATTCCTGATGTCTGCACGCACATTACTCCCTGTTTCACAGCACTTGAAAGTAGAAACTCTACGGTTGAATTTATCGTGATTCGTGAACCCACTTTGATTACATTTATAATTTTAGTTAGTTCAATTTAGATATCCTCTGAAACGCAAGACTTTTATAAGAATTTCGCATGAATTAGTTTGTTTTCCAAAAAATACTCTTTGACTCCCAAAAGAGGCCTTGTTGAATACTCCTAGTTGGCTAAATTTAACCCAATTCGATAATGACCATTTATCAACGTGAAGCTTATCTTGCAGCTGACGATTCAACAATAAGTACCAAAGTTGCCACTCACCTTTGTGTAGAGATGGAAATGACAAAAAAGTGTTCAGCCGAACATGTCCATCTTGGTGAACAGTAGGTTCCATCTTGTCAAGACTCAAGACGTAAAGAAGCTTGTCAACTAACCTATCTGAGATTCGTGATGATGATGTACTCACACCCTTGCTGCAGTTTCATCTCTGTGAAAAAAAAGCTAGCACTAATATTTTTTAAAGAAATAACTACTATCAGTACTATCTATCTTCATCCTAATTTAAGTGTTGTCTGATGTTTGACCGTTCATCTTATTTAAAAATTTATAATTATTTTTAAAAAATAGTCACATATAAAAATATTATTTATGTTTTATTATCTACTAACAAAAAATATTAATTATAAATTTTTTTAAATAAAACGAACAATCAAACGTTGTACATAAACGGTACAAAACTATAATAATGTAATAGTTTAGGCCAGCTCACCTAAACGAAAAATATTGGGTGTGTATGACTGTCAAGCAAAGCAACTCAGATTCCCTCGTTGTCCTCTAAATTAAACAGGAACAACAAATTTGACGAGCGCGATGTACAAAATCTGCATAAGCATATGAGAAAGGCAACCGTATATTTTTGCCATTAAAAAAGAATCTTCCCTTACAGTGACATCCTTTGTTCTTGCCGTCTCTCTTTTTTTTTTTACAGAAGAAACAAACCGGAAGCAATACTTAACTATTTCTTTTTAAAAAAAGGGGTTTGAACTCTCAACAAAGTTCCTAAACTTGATGGGTAACAATTGATTTGAGAGATCCAATGTTGAACGGTAGCAAATGATGTATATTTTACTACCAAATTACGGCAAATCATGGAACGGTAGAACCGCGACATACTGCCACTGGAAACTTGTTCAATTAACCTAACAAAAAGAAAATGTTCATTTCGTGAGTAATAAGCAGCTGATCCTTTTGGAGGTTGGAACATGATGGGCCCTGAATAGTAGTACAAGTCATTTAGGCATTTGGAATTTCTGGATTTGTCCCAGCTATCTGAAAACTATATGTAGGATTAACCATTGTCATTGGGTCTTAAAATACACAGATTTTAAGGTATCAAATCGCCAAAATAAAAACAAAAATAAATGGGAAAAGAAAAAGAAAGAAAGCAATAGCCAAGAACTGAGCCAAAGAACAGCCAAGCCCATGTACGCAGCCAACGAGCACGCCGTTTCCAAGGTCCTGGCCCTCAAACTCAGGCTTCCAGATCGCCTCGTAACCGCCTGATTAATCCTCCGCTCCTGCAAGGTTGGTCTCCGATTAGTCTCCAAATTTCTCTCCATTATTTTCCACATCAAATTTCCTGTTTTTTGGGCCTATTTTTGGAGTTCGGTGGTGGTAATTTTTTTCAGCTTGTTTATTTCCTTTTTCTTTTACCAGAACTGCTGTCCCTGGCCTTCACCTCGCCGGTGAATCCCAATTGGGTTCGAGCAACCCAATTGGGAGAACAAAATCGGAATCCACAATACTCAGAGGTTGCCTGCTTCGTTCGTGTTCGTCGATTGGGAAGGGCGAATTTGACTGCCTCGGTTGCAGGTGAGAAGTATTCAGAGCTGTTGGTATTGGATTCCTTTCACGCTAAATTTCTCGTCTTGTTGTAGATTGTGTGGCAAAGATTGGATCTTTCGGAGTTCTTCCTTTGCGTTCCTGATTCCAATCTGAGCTGATGCTTCCTAGTTCCCAGTTCGGAATCTCTCGTTCTTGGTTTCTCCAAAGTGTTCGTCTTCGTTGGGAGTTCTTTCAGATTATCTGGATCGTTAATGCCCAATGTTAGTTGGTACAGGTTGGAAGTTTTCGTAGTTCCGTGGATTCCTCTTCTTTTCCTCGTTGTGGTTTTTTTTTGCTGGAAATTTGAATCGAGTATTTTGGTAATCAGGACTGGAACCAAGTCTAGTATGTTACTGTTAAATGTTGTTTTATTCATGAAAACTAATCCCCTTTTCTAGACTTAGTCAATCGGGTGTTCTTGCTTTCAAATTCCTTTGTTCTATTCAATAGTATGGTCCAAGTTGGATCTGTGCGTTATTCCTACATTTCTGATTCGTATTGGTTGATTATGAGATGATATAATGAAATTCGATTGGATCCGGATTAGGGAATTGATCTATCCTCAGTACCCTGCGTGAGATGGTATTGACTTTGTGTTAAGAATGTCCAGCTTCTGAATTTGAGCAGTTGTGTTTAGTTCTGTGCTTGAAATTGGAGATGGATTTCCTTTTGAATTGGTGTTGACTTTCTGTCTTTAAAATTTTTCATACTGCATATACTTTCTGTTCTACATTTCTGTTGTGCATCTTGGGTGATCTTTCCTAATGGGTGTTGGCTAGCAATGATAAATGAATGTGAACAGATCTTTTGACTCAATCATGATTTGCTTTTCTTTTGTTATTAACTCTCTGTTCATGCTGGTGCTAATCAACATTTTGAATTTTTCCTCATGGTTCAGTCAGGACTCAGGAGTAGAATCATGAAGCTGAAAAATAGAGCTGAAGAAATCTTTAGGGACGGCGACCTGATATTCACATCCGAAAGAAATCTTGGGACAAGAAACGTGCAAATGGATTATGATATTGTTAGAGCAAATCAGCCAGCTGTTGTTCAGACAAGATGCAGATGGATCATTGGAGATGTAACTGAGGTGCTGGATCGCAACACATGGAAGCTCGGCAAAATCGCGAGGATGCTGAAGAACAACTACTTCGTCATCAGGTTTGCTGACTGCATTCAACTGAAGGAGTTTCACATTTCTAGCTTGAGGGTTCCTGCATCACCTCATAGCAACAACCAGTATTCTGTGGCAGATAAGGTAACATCAGTTCCTCGAGCATGTGTAGGTGCTTTACATTGTCATTTTTCAAACCAATCAATGCACAATTGCTTTTCTTAGTATTTATATGTTCATATCTCTTTCATGAATGCACATCCAACTTCATGATTTCAACTTTTATGTTGTGGTGAAATTACAGTTTCAGGCATTGTTTATCAGACTTTCATGATTTTGGTAGCCATTAGCTACCAGTTATGCACATCCAACTACATAATGAAATGCATCAAATTCATCACACAGCCTCACACAAACTGCTGCATTGTTGAGCTTGTATTAGTTCTTGGAGCCATACGAATAGATCGATGATAATTAGCACCACATTTTACTGGAATGCACTGACAGTCATCTTCTTTTCTGGTCTGAATTACAGAAATCTGAAGCTAAGCTTGCACAGAGAGGCCAAATTCCATCTGATGCTCTACCTGGAAGAACAAACAAGAAGAGAAAATCAACTGCAGGCACATCCTTCAATCCAAGAAAGAGAACATCACAACCTGAAAATGCATCCAGGGCCTGTGTGCTCGATGGCTCGACGACTCAAAATCGCTTCCAGTTCATCAGAGAAGAGGCCGAATGTTCAGTGGCCAGCTGCAGCATCAACGACCCGGACACCACCTTCACCAACGCCAAGAAGCTCCAATCTCTCGGCTTCCCTGACGACGCCATGTCCGCCTGCCCATGCACCTCCGGCATGGAGGATGATGATTCCGCCGCCGCCGCCGCCGCCGATGACGACGACGACGAGCCGGCGGCCATTGCCGTCCACGAGCTGGAGCTGGAGGCGTACCAATCGACGATGCGAGCGCTGTACGCGTCAGGGCCACTGACATGGGAGCAGGAGTCGCTGCTGACGAATCTTCGACTGTCTCTGAACATCTCCAACGAGGAACACTTGCTGCAGCTCAGGCGTCTCCTGTCCTCGCGATGATTAATTTCGTTTCGTTTCGTTTTCTACTACTGATCAGGCCTTCTCCAGCTTCAGGTTAATTTACTCGAGAGATTAATCAAAAACCTCTTTGTTTGCAACGGCAATGTTGCTGATGCTCTTTGAAAAATTTTTACAAGCTTGTAATCTTCTCCCATCTCATGTAGTTCGTGTAGAACTGTGTCACTGTGGAGAGAGAGAGTGAGATATATACACATAGAAGAACATTGCGTTCTTTGTCCTTGGCTCACTGGATTTGTACTGACTTCTCATTTCTAGTGTTCCATTTTGGCTCATTCAGGCTGTGTTCTTAAGTTCCTAACCTCACTATATCATTTACCGCGCACACGTTTCCTAAACTACTAAATACGTGATTAAAAAAATTAGAAAAAATATTTAAAAAATTATATTAATCTATTTTTAGAATTTTCTAACTAATAATTAATTAATTACACACTAATTCATTAGTCTGTTTTATGTGTCGAAGGTAGGGTTCTTATCCTTCATTCAACCCTCACCCAAGAACCTAACATGAGATGCTTGGAGAGTTGATGTAAAAAATTTCAGTAAAATTCATGTGTATTTTGTGTTTCGAGTAGGATCGCGACACTGTCCGTGTGTGTCGCGATTTGATTCGAGCACGTTTTGGCACGGCCGGGACGTGTCGCGTCGGCGAGGCGCCGCGTCATGGCGAGCGTGCCACGTGGACGGACGTGCCGGCTCGGAGATGCCGGTATAAGGCGGCAACGCCGGCGAGGTCAGTCAGGCAGCTCCAACCTTCCAATGGTTCTTGGCGATTGGCATGGCTGCTGCATCTAGCCTCCCGATCTTGGCGGCAATGGCGGCGAGCACGACGCCGTTGCCGCTGCTGCGTGGCGCGGCGACGGCGGCGGGTTCTTGCCTGCACCGGCCGCAGGTGGTGGGCGCCGCCGCGCGCGGCCGCGCCGCGTCGGCGTCCGGTGCGCGGGACGCCGCCGCCGGAGGTGCCGCGTCCGCCGCCGGCCGAGTGCCGGGAACGGGCGACCGGTCGCTGGAGGAGCTCCCGAGCATCGACACGCCGCCGGAGTTCGAGGCGCCGCCGGGGCTGGACGTGCCGATGCCGCCGCCGGGCGCGCCGACGCCCGGGCCGGAGCAGCCGGGCCCGTCCATCCCTTCGCCGCCGATGCCGGAGGTCCCCGACGTGCCGCGCAACCCCGACGTCCCGCCGCCGAAGCCGCCGGAGTGGACCCGCCGAGGCCGCCGCCCGAGGTCGTGCCGGAGCCGACGCCGCCGGACGTCGAGCCGCCGACCTTCGTAGTGTAACAAACAAGTGACGACGGCGAGGTGACACGCGCGTGCCACGTGGCGGGCTGAGAGATTGTCGATGACGTGGCAGCGTTCGGGACTCTCCGAGAGAACAGTGACGTGTCCGCTGTTCGTCTCGTCTTGCAGTTGCAGAAAAGAGATACTATCTTTTTCTTTTTCTCTTTGTACCTTTTTTTCTTTTTCTGTACTTCCTCCGTCCCAAAATGAAGCTAATTTTTTAGTTGACAATGGGTATTAAGAAAGTATGTGGGAATGATTGGGGAAGTGTGTGATTTGGTTGAAAAAGAAAAAGTTAGGTGAAGAAGAATGGTTGAGATTGGTTGAGAGAAGGAGGTAGGTGAAGAAATAACTTCATTTTGGGACAAGACACTATGCTAAAAATAGCTACATTTTGGGACGGAGGGAGTAGTATGGAACAAAGCACCGTGTGAGCTGTTGTTCACTTCTCAAACTTTTAACTACGAACTAGTAATATAAAACCATATCTTTCTCACAAGTAAAACTGGAGAGAAATCAAATTCAAAAGTAAAAGTAGGGAGAAATGTGGCTGACTATACGATACGGGTGTACACCTACAAGAATTTCCTTCTCTGAATCTTGCGAATCGTGTGGTCGTGACTGAATGCAAATTATGCTGCAATTTACTTGGGACCACTAGCATTTTTCCCGTGCAATTACAGCATCTGCCATCCTAATTTAACACTTTTGAAATTAACTTCGATTTCTTGACAAGTACGGAGTATCAATTTAAGTAAATTGGTCACGAATAAAGTGTTACTTAAATTACAAAATTTCTCCTTCACACCACGAGGTCGACGACCGTGGTGGGCCAAGATCCACACGAGTTTTCGTTTGTGGGCTTCCACCCGCGTGGCGGATTTGGGGCCCAGAGAGGCACATCCCCGATGCGATGTTTCATCGACCGGACGAAGAGGCCGATCAACAAGCAAATTTAATTGGCGGACCTTTATATGCACAAGCTAATTCATTTAGCGCAAGTTTTATAGTAGAGGTGAATACCACATCGAATTTAAATCATGTCATCTTCTCACTGATTAAGAGGTGACAAATACAACGTATTACATCTAATACACAAACCCTAATATTAGTTCACTCTCACATCATCTTGTAATTTTTTTTTGGAGATTGTCTGGAGGTTGCTCCTTTCATGAGGGGTGGCTCATTCTCTCTCTCCTAACTTCTCTCATCCACCTCATCATCTAATCTTATATGGCAAATTTAGGGACAATATATAGATGCTCATAGTACTTGCCCTTAAAAGAAAAAATTTTGTGTGCCGCAATTGACCAAAATGCCCTTGGATACACATAAACACTGTTTCCAAAATCCTCACTATTCCATCTTTATCCTCTCCTCTCACTCTAATCGGAGCCTGAAGGAGAGCTTCCTCCTGTCGCCCTCCTCGCATAGAAGCAATCGTACAGAGGCCGCAGGGGAGGAGCGACGGCGGCTCGATGACGAGGAGGAGCAGCGGTGGCGGTGGCTGGCGACGAGGAGCGACAAAGTGGATTTGGCGGAGGCTCAACGACGCATCTGGGGGCATGGATGCACACGGGCAGTGGACCTGGAAGCGATGGGTCGACGTATGTGGCAGTGAGCGACGAGTCAGCGAAGGTAGCCTGGTAGTGGCAGACCTCAGCGGCCGCAGACGCTCCTCTTCGATCTGAGCGGGGAGGACGACGGGCGGCGGCGCTACTCCTCCTTCTCAATCCGAACGGGGAGGACGGTAGCACGGTCGGAGGCTGCAGGATGGCGGTGCTTCTCCTCTTTCATCCAACCGAGGACAACGTACGACAAGTCGACAAGCGGTGGTGCGGTTGAAGGTAGCGGGATCCACAGATAAGCGGTTCTGTTGGAATGAGAACTTTTTACTTCTGCCAAACACTTTAGTACTCCCCGTCTCATTTTATGTGCAGTTGTTGGTTTCCTTTGTTAACTTTGATCGTCCGTCTCATTTGAAAAATTTATGAAAAAAATAAAAAAAGTCACATATAAAATAATATTCATGTTTTATCATCTAATAACAATAAAAGTACTGATCACAACAAAATTCAAATAAGACGGATAGTCAAACATTTGACACGGAAACCCACAACGATGCTTAAAATGGGACGATGAGAATATGGGATTACAGTTGTCAAACACTTATCAATATTGATTATAATGACACAAAAACCATTGAGAAGTATCATCAAATGAGCAAGGGCATAAATGATATTTTTTCCATTGAGTTAATACTGTTATGTTATGTTTACGGAATAGAGTCAAACCTAGCTTTCGTTTTTGAAAAGGGAGGCCACATAAGTAAACTGAAAAAAGTATGATCAAATCAGTAATTAGACTTTTAAATAGGGTCAAAAGTGCAAATGTAACCCATATTTTTATTCAAGAGCATGTTTTTCCTATTCTGAATAGTCGAATGACTAAATAGCTAAATGATTTTGTTATAACTATTCTAGGGTATAAACGAATGAATTAACTATTAGGAAGTTCAAAATAAATCTAAAACAGTTTTATTATAATTTTTTTAAAAAGTTTACGATAAATCGTTTTGTATGCTGGATAGAATGGTTTCACTCATGAAATTAAGAACACCCCCGTAGTAATTGCCACCCACACGGTACCTTGGTACTCCCTTTGGATCAAAAAAGAAAGCAGCATGCCATGGTAGGAATTTGCAACTTGCAAGAAACAAACAAGCAGACAATGGCATAACTGTGCTGAAACAGTGTTAGATGCAACTAACTGTCAGGCAGGCATTTGATGCTGGCTGAAGTTCGCTCGCTGTAGATCGATGCTGCTACCCCCCACACACACACACATTCCTCTTGATTGTCAACCAGCAATAATTTGCAAATGCACATATTGTCGCTGTTGCGATCGGAAGCAAACTATTTGCTGAACTGAACTGAATGAAACTAGCCCCCATGTCTCTGCACATTTTCTGAATGCCTCCTCACACCTTCTACTGTTCACTACTGTACGCTTTACCCTGTATAATTAAGTTCATGCTGGTACAGTTTTTTTTTTAAAAAAAAATCAATAAGATTTGACAATACAAATTCGTAAAAAATAAATAAAAAGAGAACTGTTCATTGGGACGCATATAATTGGAGCGTCGTTTGTGCGTGCTCGTGCTCGTGCGCGTGCGCGGCGCGTCAGCTTTCTTTCTTTTTGGCGCACGCATGCACGCATGGCGCGCGTATCGATCGATCGATCGATGCAGGGACAACCAAAGTTTCCCTCGGATAATAGTAGGACAGTACGGAGTATATTTCACACTAGTTAAAAAAACTCTTGAAAAAGGCAGTAACAGAAAGCTAGCATCTGATATCTAAATAATGGTACTATTTCATTCGTCAAAAATGTGATTTAATTTCTTCTAGAGTTTTTCAAGGCAATTAAGAAAGAGAGACAATTGAATATGTGATTATGTTTTTGACTGGCTGAGATGAAAAAGTACTCTCCCATAATATAAGGGATTTTGACGACCACTCATCTTATTTAAAAAAAATATGCAAAATATTAAAAAAAATAAAAAGTTACACTTAAAGTACTTTGGATAATAATGTAAGTAAAAAATAAATAATAATTATAAAATTTTTTGAATAAGATGAACGGCCAAACAGTGTAAGCAAAATATCAAAATCCCTTATGTTAGGAGACGGAGGGAGTATGTAAAGAAATTAAATAAGGGGTGATTGTGAGATTAGTGGAGACAAAAAAAGTAGTTGAACAAGTTACTATTATAGGCGATAATTTATTAACGTTAGAAGTTGCTATACTTAGGGCATGTTCACTTTGATGTCAAAAATGGCAACTTACCAAAATTTTGGTAGGATTTCTATATAATTACCAAAATTTGCAGCAAAATTTAGTAAAGTTAAAAATGACATCAAAGTGAACAGGCCCTTAATTTGAAACTAATGGAAGATAATACAAAAGCAGTACACTAGCAGTAAATTAGGATATCAGAAAATTGGCTGCTCACATGAAATCAGACTGAATTACTACCCCCCCCCCCCCTTTCAATTTACAGTACAGGATATATCACATCTAACCGGATTACATTTATATTGAATACACTGAGACGGAAGGAGTAGTAGAATTAGCAGCAGTCCGGTGTGAGTTTGGGCGAATGGTTGCGGCATGAATCTGATCATGCATGCAATGCTTTCTCTCGGAGATGAAAGGCTGTGTTTAGTTGGGGAAAAGAAATTTTTATGTCACATCAGACGTTTGACCGGATGTCGGAAGGGGTTTTCGGACACGAATGAAAAAAACTAATTTCAGGACTCGCCTGGAAACTGCGAGACGAATCGTTTCCAGACGAATCTTTTGAGCCTACTTAAGCCGTCATTAGCGCACATGTGGGATACTGTAGCACTTATGGCTAATCATGGCCTAATTAGGCTCAAAAGATTCGTCTCGCGATTTATAGCTAAACTGTGCAATTGGTTTTTTTTTCCACATTTAATGCTCCATACATGTGTCTAAAGATTTGATGTGATGGGTGAAGAGGAAAAATTTTGGGAACTAAACTGGCCCTAAATAAAACAATGAAGGCAGGCAACGAATCGACAAACGGACAAAGGCGAGTACTAACTTGCAAACGGACGAACAGGTACCCATGTATAGTACGGCTCCTGCATCACGTAGTAGTAGTAGAGCGGTGGTGTAAAGAAGGAATGCGATCTCGATCGATCGATCACGCTGGAACAGCTACTCTTCTGAATCTCTCTGATCATCCTGACTCTCTCTGATCATCATGCAGGCAGGTGTAAACAAAACATTTTGAAAATGATCGAAGCAGAAATCAAATCAAATGAGCAGCTCCGGCCGGGATCAAACTGGATCACTGACAAGCATTTTGAAAACGATCGAAGCAGAAATCAAATGAGCAGCTCCGGCCAGGATCAAACTGGATCACTGACAAGAGCTTAGGCGCATGCAGCAACAGCCATACAGGTCCCCGTAGCATACAGCTGTTTACATTCAATTCTTGTCTTTGCTCGAGATCGATCGTACATGGAGCATACAATACTGACCTGACACTGCTGCGAGCCCAAGCTTTTGAGCCTCGCATGCGATGCGAAATCAGATGAGTATACTATCAATATATGCGTCGTCTTGCTCCAGAGCAAATTACTACTCGAATGCCCGGTGTGTTTAGTTCACGCTAAAAGTTAAAAGTTTGATTAAAATTGGAATGATGTGACGGAAAAATTGGATGATTATGTGTGTAGAAAAGTTTTGATGTGATAAAAAAGTTAAAAGTTTGAAGAAAAAGTTAGGAACTAAACCAGGCCGAAGAAAAAAAAAGAGAAGAAAACAATCGAATGGCCTGAATCCTGAACATTTCGATTGATCATTGAGTCATTGAGTGCGCACTCACGAATCGTCAGGTCATGCCGGCCCGAAAGTTCAAAAGCCTAAACTATAAATGATGGTTATAGTTAGTTCGGATTATGATTGTTTTAAATGAAAAAGGCTGTGTTTAGTTCAGCGCAAAATTTAGATTTTGGTTGAAATTGGAGTTGATGTGACTGAAGAGTTGTGTGTATGACATATTGATGTGATGAAAAAGAACTGAAGTTTGGACCCAAACTTTGGATCTAAACACAGCCAAAGTCAGAGGGAAATTTATAAATGATTGTTGTGATTAGTTCACGAGAGTGCTAAGTAAAAACGTTGCTACATTCTGCTTAGCTAGAGTACACATCAGATACAGATGGAGATTTGATTACTACTACTATATGATTTTGTAATATCTGCTTTATTTCAAGTATATCCTTGTAGTGTGGCACCTCAAATAAAATTGAAGAAAGCTAGGAGGAGCAGCCTTCAACTTATTCAATGCACATGAAAGGATTGCATTCATAAGATAACAGCACATATATATACATGAAAAGAATATATACATATATATGCATAGACAGCACTACAAACACGCCTTCCATAATCCATTCAGCTGAAAGGCAGCAAAAATATAAGTAGCTTCAATTGTTTGAACTTCAAAGTCCAAAAACGGGGTAGATCAGGCGGTAGAGATCACCATTTCGAATGGTTGTAACGCACCATTTAACATGTAACAGGTTGAAGTTTGAGAAAATGGTTGCACACATTTGTCAGGGACCGAATGCAAGCTGCTCCAGGAGAACTCACAAAATCAGTTTGATTAGAGCTTCGGTTTCATAAATAGAATCGATCTAGATTGCCACATGTAAAGGTACATAGCACCATGTGATCACGACAGGAAATAAATGTTAGGATGAAGCAGATTGCAAACAAAGTAAATCACCAATGGTGCTATAAAATCAGCAGTCTTCTAGCCAAGACATTTGTAGCTGTAACGATCTAAAAAATATACAGATAACACAAAAAAAACAAGCTAACTGTTCAGCCCATCAACCACAAAAAAATGTTTGATTGATGGGGTTATCTCTTACAAGTATAGCATAAACTACCAAGCTACTAATCAGACCAGATCTGATATTTACCAAGAACACGATCTAAAAACAAGGCAAGGAAATTACTGAAAGCCAAACGATGAACTACCAGTAACGTAGTAGTACTGGTTATAGATCAGGAACACACATGACTAAGAAGAAGGCAGCAAACGACTACCATGCAACGACAGACTGGCAATGTGTACTATATGCAAGCCAGCACACACAGTAAGGCACAATCCCAACCTCCCATTCACAAACTTGGAATTTTGCATTCAAAAGTACATAAAAGCAACACACAAAAGGAAGCAATCAAAGAATCAAATCAAGCATATACACTACACCAACTTTGGATACTGCTGGTACTACTAACTAAAAAGTGCAACAGCTGGCAAGTGAGAGTTGAATTCTTTGTAAAGACAGTTAATTGAATGAAGCCCTGGAAGGCCCAAACAGCTACCTAGATCTTTGACCACTAGATTAAACCATCAGTCAATGAAGATCATGTGGAGCACCAGTCAATTCCACATGCAAAGAAGAACAATTAGTGACACTCCAGAGAGGAGACGGTAGTTATTGGACTGTACTACTACAGTAATGGGTAATTAATCCTACAAGAACCAGAAGAAGTGCATCATCCATGTAAAAAAATACTGGTATTACCTGGCTTCGAAATGTCTCAGGATACATGCATGGTGCAGAGATCGAACTGCAGATTCAGTGATTCACCATAGCTGTTGTGCCCAACAATGGGAAGAAGTGAGGCTGCCGCAGCATGACCTAGCAAGGCATGACCACAAGACTAGAAACAGCTCAAGATCCACAGGAAGGCAGTGTGTGAGCACATCTTGTTGATCATTCAGAGCTAGATCATGCTGGCAGCTTCACTCGTTCCCTTGGACAGTTCAGACATCCAACCAATCTTGCATAAAATACTACCTATGACTGACTAATCTAGCTAGGAGAAAAATGGTGGAAGAGGCCGTGATTCGAATCAGCAAGTCCCGAGCCAAATCAAACAAAAGGCAAACCGATCGATGGACAGCAAGAAACACATCCTACACACGCTCCAATCTTGTGAGATCTTCCATGAGCTAGTAATTGGTCTGATCTGTAACAAGATCAGCTAATCAACCATGGATTGGCGTAGCTACTGGATAGCTAAGGAGCTCAAGAATGGAGCAGGAGAGTGAAGAAGAAACTTTGAGCAAGAGAGGGAGTGGAAGAGCTTTCTAGCTACCACAAGTACTATGCTACAACCACTACTACCACAAGTGCTACTACTACTACTAGTACAAAAGGGAGAAGAAGGCAAAGATGCAAGATTTATAGAGAGGCCTGAGCTGTGTGATACTGTGATGGTGGTGGTGGTGGGGAAGATGAGATCTAACAACAATGTTGCAATTAAGGTGATGTTTGGATCCAGGGACTTAACTTTAGTCCCTGTCTTTAGACACTACTTTAGAGTATTAAATATAGACTACTTACAAAACTAATTACATAAATGAAAGCTAATTCACGAGACAATTTTTTTAAGACTAATTAATCCATAATTAGAGAATGTTTACTGTAGCATCACATAGGCTAATTATGGATTAGTTAGGCTCAATAGATTCGTCTCTCGAATTAGTCCAAGATTATGGATGGGTTTTATTAATAATCTACGTTTAATATTTATAATTAATATTCAAACATCCGATGTGATAGGGACTTAAAAGTTTTAGTCCCATCTAAACAGGGCCTAAACTTATGCAACTCAGCAATTCAGAATAGTGGTTGAGTGGGAGTAAAGTGTGAGAGGGAGGGGCATGGCAGAAGAGGCCAAGCAGGTGGCAAGGAGGGGTAGGGGGTAGGGCAGCTATAGCCTATAGCTAGGCTTAGGGTTCTAGAGGCCTAGGAGTAGGGAGCTACCCTAGCTTAGGCCTAGGGTGTCAGGGCAGGAGATGCAGGGCTGCAGAAGGGGGCAGCAAAAAGAGGAGCACAGGGAAAAAAAGATTTTCCCTCTCTCTGCTGCATCTGCATCTGCATCTCGCATCTCGCATCTCTCCATCTCTCGCGTCCGTCGTCGTCTTCGTTGTGATGGATGGATTGATACTTTGATTTGAGAGGAGCATCCAGCAAGACGGGTACGTGCATGCTCTCGTACGTACAGTACGGTTGGATGCCTGTATTTCTGATTTTCTGCTGCAATTTTTTTCACATTTCTTTGACACTGACGCATGGTGGTTAACCCAATTGAAAATCGATCTATACTCACAATCAATGGATCGTGCCCCACCGTCTTAAAAAAAAAAAGTTCAATCCCAACTATGAACCTAAGCACAGGTTCGTAGTTAGAAGTTGGTTTTATGGGACGGAGTAGTATGCAGAACCAAATTAGTGAAATTTGGGCGGAAGAAAGCGTTAATGTGTGTCCATGACTTCAAGGGTTGGTGAGCTGAAATGGTGGCATTGGCGGCGCGCGTCTGTCTCGAGCGAACAGAATCGATCCATGATGGATCATCCATCCATGAGGCAATAAATATATGCCCTGTTTAGATTCCAACTTTTTTCTTTAAATTTTTAACTTTTCCGTCACATCGTTTTAATTTCTTCGAACTTTTTCAAATAAGACGGACGGTCAAACGTTGAACATGAATAGTATAAAACTGCACTTATTTTGGGACTGAGGGAGTATGTTTTTAGAAGTAATCTATCCCTATTACAGGCTTAACAATTGACGGTGCAAGATGCCCACTAATTAATTAACTGGAGCGAACTGCATATGCAGAGCTTGTTTTTCTCTGGGTGGTTTGTTGTGCATGGTGGTTAGTGCAGCATCAGTCAGTACCAGAGTACTGTTACATGTAACTATCATGTCAGACTAGTAGTTGTGTGGTAGGAGTAATAAATCCACGAAAGAGACCGGAAGCAAGAAATTTCCATCAGAGGTTCTTCATCTTATGGATCAAAGCAAGCAATTTTTTTTCTTTCACCTTCGATATTCATCATCGGTCACTTGAAATTTCCCTATATTTCAGTCGATTGATGAATGCATTGGGTTGCTGAAAAGGGGAGGGAGAGGCGGGGATGCTGGAAGTAGTATTCTTTTGGCTTCAAGATTTGTCCCAAATACTCTCTCTTTTTGAGTATTCCTAAATTAAACTCTTAGAGGTAGCATATGGAATAGTCCTTTAAGAGTTTTTTTTGGAGGGATTAAGGATCATAATGAAAGGTCTACCTTGCCTCTCATTCATGCATAGAGGAGTGGTGGGAATTAAGGATAGTATGGTTGATGAGATCGAGGGTCTCGATGGCTGCTGGGGTAATGGGACACATTTTAGGTACATGAGGTAATAAGGTAAAAGGTGCATTTTATATGTCATAAGTAGTTATATCTGAGAATAAATTTGAATCTAATGGAAGCTACTCACTTCATCAAAAAAATATACATCATGTTTTAGCCTTCGGTGCGAGTATCGAGGAAAGTGCTAAAAAGACTTGGGCCTTGTTTAGATCCCAAAAAATTTTGGGTAAAAACGCCAGATCAAATGTTTGGACACATGCATGGGACATTAAATGTGGGAAACAAAATTAATTGCACAGTTTGCATGTAAATTGCGAGATAAATCTTTTGAGCCTAATTACGTCATGATTTGACAATGTGATGCTACAGTAAACATTTGCTAATGACGGATTAATTAGGCTTAATAAATTCGTCTCTCTGTAACTTGTTTTGCTATTAGTCTATGTTTAATACTTCAAATGTGCGTCCGTATACTTTAAAAACTTTACACCCAAAGAACTAAACACAGTTGTATCTTTAGGGTGGGTGAGATATAAGTCTGAACTAGTTAGGGCTATAATAAAGATAATGCATAGATAGTTTAGTAATAAAAGTTACATTTTAAAAATATTATTATTATATTTAAGACAAATTTTGCGAGTGATGGAGTACTCTCTCCGTCCCAAAGCAATTTTATTTTTAACCCATCCTACACATACCAATATAAAAATCAACAAGACCATAATACACTATTTATCAAATCCTAATGTAATTAATATTCTCTTTATCTCCTCACAATGTATTTATTCCGTAGTTTCAAAAACTTCGATACAATAATTGTTCAAAAATATTTATTTTGGGGCAAATGAGATAGGCTCAAAATGAACTTAAGGTGGGAGTAAATTTTAAGAAGGTACTCGTAAATAGCAAGCACATTTCTCTTGATTGCTAACCCTGCGTATGGCTTATGTGCATATAAGTCTGAACTAGTTAGGGCTATAATAAAGATAATGCATAGATAGTTTAGTAATAAAAGTTACATTTTAAAAATATTATTATTATATTTAAGACAAATTTTGCGAGTGATGGAGTACTCTCTCCGTCCCAAAGCAATTTTATTTTTAACCCATCCTACACATACCAATATAAAAATCAACAAGACCATAATACACTATTTATCAAATCCTAATGTAATTAATATTCTCTTTATCTCCTCACAATGTATTTATTCCGTAGTTTCAAAAACTTCGATACAATAATTGTTCAAAAATATTTATTTTGGGGCAAATGAGATAGGCTCAAAATGAACTTAAGGTGGGAGTAAATTTTAAGAAGGTACTCGTAAATAGCAAGCACATTTCTCTTGATTGCTAACCCTGCGTATGGCTTATGTGCTAACGACTAAATTTTTGCATATAACACTATGCATCTACTATATATAGTTACCCGTTTGAGTTCACTAAATTAAGTATATATGAACACATAGAATAAAAACACTATTAACACATGATTAATTGAGTTAGTATTATTTTAAATTTTATAAATGTGTTCATCTACTCCCTCCGTTCTATAATATAAGGGATTTTGACTTTTTGCTTACACTCTTTGACCACTCGTCTTATTCAAAAAATTTATGCAAATATAAAAAATGAAAAGTTGTGCTTAAAATACATTGAAAATAAAGTAAGTCAAAAAAAACAAATAATAATTTCAAAATTTTTTAATAAGACGAGTGGTCAAACAGTGTAAGCAAAATATCAAAATCCCTTATGTTAGGAGACGGAGGGAGTATGTAAAGAAATTAAATAAGGGGTGATTGTGAGATTAGTGGAGACAAAAAAAGTAGTTGAACAAGTTACTATTATTAGGCGATAATTTATTAATGTTAGAAGTTGCTATACTTAGGGCATGTTCACTTTGATGCCAAAAATGGCAACTTACCAAAATTTTGGTAGGATTTCTTATATAGTTACCAAAATTTGGCAGCAAATTTTAGTAAAGTTAAAAATGACATCAAAGTGAACAGGCCCTTAATTTGAAACTAATGGAAGATAATACAAAAGCAGTACACTAGCAGTAAATTAGGATATCAGAAAATTGGCTGCTCACATGAAATCAGACTGAATTACTTCCAAAGTTTGGATCAAAACACACAGCCGGAGAGAGGCTAGTCAAGTCAAGCCCAAGTGAGATTGACTGTACCTTGGCTTAGCAAAAGTGTGCGGGAGACAGAGACCAAATCAAAAAGAAAAAAAGAAAGAAAAAGCTCTTCTTTTGCAGCTAGTTTATGCCTCCCAATTTGCATGCTTGTTTTGTTTGTGATTGATCGATCTGTCTTTTCAAGATCTTGTCTTCTCTTCTCTGTCGTTGTGGACGAGTGACCATGGTCAGGATAATTATATTTAGGCTGTGTTTACATCCAAACTTTAGATCCAAACTTTTAACTTTTTTCATCACATCAACATGTCGTACACACAATTTTCCTATCCATTTCAACCCAAACAACACAGCCTAACTAGAGAGCATGCCATTTATACTAATTGCCATTAGAGCTGCTTGCCCTTGCATTTGCACTAGATATCGATTCAGAACCTGGATGGTGACAATATTCAGTTGGCAGTCATCGCTTGCATTGCTCAGTTGCTCACAATCACAAGCAGGTTTCGGAGAGCTGAAAGGCTGGATAAGGATTTTCTACACCTTAGGTGCCATGTCATCCATCGATTGCATGCGACTTAAATAGTTATAGAAAAAATTTAAACAAATTTAGTAACAACAATTGTGTTGATATAATTCTACTCATAAACATGCAAATCTAAATTTGATCTACAACTAGAGAAACAAAAATAATAAAATCGGATAGTGAATAGTACCCGTACAACGCAGATAAAAATTGTTATTTTTGTTTTTTCATATGTCGATCGAATTTAGACTTACATATTTGTTTAGTGTTTTATATTATCATAGTCTATCTTACTAAATTTTATGAAATTTTTATATAGCTATTTAAGTTACAGGCATACATCTAGATATAGAAAATACTTCCCCGAGCTGAAAGATACAGTACTCCCCATGAAATATAACATGCCGATCGATTGCTTTGGCCCATGCATGCTCTTGGGATTTGCTTTTCCTTGCAGGCTGCAGGCAAGTTCGGCGAAAGAGCGCCGCAACTTTTGGAGTACAGTTCACACTGATTTTCTTTTAATTACTCTTATCATGGTACTAACAGTATATGTAATCGTAGATTTCCCTCATGGCTCAAAAGGAAACTAAACAGCTGTAAAGATGAACACTCAGATTGTATATGGGCATATATATAGCTCACGATACATGTATAAAGCAAAGCTACCAGTGTTTGTTCGTAGACTATCTCTGAAACTAGCTTGTAATGTTAGTACTTCGTAGGGACTCAAATTAAACATTACTCGTAAAGTTTAGGAATCCGCCATTGTCTAGTTCCGAACTTTTTCTCCAAACTTCCAACTTTTCCGTCACATCAAAACTTTTCTACACACAAACTTTCAATATTTTTCTTCAAACTTTCAATTTTAGTGAAACTTTTAGTTTTAACGTGGAACTAAACACGGCCTGAGTTTGCAGCAGTTACTGTGTGGGCACAAATTAATATGTGGAGTTGTAGAAAAATACAACTGCAAAATCTTTGCCTGTCCATAAGTCTGCACAGGCAAGATTTTAACCAATCGTATGACAGTAGATAGTCCAAAACTCTGAAGAGAAGGGAGTACTCCTGCATTAGTAATGGTCCTACCACTAGCATCTTGCATTATTATGAGAGTTTTGTTGTTATCTCCGTGGTTGCTATATTTGTTTGTATCAAAGTATGAGCAGAGGAAATGGCAGGCATGTCATTATGTCAACACAGCAAATTTTGTAAGCAAGCTAGCATCAAGCCGCAGCTCAGCTGACAAACCCAGGCACGGGTTACAGACGATGCCGCATGCATGAACACACAAAAGTTTGATTAGTAGTAATACACTTCATCATACCATATGCATGCTAAAATCAATCTCTTACTCCACCAGTTATTAGTACCATTATCTTTTGATCCAGATTTTTAATAACAGTACATATTACATGCATGCGCTGACTGTGGTCCAAGTAACTGTCCAAGCTCAGCTCAGTAGTAGAGCAATTATAATAGCAGAAAATAAACCAGCTATAAATACGTATCGAGAAGATAAAAAATAACAGAAAAGAGCGTTAAGTATAGATTTGTAGCTAGCTACAACACGGATTCCATGATACATTGTATATATGATAAATATGACCATGTATTAATAATATATTATATATTTATAGGTAGCTGAATTAGCTATTAAATTAACTAGAAATGGTTTGAAGCTGGTAATCAAACTTGCTCGTAGGAGAGGACTGCTGCTGCTGCAATCTTCAAATAAATTTTTCTTTGTTTCTTTCTTTTAGGAGTAGTAGTACAAAAAAAATGTTTATATAAACTCAGTTACAGCAGGTGCAGGCCTAGAGGTGCTTAGCTTTTTGCTTAGGTGGTCCTCTCCTCTTAGGCATGTATGCATGCGTACTTGTGCTTGCTATCACCTCTCACATCCATAGCCTACACAGACTACAGAGAGAGCACCCAAGCAATTTTAAAGAGGCAGTACATGTACAAAATTAAAGAGGCAGTACATGTACTGCCACTGCTCGCACAAGATGAGAGATGAGCTGGAGAAGCGAAATGTCAAAGTGTGTACGTGATGTACTCCCTCCGTAAAAAAAAAAAAATCTATACTGGATGGATGTGATGTATTATATTACGACGAATCTCAATAGAGATATATCTAGATTTTAGAATATATCATATCTAATAGAAGAAGAGCAGCTAGTCGATTGATGGATTCTAATCACTTAGATGTGCAGCTACCATTTTATTGCGTGTCAACTAAATAGTTATTAAAAGAATTTTTTAAAAAATAACAAGATATATCAATATCTAATATATCACTATACGCACATGTAAATTCAAATTCAACTTATATACTCCCTCTGTCCCAATATGCCGGTCGTTCTATGATTGGTAAGCTACATTAGCAGGAGATAAAAATTACTAAGTTGCCCCAAACTATTACTAGTACTAGTTGCAGGTGGTCATTTCAATCAGAGAATTAGCACAATCAAAACTAGCCACGCAAGCCACACAGAAATGTTTTAAGCATAAAATTAAGTAGTGCCACTTCTACAAGCAATACCAGTACTACTTCACTGCCATACTAGTACTACTTCACTGCCAGAGCGTCAATTATTTAGGGACTAATTTTAGGAAGCAAAACGTCAAGCAATCTGGGACGGAGGGAGTAAGTTGTAATAAAAAATAACAAATTTAATTGCGGACCAAAATCCGTCGCCAGCGGTATCATAGGATTTCTTGGAATTCATTGATAACCCGGCAACAAAAGTTAATGTAATTCAAATAAATTTTATCAAAAAATTAAATTTAATTGATGGAAAATATGTGTTTTCAACCCGATCCGGAAAGTATAATAAATACAAGAAGTATATTTGCTCGCAACCTCTTATTCCTAACAGGTGGGTCTCAAATAAAAAAGAAAAGGAAAAGATGAAGAGGGGAGGCATGAGGGGACCCTTCAGAAATGGCCAAACCGTGCTGTGCAAGAGCAATATGGGCTTGTTTCGTTTTCCAACCATATTGTAATTTTTTCCGATCAAAAGGAAAAAAAAAGTAACTTTGTAAAATTTGACAGTAGTAAAATTTGGCAAAGACATTAGTAAAATGTCAATCTGAGCTGTATAACAAACTTAGCCTTAGGCATGTGGTTAATGTTGGCCATGGCCATACGTTGGATGAGTACTTGAGTAGCGTACGTGGAGTAGCAATCTGGCATCCTAGATAATGCTAGATCTCTCGTGGTAATCCTTTATAAGTTGGGAATAATGCCTCATCATATATCAGACCGTTCTTCAGGAAGAGATTTAGCTGAATCACGAGAACAAAAGGTGTTTTCAGAACTAACAAAGAAAAACACAAATTAAAAACTGAAAATGGTTTAACATCATGTTTGAATAAAATTGTAGGTCAGACTATTATTGTGGATTATTTACTCGAATAGAGAGACAAATTTAACAAATTTAGACATAGACTCAACAAAATATATAGCATGAAATAAGTGGTCTAAAAAATACAGTGAAAAGTGTTTTTTTAGAAAACATATGTTTAGAGATGTAGAGCAAATAATTAATCTAGCAAAGTAATTGAAAATAACTAAGTTTGGCCTACTTTGATTCAGATTATTGAGCGAAAAAAATATCTACTCGATTATAATGATAAATTAAATATTTTAAAAATAAATTTAAGAAATGCTTTTTTTTTCATCTGCTACATCAAACTATTATCCTGATTATTTCTTCACGCCTTTAAAAAATACATTTCTTAAAGAACAATCTTCTACTACTTAGATCCTTGTTGTAAGCTATTACCTCCATCCTAAAATATAACTACATCCGTTTAAAAAATAATAATTTTTAGCTATAAATCTAAACAGACAATTGTTTCATATTCATAATTAGAAATACTTATATTGTGGGATCGAGGAAATATTTGTTAGTTTTATTTATCAAAATGTTTATTTTATATAGCTATAGTTTATATAGATAATCTAATATGATAATTCGATCAATATACGTTTTATAAACTGTGTGACGGTGTGTTTAGAGTCACCAGATCTCAATTGAAGGCCAAGTAAACCCTATCGGTACTGAATACTGAGGACTCTTTTAGAACATAAGATTATGAAAGAATTGAAATTTCTAGTCAATGTGTTTACTTCGCTTGTACTTTCAATTGTTGGTTGAAATTTCAATGTTTCCATTCGAAAATTCAGAAAAGACGATCGGTACTCGACACAAGATTGACCGAAACAGGGAATTTGAATTCAAGTTTTGGTTTACAAAATTTGTTCGAAATTTATCGATTTTCAATCGGATTTCGTGAAAACCGACATATACCCCCAACGTCCGGCATGGAAGGTGCATGGTATTAGAATTGTGAAACTTTTATTCCAACCCTACCAAACTCTTCCAAATAGTACTAGTATCTTCTTGTTCCAAAGGAGCCCCGAATGGTTTGCAAAACCGCCAGTAACCGTGCAGTTACCGTGGTTACCGTGCTTACCGTAGGGGCACGGTAAAAGGAAAACCGCGGTAAACCTCCTTAAATTCAAATACATTTAAAAAATAATTTGAAATTTTGATAAATTTTACACGGTTTCGTACGGTTTATCACGGTTACCATGGGGCGCGGTAACGAGGGTTCGAGAAAACCGGCCCCGATAGGTTTAAAAATCTTGTACTTGAGTTTTGGGGGAAAAAAAACCAAATCCCTAATCCTCCCTAGCCCGGTTCGGATTGGTGGTCCACAACCCCAGATCGGAATCGGATCCCTCCCCTCGACGAGTCGACGCATCTATATAAATCGATCGCAAATTCCCCACCGCGAATCATCACTGAATTTTAGTAGAAATTAGAGCAGAGCAAGAGCAATAATACTACACCACTTGGGGGTTGTTCTCCGATGGCTAGGCGACGGCGAGCCTGCGGCGAGGACCGCCTCAGCGCTCTCCCGGACGACCTGCTCCACCTCATCCTGCGCCGCCTCGACACCCGCGACGCGCTCGCCACCGCCGCGCTGTCAAGGCGCTGGGCGGCCGTCCCGCGCGAGCTAATTAGGCTTAAAAAATTTGTCTCGCGAATTAGCTTTCATTTATGTAATTAGTTTTGTAAGTAATCTATATTTAATACTCTAAATTAGTGTCTAAATACAGGGACTAAAGTTAAGTCCCTGGATCCAAACACCACCTCAATCACCAGAAAGTTCACCAACGACTCCAAATCTCCAATCACTAGCATGCCCAGCATTTGGATTTGGTGCCAATGCCAATGCCCAGCGTCCTCGTCGCACACCCACGCGGCGACGTGCGTCAGCGGCCGGTGGACGCGGGCGCGCAGCAGCGTAGGCGGCTAGGCGCTAGCGGCTAGCGCGTGGCGCCAGCGTCGGTGCTGGGCGGCGGGCGCTGGCTCGGCCGCAGGCTGCGGCTAGAATGCACGTGTGCGGTGCGGCGCCTGCTGTTTGCCTGGCTGCCCCGCTTGGTGTTGGTGGGCCACTGGGCCTTGGCTGTTGGGCTGTTGTGCTTGTGTGTGTATTAGTCTATTTTGTCCGGGTAATATACGGGTATCTACCCGGGTAATACCCGCATAATTATCCGGATAATCCGTATCCGTCGGATACTGCCCTCCCGAACCCGATCTCATATCGACAGGGAAAACCCGTATTTGTATCCGAAACCCGTGTAAAGACTCGGGTACCCGAATTTTTACCCGAATCTGTCCCATATTAATATGGTCGGTCCGGCGGGCGGGAAATATCCGTCCCGTTTTCACCCCTAGCGGCGAGGCCTCGCTTCACCTCAACTGCCTCCGCCCTCCCACCTTGTTGCCTTAATTTTGTATATATTACTCGTGCTGTTGCAGCCTGCAAGTGATTGAAGACATGTCAGTGACAAAAGCACAGATGACTGAAGAGGATCCTGATCCACGAGTGGGACCGGAGGCGGGTGTTATGGCCTCTTCATTTCTTGCTAGTCAAGACAACAAAATTTCTGACTAATCAATCAATCAGTGAGTAGTACTAGTAATTTCTTTTTTACTACCCCTCCATCCTAACTATAAGAAATTTTGGACGAATAAGACACTTCATATATTTCGAATGCGGACAAAGAATCTATCTGTCGGTGATATGGACCCGGGGGTATCATGTTTAGAGCGAGGAGGTCGCCCCAAACCCATGTGGCATCCCCTGAGGAGGGTGACGCCCGGGTGGAGCGGCGACCGCCCCCTCCCAGCTTAGGGTACGGAGGCTGCCCCAGACCCACGTGGCCCTCCCCGAGGGGAGTCAGGCCCGAGGTAGGGCGGCGGCCACTCCCTGGCCGAGACTCGACGGAGGAGGCTGCCCCCCGATACCACGTGGCCCTCCCTCGAGGGGAGTCAGGCCGGAGGTGGGGTGCGGCCACTCCTTCCAAAGACTAGTCGGAGAAGGCTGCCCCCCGATACCACGTGGCCCTCCCCGAGGGGGGAGTCAGGCCCAAGGTAGGGTGGCGGCCACTCCTTCCCAGAGACTGGATGGAGGAGGCTGCCCCCGATGCCACGTGGCCCTCCCCCGAGGGAGTTAGGCCCGAGGTGGGGCGGCGGCCACTGCCGCTCCGGCCGAGACTAGAGGGAGAAGGCTTCCCCAGGCGCCACGTGGCCCTCCCCTGAGGGGGGATCGGCCCGAGGTCGGGCGGCGGCCGCCCCCTCCCGTGACTAGGGTCGGGCTCCCCCGACCCCCTCTCTAGGTCACCATGTACGGTGGGTTAAT
>CM020178.1:41009922-41264309 GCA_009805545.1 Oryza longistaminata
GCCCCGCCCTCGATTTCCGAGTCACCGACCTGCTGCCGCCGCGCTACCGCCGGTGCCTCGCCATTCGCGGCAAGGCAGGAGGTCGGTCACCGCGCGCGAGGAATGCGCGAGGCTCGACGCCGCCACCGGGCGGTACGAGCGCCGCGCCATGCGCGCCATGGCCGGCTCCGTCAAGGCCCTCTTGGCGGCCAACCGGGCGGCTCGCCGGCGTGCGACCAGGCTGTCGCTGGAGGTGTTCGACTTCGACGCCTCCCCTGCATCAACCAGCTGGTCGTCACCGCCGTCGATTCCTGGGGCGTCACGGACCTCGAGGGTTCCGCCGTGCCGACGGGGCCGATCATGCACCCGCCGCCGGTCTACAGCTTCCCCCTTCGCCGCATCAGCCGCGACCCGGCGCGTCGCGGCTGCGGAGGCTCAAGCTCGCAACTGCCTGCCCCCTCCGCTGCAGGGGTTTGGCTCGCTCGCCACTCTCGCCTGCAAGGATTGCCGTGCTCGACGCGGCCCGCCGTGTACCAGGCGTGGTCGCGCGTGCCCGCAGCTGCAGTCCCTGCATCTCAGCTTCCTGCAGGTCCCGGAAATTCGGGTGCCCGCTCACCTTGGACGCGCCGATGTCGCGGATCAGGGAGCTCGTCGTCGACGCGGCTACATGGCGGTCGAGATCAGGTCGCTCCCCATGCTGGAGAGCCTCGCCAGCAATGGAGACGCCGTGTTTCTGACGCACCCCGACGCCGCGCCGGACTCCAGCGCGTGAGCCTCGAGCACGCCATTGGCTCCCTGCAAGGGACGACCTGTTCCCGGCCATGAGCGCAGGAGGCTGCGCTTTCTGATCCCCAGCATCAGGGAGTTCCTCCAGAACGCCAATGGCATCACCCGCCTCGTCCTGCGCTTCACCGGGCCGACATGGATCTTGTTCTTGCCGACGAGCCTTTCGCCCCGATGCCCAAGCTGCGGCGGCTCCTCGTCGCCGACGTGCCTCCATCCTGGGACGCATCGTGGCCACGGCCTCCTCGTCGAGGCGGCGCCATTGCTGGAGACCCTCCATGTCCACCATGACTCCCGTCGTGACAGCGAAGAGGAGGTGGTGCGGCCGGTCAAGAGACAGCGGAGATACCATGGCCGAACTCGGCTTCGCGGCACCGCCATTTGAACTTTGAAGGAGCTGGTGGTGATGGGCTTCCGGAGCGCGGAGAGGCGGCATGTCCAGCTCGTGAGGTTCGCCATGGAGGCGTCGACATCGGCGCTGCGCCGCGTCGCGCTGTACAAGCGTGGCGCGTCGAGCACAAGGGCCCCCGCGCTGGGAGGCCGCGGCGGCGAGAGACGACGCGACGCGTGAAGCAACGAGAGAGGCGCCCGTCCTGGAGCAGATCACGGAGGGGATCTGCTGCTCGAAAGGCCAAGTACAAGTCATCCTCGGATGAGCTCATCACGCGATGTTGCAAGCGCACAAACCCTAAAATCCTCTCCGATTGGATGGACGCGCAATTAGCGCTACTTCGCTAGTGCAGAGCGAGTAGCGAGAAGGACGAAAGAAGGGGGGGGGGGAGGGGGGGGGGGGGGGGGGGGGGGAGGGGGATCGCCGACTCACCTTCTTCCTCGGGATCGTCATCTCCGATCGCCGGCTACGCCGCTCCGGTAGATGCGGCGACTAGGGGTGAAATCGGGTCGGGTTCGGTCGGATTTCGTCCTTCCATATCCTAACCCACATTTTATAATCGGGATCGGGTCGGGCACGGATATTATCGGATACGAATAGAAGCACGGATAATGTCGGGTATAAATATAGAACGAATACGTACCAAGCACGATACAACGCTAGTGTTACGAATACTTATTCGGATATCAAGTCAAAGCAAGAACCATATATACACGTAGACAGTAGTCATTCAACCATTTCATAATATGTATTATATGAATATATTAGAGGCTGTAAACAGTAGTCAGTAGTACCACAGTAGTAAATACTAAGACCATAAGTACCAATACTACAACAGTACCAAAGAGTATGTATACAATCAAGCCAAAAGATGCATTATATGACTACTGATCACATCTCACCAAAATAGTCATCCAAGGCCAGCATGTTCAGCTTCAGACCCTGTTTAGATGGGACTAAAACTTTTAAGTCCCTATCACATCAGATGTTTGGACACTAATATAAATATTAAACGTAGACTATTAATAAAACCCATCCATAATCTTGGACTAATTCGCGAGACGAATCTATTGAGCCTAATTAATCCATGATTAGCCTATGTGATGCTACAGTAAGCATTCTCTAATTATGATTAATTAGGCTAAAAAATTTGTTCTCGCGAATTAGCTTCATTTATGTAATTAGTTTTGTAAGTAATCTATATTTAATACTCTAAATTAGTGTCTAAATACAGGGACTAAAGTTAAGTCCCTGGATCCAAACACCACCTCAATCACCAGAAAGTTCACCAACGACTCCAAATCTCCAATCACTAGCATGCCCAGCATTTGGATTTGGTGCCAATGCCAATGCCCAGCGTCCTCGTCGCACACCCACGGCGACGTGCGTCAGCGGCCGGTGGACGCGGGCGCCAGCAGCGTAGGCGGCTAGGCGCTAGCGGCTAGCGCGTGGCGCCAGCGTCGGTGCTGGGCGGCGGGCGCTGGCTCGGCCGCAGGCTGCGGCTAGAATGCACGTGTGCGGTGCGGCGCCTGCTGTTGCCTGGCTGCCCCGCTTGGTGTTGGTGGGCCACTGGGCCTTGGCTGTTGGGCTGTTGGCTGCGGTGTATATCTATTACGGTGTCCGCCTCCAGGTGCCCACCTACCCGCATTTATGGCGACCCGAGCGGTCGCGCCACGCCGCATTTAATGCGGTGTGCAATGCACTCAACCGGTCTGTGACCGGTTGAATGACCGATGGGACTGGGGTAGTGCGCCTGTGCGCTGCTCGTGTGTCAGGCGACGTGCAGCCTGACATGTCCCATCAAATAATGATGGTGAGAGGTTCTCATCCTCTTATCCTAGCCGGAGTCGGTCCTCCCGCTCTGGTCAAAGCAAGGCTCCCGTTTCCCGGTGTAATAGGAGCCCAGAAGTCCTCACCCATTAAATGGTGACTGACAGGGGCACCCCCCGTGTCAGGCGGCAAGATTTAACAGGCCTCATCATCAAGATGACGTGCGCTTGCTTCCCAAGTCAAGAGACAAGACATGCATTTAATGCAAAGATTGTAATCCTTCTCCACCGGAGCTAGGTTAGGTTGTTGGGCCCATGTGGTAACCCCTTGAGGTATAAAATGAGATCCAGGCCTAGTAGGAGGGGAGGAGGGGGGGGGGACTCCCAAGCGAACTTGAGTTTCGCAACCCCAAGCACTGGTGTTCTACACTCAATCAATCAAGCACAGGAGTAGGGTATTACGCTTCTCAGCGGCCCGAACCTGTATAAACCCCTTTTGTCTCATCGTCTTTGGGGATGGAACCCCCTGAAGGTCACACAGCTTCGCTCACCAAACCCTCGAATCTCACCCGCTGCCCCCGGCCGAACTCACAAACGGGGGCCTCACGGTCCCCTGATGGAGGAGTTCATTTTCCGACACTATCACTAGAAAATATCTCATCCATCCAAAATCCGTTAGGATAGAAAATATCTCATCGATCTAAAATCCCTTATATTTTAGGATGGATGGAGTAGTATCATACTAATGGCAAGTCAATTAAACAATTATATACACAGGCTAAAGTCAAAACGTCTTATAACCTGAATATGATGGAGTATCTTTTGCTAGTACTTTGCTTAACTGGATAGCGGTTAAATGGTGCTGTTTTTATTATGTTTAATGCTCGGTAAGTATAATTTGGTCCACTCACATTCATAGTTTGAAAAGGTCCGATTTATTCTGGTGAACTTCCACGGTAGTCCAATTTAGTGCATAAACTCTCAAACCGAATATTTTTAATACTCAGCTCTTTAATCTTTACGAATTACCCTTATTTAATATGAAATGGTTTTTATCCTACGTGACACTAGTAGGTAGATAGATACGTACAAAAATTTAGAAAAAGTTATAGCGGCCCACCTACCAGTCATTATCCATTTCTTCTCATTCATAATTGCTCTCTCTCTATCCCTTGCTCTGTCAGTGACACAATCGTGTTCGTATGGAGGTGGGAACGGATAAGTGAAATATGAATGTGGGAAATACTAACTTACATTGTGAAACGGAAACTTACATTGTGAAACGGAAGAAGTAGGAGATTTGGTTGTTTAATCTAAGAGAAGAGATCCAGTTTACAGAGGAGATGCCAGGGGCGATGGCTGTTCAAGGCTGAGGAGGAAGGCTTGATTTCTTTAAAAAAAAGAGATAAGATCCGACTATCAAACCAAAGGAAATTGCCAGCAAGAGTAGCTTAAAAGCACCTAGTTACCGAGGTGCTAAGGAGTGCCTCTCGGAGCAACCCAACTTTCCGTTAAGTGGAACGAAAACACAATCGCGTAGCACATAAACATACTCCGAAATGAAGCAAAACTATACATCATTACCACGCACAACTGCATTTAGTTAGACTGTTATATGTACATACAGCACCCTCAAGTCCACTGTCAAAGTACCATACATTCAGATCCAAAACTAATTCCACAAATCTGAACAGAATAAGATGGTAATTATTGCGGCAATAGTATGTACAGCTGATGCTACCATAAGATCATCACCATGGGGGAGGAGACCTACTCAAATTGATCATCCTCAAAGCCGATAAGTATAATGACAAGCTTGATTAACAAGTACTCAAGGGTCGTTGGAGCTGCAGCAAGATCAGACCAGAGCTACTACTGTGCCGATTTGGTGCTGCTTGAGTTGAGGTAGCCCATCTTTTGAGACAGCAAGTTCATATCATCTATAGCAGGGTTCCTGGTATCCTCATCGAGCCCACCCTCGTGCAGCAGGTCCTCCCAGAAATCCTCATTTAACTCTCCGTTAGATGGCTTGATTTTCCCGTGTTCAGAGCTACTGGAAGCAACATCTTGTTGCGCCTTGCCTCCATTGGCCTCAACAGATGAACTTTCAAGATCTGATGGAACACCATTGAAAAGTGAATCCACTGGATCATGTGGTTCAAACATTACCTGTGACACTTGCTCGGGGCTAGAACCGGTACCCATGCTATCAAGTTCAGGTCCCTGATCAATGCGGCGCCTTCTTTTCTTTGAGACGAACTCTTCAAGCTCCTTCCTCATCTCACTCTGGGAGAACAGCTGGCGTATGAACTCAGGATTATGCATAACTCGTGCCAAGAATGCCATCATGTGCTGTTGCTTTTGCTCAGTACCTTGTAGCTTCTGTTCCATAGCTTGCAGGTCTGACTTCGTGTTTTGCTGCTCCTGCCTCAGCTTCACCACTTCAGCCATCAACAGATGTTTGTCCCTCTTCAACTGATCAATCTCTCCCTCATATCCAAAGTGCCCTACCTCAAGGAATGAGCCAAGAGATTGCTGACTTGGAGATGAATTCGGAGGTTTCCGACGCTTTATGCTTTTAAGGAGATGCTTCTGTCCTCTCAGAAAACCCTCATTTGCAAATTCCCACTTGTCAGGATCCACCTTCCTGAAGCCCTGCCAAAAGTAACCGATACATCAGAAATTGGAAAGAACATTCAATTCAACAGGGTGAATATGTTTTCTTATTTGTCTAAATCATTTTAGATCAACAGTAGCAAGAACAAAGGTAGAACTGAATTAAGAATGCATGCTATTTACCTCTTTATGACAATTTTCAGTTCACTTGACACATTTATCATTTTGCATAGTTTCAGTTCTTCACTTTATTTGTCAACTTTCCTCTTCACTCTTCATCCTTTAACATTGTTTTGAGGAAGAGAACAAAATGCATTCATCATTATCCAGTATCAACTAGAGGATCTAAGGCCTTTGGTAGAAGAAGATTTCACTCAAAATATGCAGGTGGTAGCCTGAATGGGAAGAATAACACTTCAATGGGGTCAAGTCAACAACATAATGGGACATTAAGTTGGTCAATATACACAAAACTCTCTAAGTCTCAACAGGTTCAAGAAAATCAAATATAGAGAGGCTATATCGTAAGTAAAAAATCAACAAACTGTACAAGCTCATCTTGTCCCTAGAAATGTAAGATTCGAGATGTACAGCACTATAGTAGATTGTGTTATCATATGTTGCTTATGAATGATCTTCAAGGCTAACAAGTTTTTAGGACAACTAGAGCATTCCGCATCACTGACTTTTTCAATTTTTGGCCTAATATTGGCAACACAGAAGATCAAACAACATTCAATTATGTTGCTTAGGATTTCCTAAATTTTTGGCCTACTATTCAGAATATGTATTATGCTTGAGTAATGATGAGATTTCAAAAGAAAAAAATGGTGTTCTAAAGTTATTATGTAATGTTCCAAACTGATACTCCATTTAAATGGATTCAGTTATGTTGCTTAGGATTTTTCCTCACAAACTTTGGTTGCACTAATTCCAGGACCTTCTATTATCTACTTCACAAAAGAAAAGCAGCACACAAACAATCATGCTATAGGCTAGTTCTTCCTAAACTTATCTGTAATGCCTTACCATGTCAAAATGAATGCCCACTTAACCATTTATCCGAGTGCCCATCATCAAGCCAATTGATCAAGTAGTATAACAAAGAATCATTTATAATTATCAGTCCTTAAACTACTACCAACTCCCTGATTATTTCTAACACATCAGGGTTTAGCATAGATTTGATTGGGTTTTATGTAAGCAGATGATCGAGCAGGTGACTTACATAGGTATTGAGCTGCCGGACAAAGCTGGAGAAGTTGTTGTGCTTGAAGTACCTCGGCAGCAGCACGTTCCCAAAGAGGTGAGGATCCCACACCACGAAGCTGTTGTTGGTGGCGCTCCACGACACGACGGCGTCCGTGGTCGGGTCATCCACCATGTCGTACGTCTTGGTGAGGAACGGCGGCGGGCCGCCGTCGGTGAGCCCGTCCATCGGCCTCGGCGGCTGGCCATTCGCCACGCCCGTCGACGGCCCGCTCTCCACCTTCACCGGGTTCACCACTCGGTAGCTCATGGCAGCTCAGAACCTCACCTCAATCAAGAACTACCAGCTAGAGCCACACGAACCAAGAATTTGCTCATCCAGCACCAGCAAACAATGGTGGAATTTAAAGCACAGATCGCCAAGCAAGGTAGCAATCAGCCTGTCACGGCTTAGGCGTGACGAAATCAAGTCGCGTAGGCGGCAGCAAGAAGAACAAGATGCAGCGAATCAGGCAAACGCAATCTAATCCTGTGAACAAGCGCTTCACCCCATCACGAGCTCTCGCGTACCTAACAGCAGCAGCGGAAGCAAATCAAGCAAAGAGGAGGCGGACACCGACGTGCTCGTGCATCTGAAAGGAACCCGACAGAATCAGAAAGCGCACACCGCGTGATCAATTCACCCCCCCGCCGACGAAGGATTCAGGCGAGATCGCAGCTCGCTGCTCGCGGCAAAGCACGAACTCTCGGGGGGATTTGAGGACGACGACACGACGAGGAGGAGGCAGCACCCGACCACCTGAAGGCTGAAGCTGACGAGGAGAGCTTCGAGCTCAGGAGATTAGCCCCTACTTGGAAAGGAAGCTTCTAGAAGCCTAGGCGTAGGAGAAACCGAGAAAGGAAGGAGAGCTCGCTCGCTTCTGGAAGCAGTGGAATTGGGGATTTTTCCTCCGCCGCCGCGACAGGGAGGAGGAGGAGATAACGAAGACGAGACGACGACACACGTGTCGGGCTCTTATTGGGCCGAGGTAGAAACGCGGAGTCGGCCCATCTAACCTTATAATGGGCCTGGACTGGATCACTGGATTCCTCCGGCCCATATACTCGTATAACTGTACGATGCCGTATACCGTATATACCTTACCCACGAAGGAAATACGTTTGACTTTGACTTCGAGAGAGCAATTAATTAAATTAAATTAAAACAAATTGAAATTCGATCGCATCGTGCTTGGTGGTTGCGTTGGGTCTTCGTCTTCTCTCCCCCTCCTCATCTTCATCTTCTTCTCCCCAATCGGCGGCGCCGCCGCGGAGGAATCGCGGATTGCGTCATCTTCTCCTCCGCCTCCGCCTCCGCCTCCAATTCCCGTCGTCGTCGGGTCACCGGAGCCAAACCCTAGAGGAAGAGGGAAGCCATGTTCGGGAAGGAGCATGACCTCGAGGCCGGCGGCTCGTCGGAGCCGCTGTACCCGGGGATGGTGGAGAGCCCCGACCTGAGGTGGGCGCTCATCCACAAGATCTACGTCATCCTCTCCGTGCAGCTCGCGATGACGGCGGCCGTCGCGGCCTTCGTCGTCAAGGTCCGCGGCGTCTCGGAGTTCTTCGTCTCCTCCAACGCCGGATTCGCGCTCTACATCTTCCTCCTCTTCTTGCCCCTCATCGGTAGGGTTCAATTCACTCTCTGTTCTGATTTTGTTTCTTGGGGCTTGTACCAGTCGAATTTCCCCGAATTTGTGCACTAATTGGCTTGATTTGATTACTCTGTGTGTATAGTGTTGTGCCCTCTGCGCTACTACCACCAGAAGCATCCGGTGAACTTGCTGTTGCTCGGCCTCTTCACGGTTGCCATCAGCTTCGCCGTCGGCATGACATGTGCCTACACCAGCGGTAATCCTATCGTCCTACGCTTGTACATTTCTGTGAATCAATCATGTTTACATCTGCGTGTGCTATAACTCAGATTACGTTTTTCTAGTCTAATTTCAATCATGTTTACATCTGCGTGTGCTATAACTCAGATTACGTTTTTCTAGTCTAATTTCAATCATGTTTACATCTGCGTGTGCTATAACTCAGATTACGTTTTTCTAGTCTAATTTCAATCATGTTTACATCTGCGTGTGCTATAACTCAGATTACGTTTTTCTAGTCTAATTGAGTATCTGAACCACTTCTGTGGGGTGTTTTTTGGTTTCCATGGAAGAAGGTCGCTGCCTGCATTAGGAATCTGAAGCTCCTTCTTCCATCAAAGATATACTAACATTGCTAATAAATATGTTGGCGTTTTTTTATTCATTTTTTTCATTTGTTCAGTTGAGTGAGTATACATAACAATTATGCCAAGATTATGCTTGCTTTTGAAGAATGGAATCACTCTTTACATGTTGAATATGTTCTATGATCTCCACCATTAGTAAATAGCTTGGTGCTTTTGGTATGCGATGCGCTACAAATCATGCAGAGCAGTAGCATGTAGATGTGGCTCTTTCGTAACGTAGACTTGTTCCCCAATAAATGAAATGCTGAATTGTGCATTTTGTAGTTCCATCTGTTTACTACTTTGCATATTTTTAAGGTTCTTAACTTTTTTTATGTATATAATGTTCTCTCATAACTGCTTTGGTTGTCTTCATGCCTACAAGTTTCTGATTGATCTGATATCTGAGCCCTGTAATGGAGTTCCACTTATCTGTAGTTTCGAAGTAGACTAATGATAGTGGGGAGAATGCTGAGATGAGAGTAGTTTCATGATACCTTTTAGGCTTTTACATTCCATGTTTGAACCTGGCCTCTGTAATACTCAGGTTTATCATAATAGAAACAGGATCTGCCTTTTTAACCCAAAAAATAAGTTATGTGATGAACTATTAACTATGTAAATTTATTTAGACTAATAGGCCAGCAAAAGGTTTAACTAATTGTGATTCTTCCTGTTATCATGCATGTTTGTCTGCCTTGTTTTTATGTGCTGCAGGGGATCAATCTTTATTACTCTTCATTATGATCAGTCTTTATTATCTTCCTTGTTTAACTAGTTGTATAGGTTCTCTATCGAGGAATTGATTGTGATCAGTTCTGTGAACAGGAAAAGTCATTTTTGAGGCGGCAGCTCTCACAGCAGTGGTGGTGATCAGCTTGACAGCATACACTTTCTGGGCTGCAAAGAGAGGCCATGACTTCAACTTCCTCGGCCCCTTCCTGTTTTCCGCTGTGATGGTGCTGATTTTGTTTTCACTGATCCAGGTTGGATGGCTGCACCCTTAGTCCCTCCTATCTTATATACCGTCTATTGTTCTTGAGATGTTCATTGTAAACATCTATTGCTTGTTGATTTGTCCTTGATACTGATGGCATTTCTGCTTTGCAGATATTCTTCCCCCTGGGAAAGATCTCTGAAATGATATATGGCGGACTGGCATCGCTCGTCTTCTCTGGATACATCATCTATGACACGGACAATATCATCAAGCGCTACACTTACGATGAGTATGTCTGGGCTGCTGTCTCGCTCTACCTCGACGTGATCAACCTCTTCTTAGCTCTGCTGCGAGTGCTGAGGGCAGCTGATAACTAGTTCATCAAGGCTAGTCTCTACCCTGCACATAACGATTGTCCGTGGATTCCTGTACCCTGATTAAGCATCAAGCTTTTGTTGATTCTGCTGTAAATTCTTGCTTAGTGGATCCAGGAAACTTTTTATGGAACCGCATAATTAAATTTGTTAGCTATATTACAAATAAATGCAATTGTTGCCTTGCTTCTTTGCTCGCTGAAAACCTGATTGCGTAACATTTATACTCAAATTCGTTACTTGAGTTCTGGCCTGAATAACTAGAGAAAATGCACAATCCTGCATGCATGCAAATTACCTGACCGAATACTATTGAAGCTCTCCAAATGCCAGCACAAAGATGTAAGTTTGATGAACAGGGGAAGACTTTGTAAGTTGATAATTTACTTCATAAATAAACAAAAAATAAGGCCAGTACTATACCCTACAATAGAACCACTGGAAGTTGCCGCATCAAATAAAATACAGTTCAACTGAAGTGCCATGTGGAGGAATATGGCAGAGCAGCGTGTCACGGACAAACCAAATCACACCGATGCTAACACTTGATACAAGAGTGTGTTTGGGGATACAAATGAAGAAATATAATCAGTGACTAGGAATAATCAGAACAAAGATCAGAGAAAAGAGAGAGCCAGATGTTGGGAAAGATGAGGAGAGAGTCGGAGGAGAAAGAAGACGGTTTCATCAATTCTGTTCAATCCCCCTTTTGCTGTAGTATTGCTTTGTTTTGTAACCAGTCTGGTTGAGCCTAGAGCTAGCCAATTGATTCACAAATAAAGCCTAGCTGATCATGTACATGTCCGTGATCAGCTGGGCTTCATAGATCATAGTGTAGTGGTAAGAGTTAGGTCCCGTTTGTTTCTTATGTATTAAGTGGATGAAAATATGGATACTCGTGGCACGCTTTTCAAACTGTCAAACAGTGTGTTTCGTACGAAACCTTTCTATATAAAAGTTGTTTTAAAATATCATATTAATCCATTTTTTAAGTTTGTAATAATTAAAACCCAACTAGTTACATGTTATCACTACCTCGTTTTGCGTGAAACACTTAATCTTTATCTTTAGGAGATTCAAACACCACCGTATGTCTCGAAATCTTTTTAGAGAAATTTAAATCTACAACTTAGAAAATATGCTGGTAACAAAATATCATAAATTATTTATGTTTTTAAGAGGAAAAAATATAATATCTTCATCTGACTTACACTTCAGCGATGGTGTTTAGACAACTGATCAAATGTTTAGCCACTCGATGGACAGTCACACCATGTGTCATTTTTATGCGCAGGAGGTGGAAACAACTCACCATATATTGGTGGAGTGTATCCTCGCGACAAGTTTGGCACAAGTTGTTGTTTAGTGTCAGGTTGGCATCCCTATCACCCCGCTGACAAGCTTTGTTTCCAATTTGGTCGGAGTCTTCTCGCCAGCAGCCGTAAGTCACAGGAGAAAGGGGGTTTGACTCCCCTTGGCTACCTTATCCTCATATTTACCTAGCACATGTGACTAAAAAGAAACGCTCTTGGGAGATTTGGGTTGATCACATCGTGCAAGAAGAGAAGCTTTGGGTTGCGGCGTTGCCTAATCCACTGGGAGACTTTTTGTTTGCACTTAGTCAATAGCCTTTTTTTCCTTTCCTCGTTGTTCTAGAAGTTCGGTTTCTTCCTTAGTTAGTCTAGTGTTCCCTTTCTCTCCTCCATAACTTTCCATGATATGCATTATAAAATTTCTCTTTTTTCTAATATATCGATGTGTTTTTGCGTGTTAAAAAAAGTTTCGACATGGATACCTTTTTTTTCAATCGGTTCTGCAGTAGCTCTTTAGTTAAGTATTGGAGCAACACTGCCCATCGAAAAAAAATTTTAGGACCGTTTTTCTTCCATCCAAAGCGCTGCCGTCGCAGCCACCTGTCGGGTCGAGCCGCGAGTCATCTCTGCGTAACCCCCGTGACTGACTGGTTGGGGTTGGACCGGTTTTCATCTGTTCTTGTCCTGAGAGGAGGCGAGCAGAAGGCTCGTGCGACCGCCACGAGAAGGGCGACGACGGCGGCGGGATCAAGGTCACTCTCGACTCGACGACGACGGCTTGCTCGACGGCGGCGGCTGGCGGCTCATCCCCAAACCCTAGGTCCGTCCCAACACTCCAAGAAGCCGGCGCGCGGCGGCAGCGGATTTTTATTGATGTATTTAATTCAGTGATGCTGCCGATGATCTACTTCCGTAACAAGCATCCGATCAACCTCTTCTTCCTCCTCCTCTTCACCATCTGTATTAGCCTCTCCGTCGGCCTGGGTTGCCTCTCCAAGAATGGTACAAACGAATTTGAATAATCTCATACTCCCTCTGGTTTCATTTTAATTGACATTTTGAACGATAACACGGTCTACAAAATATATCTTTGACCTTATTTTTTTATTATAATATATACAATAAATAAATGCACGATTACTTTTTATTATAGTGTGTTCAAAGACAAATATATATATATTGTTATAGTTTCTTTAAACTAAATATTTTTAGTGTTATTGATGGTCAAAGTTATAAAAGTTTGATCTCAACCTTGTCCAAAGCGTCAATTATTATAGAATCGGATGGAGTACTAACAATGTTATTTGTATTGTTATTGCTGTGATGATAAACGAGATCAAGATTGCGCTCATCTCAAGTAATTTTTTTTGTGATAAATGTGTTATCAGGGACGGTGATATTTCAGGCGGCGGGCATGACGGCGGCGATAGTGATCGGGCTGACCTGCTACACGTTCTGGGCCGCCAAGAGAGGCTACGATTTCGAGTTCCTCGGCCCATTCCTCTTCGCTGCCACGCTCGTCCTCTTCCTCTACGCCATAATCACGGTAAGCGTGATCTATCTTCAAGTTCGAATCAGATAGTATTTTTTTTTTTAAAAAAAAGTTCGAATCAGGTGAACTAATTTACTGAACTTCCCTTTTATTAAGTATTAAGTGCTAATCTAAGAGTAATTTAGAAGAAAGACATGCTATTTTTGGGACGGTGTACTAAGTACTCTCTTTGTTTCATACTTCCTCCGTTTTATATTATAAAACTTTCTAACATTGTCTATATTCATATATATGTTAATAAATCTAGACATATATGTGTGACTAAATTCATTAACACCTATATGAATGTGGGCAATGCTAGAAAGTCTTATAACCTGAAACGGAGGTAGTATTTCATATTATAAATTATTTTGATTTTTTTAGGTCGAGCTTCTTTAGCTTTGATAATAAAGTTTATAGAAAAATTAGTAACATCTACAATAACAAATTAGTTTTATTTAGTATAATATCAAATATATTTTGATAATATGTTCGTTTTGCACTGAAAATATTACTATAGTTTTCTACAAACAATCAAACTTAAAAAATTGACTAACACGATATAAAAACGATATATAACATGAAAAGGACCGAGAAAGTTGAAGAAAAGATAGCCTCTTTGAGCTAACTGAATTGAATTGTGCGTACAGATCTTTTTGCCGATGGGGAGAACGGGGAAGTTGGTGTACGGGTGCGTTGCGGCGCTGATCTTCTCCGGGTTCATCATCTACGACACCGACAACCTCATCAAGCGATACACCTACGACGAGTACGTGGCCGCCGCCATCACGCTCTACCTCGACATCATCAACCTCTTCATGGCCCTCGTCACGGCGCTCCAGGCCGCCGATGGGTAGTAGAACAAGCTTGCCAGCCACATTGGGCTGCAGGATGAAGCTGGATCGAAATGTGATTTCTAGTACTTTTTTTTTTTAACACAAGACAGTGTATGTAAAGATAGGGTTAAACAACTCCTTTGTGATTGGGCATTAACAAGCAAGCATTGCCAGTACAAATCGTAGTTTGAATCATCTTGTCATGACATAGCAAATTGACCGAATGCCCACAAGTTTGGTTCCCAGTTAACTAAGGCAGGCAAACAAACACAAGCTAAGCATATGCAACAGTTGCTGTGACGCAGATCGATCGATCTAACAAGTACCACCACAACTCCAAATATGAATTTCTTAAAGAGGAAACATATGAATTCGCTTGCCACATCAAGCCATCGGTAGCACTACAAAGTAAAAGCTCGAGGCCAAGAGGCAAATGTATGGTATCTCCACCAGATCCTGCGGCTCTCAAATTCCTCATGTATAAAATGGGGGCGCAAAGTTGCCAAGATCAACTAGAACTCAATTGTTAACTGTTTTTTTGTGCCATACACCCACTGGAACATGCTAGCTTTGTATGGTCTTAATGCTCTTCTATCTTCTTCAGGTCCTTCATATTTGTAGTGTCCACACTGCAAAAAGAAACCAAGCATCTCTTAGCCTCTCAGCAGGCAGAGGCATAGCACATGTGAAAACAATTTCCACCAAACATGTGCCCCGATGGGAAATTCTGCAATGACTAAATAAAAATTTGGAGCTACACTTGATGCATAATTCAAAGCTTGAGTTTTGTAGAAATGGACTGTATTTAGCATATTCAGTTCTAAGTTGGTAATTACGTGCTTTCACCATCAGTTTTTATCATAAAATAGCAAGTGCTAAAAATGGAGCATCCAAGTTTAAGCAGTCGAAACTCCTTCCGTAACTTCACTCTAACAAACTTCCTAATTATACTTCCACCAAATTTCAGCAGTCCAAGCAAAAGAGCAATTACATAGAAAAAAAAAAACTTACGTTGTTCCGTACAGCGCAATCTTGAGAATTTTTGAGACATCACTTCCGCTTTGATTGTCCTCAATAAATATAGTCAGACTGGAAAGAAAAAAAATTGTCATCAGAAGAAAACAGGCAGGCTTGCACATGCACTGTGCTCATGTGTCACAGAAATGCACATACCTGCGAACATTCTGGAACTTGACATACTTAAGCTGCATAGGCTTACTCTGCAAAAAAAAAAAAAAAAGAATGGCCAGGCTCATCAATTCAACGCAAGACATTTCCCAAAATAGGAACTATTGACATCAAATACTAAATGATCATCAAGGAAAAAAAGAACAAATCCAGTGGCAAAACTCAGGACAGGAAGATACCTCTGCTAAATGATTGGAAGACAGGTCAAGACTGTCACTTGGTGGATAGTCATTAACATTACTGCCATTAATTAGAGAAATTTATGTCAGCCTAAAGAGAGAAAGATAAAGAGCTTTGAAAGAGTTAAAAGTCCCAATGAGCTTTTAACTTCAGAGTTAAAAGTCAGTATACCTGAAACCCATATGCTCTTTGTTGCAGAAGAGTTTAATTATTTTCGGGCCTACAATGACAGAATATTAGAATTATTTGAGAAAGCATCACAACCCAAAAGATACAGTGGAAGTGCACTTAAGAAATGGGCTTCTAACTTTTAGGAATCAATTAACTCATCCAGAAGTATGGATAAAGAAGCATAAAGAAAAAGGCTGTGGACAAGCTCCATGCACTAAAACATCAGCTCTACTGTATACCTACGCTTGTAGCTAGAACTTAATGCACAAAAATACCTACAGAGATTTGCAGTTTTGCACAAGATGAGAATTGTAGGAACTTAAGAGGTTCAACTACAACTCTGTTTCAACTTTGAAAAGAACTAATCTCCACTAAATGGGTAATTTTAACAATAAATTAATGGTTTATGCCATAGGTCATGGATGTCAAATAATCTGGAATTTGTATAAGCGGCCACCTTCGCCGCAAGTCTCTAAACAATTGAAACTTTGTACCAACACGCACCACAACTAACAATTATTCTATATAAGCTACATAGTAATGATAGTTCATACAGTTACCATTTCAGAGACACTGAATCATTAAATATCACAAATACACAAAATAACAACTTAGATTTCACCATCTAGCAATAACGATCCTCACACAACTAGTGCTAGATAGGACAGCTATAAGTCGTCGTCCTCCAAATTAAAAGAAGTTATCTGGCATAAATTTCCCGCTCTAATTCACTCATCTAATCCTAACTGTAAGCTAAGAGTTGCATTTTTTCAAGGTAATATACAGATGTCTTGCTCAACCAGGTGGCAATCTGCTGTTCGTCTGCGCACACCCAAGCCTCTGGGCTTGAATAATGATCTGAATGAACAGGTGCATAATCTTGGGGCCTTTTGGCTAAAATTGCTGTGGGTTTTTGGGATGTAGCGGCACAGCCCAGCTGCTCAGCTGCAGTTGGTTAGGGGCAAAATGTGCAATGGGCAATAGAGAAAGCCAAGCGATTTGCTGCTGCTGTGCATCTCAGCTGAGCAGCCCCAAAGATTGCCACTAATTACATATACAACATTGTAACACCATATTTAGGGGCGGGGGTAATCAGGTCTCAAATGAAAGAATTAACCACACCTTGGTTTTTTGTGATTTGGCCTAAAATGAGAGCATATGTAACTACTACCACAGTTCAAATTTGCATAGAACTCTAGCATCCCATGCATAAAGCCCTAACAGGGGTTGAAAATCTCACCATCTTCCTCGGGGCCCTTGAATAGCGCGGAATGCAGCTTAACCACCTGCATGAAGGGGATGTGGATAAGCAGCTGCTCATCCGAATCGCTGGCCAAGTACAGCCCCTCGTCGTCCCTGTAACCCTGCAAGCATCAAAACGCAATCGCCAATCAAAATCCGATCACGCAAAACCGCGCGATCGATCCACCTTCTAGTAGCAGCAAGTAACGAAACCCTAGATAAATAAAACTTCAAACCACGCCCAAAAAAAGAAGAAAAAACTAAAATCCGCGGAGGCGGAAGAGGGATTGACCGAGCGAGCTAGGGTTTGTAAGGGAGGGCACCTGCTTGAGGGCGTTAACGATGCTGTGGGCGGGGTCCTGGTTGAGGCACTCGACGCCGCTCCAGTCGATGAAGTCGACCAGATCCACCTGCCCGCGCGGCACCGGCGTGGCCGGAGCTGGGGCCGGAGCGGCGGCGGCGTTGGTGGCGGCGGCCATGGCTTGTGGAAGGCGCGAGAGTTCGCGTGCGACTCCGACCCTTGCGAAGTTGCGAGTTGCGGCTGCCTGCGACGTGGTGCGGTTGGGTCGGCGGCCAAACTGGCTTATAAAGTAGTACTAGAGGCGAGGCGACGAGAGGCGGCGGGTCTCTTTTTTGTTTCAGAAATCGGTGTGGATTCCATTTCGGATTTCGGAGTCGTTTTTGTTTTCGGGAATTTTGAATCCGAAAATGGTTCGGTTAAGGGCCCGTTTGACAGATGAAGATGGAGATTTTTCAGCGTACATAAAATTAAACAACCTTTAGCACATGATCAACTAAGTTTTAATTATTAGTACCAATTTAAAACTTAAAAAAAATAAATTTATTTGATATTTCAGAGCAACTTCTATATAGAAAATTTTTACACGAAACGTACCATTTAACAATTTAAAAAATGTACCGATGAAAACCGAGATAGAATCTATATTTTAATTCTAATTCTAAAAATTATGACAGTTAACCCCAAAAAAAGTGAAAACATCAACATCATTTAATCATGGTCGGTCTAGATTATAACGGTAAATATTGGTCGCCATACAAGTGTATTTATGAAACAACAGCTACGTATTAAGTACAATTCTATTATTGGATAAACTTTAATGTAGCTTCATGCAATTGCGTGGGAAATCCAACTAATTCTTTTTATTTCATCAATGTAAAGAACTGATTATAAGATTATCCGGTTCAGAAAATGGCAAGAATTTGGTCTTCGTTTGGTGTTGCCGTCCTAAGGGCTGCCGGCATCGTCTTATATTATCCCTTCGGGTTCAGTGTACTCTCCTTCAAATTAGCAGTAGAGCTCCTCCAAACGGACAAGAATTTTAAGCCCCACAACACAAGCAAGCATAAAAATTTTCAGCCTATTAACTTGGGAAAATATGTGATGGAAACTACATATTTAATATTTAATGGAAACCTGAAAACTACTTTTGGAATAAAAAATACGTCTGAGATTTGTCCACGTCATTACAAGTAAAAATTTTACTCACA
Organism: Oryza longistaminata; assembly: GCA_009805545.1. Taxonomy (NCBI): domain Eukaryota; kingdom Viridiplantae; phylum Streptophyta; class Magnoliopsida; order Poales; family Poaceae; genus Oryza; species Oryza longistaminata. The sequence continues at coordinate 41,028,211 of CM020178.1, forward strand.
AATTTACCCATTAGTAAAAATTTTACTAGGATGAATCTCAGACATCCATTTTTTGATTTAACGGTAGTTTCTAAGTTTCTACTACATATGTGATTTGCAATATATATTTTCCCTATTAACAACTTCTATGAGCATTACACACAAGGCGTTTAGGCCTTGCAATCCGTTGGGACTCCAGAAACGGTGAAGACGGAGCATTAACCTTGAACCAGCCATCTGAAAAAGCAGAAAGCCACAAACATATATTAGGTGAATACAAGGACCAGACAATAATGAGGGTAAAATGTAAGCTGCAAACCTGGAGAGCTAAAAAGGTAGAACATGTGCTCTTCAAACTTTCAGAATAAGCAAATAACGGTGGTACTCTTCAATTTGTAAACTAGTACTCTGTTCTTCCTTCCTGAATCTTCCGTTGTTAAGCTCCTTGTTTCGTTTATTCAGCCCATCTCAAGACAATATTCAGGTCAAGGTGAATTATAGTAAATCTGTAAGTATACAAGAATTGTTCAATTCAGATGTTTATTACTTTGGCAAACCACACCATTATCTAAAAAAAATTACTTGGCACACCACACGTTTTGTATCCTTCAGAAATCCCTGATGAACGGACCACAACCAAAATATGGCTGACCCTTGATAGATCTTGGGGTGGTAAAGATTGCAGAGTGAATGATTTGTCCAAGTAACGTACTACCATACAGTTCTTAATATTGTTTTCAAAGGAAAATCATAAGTTCATAACACCATGGGTTTCAATTCTTGTACAGTTCAGGCTACTGTCTACTTTACGTATACCCAAAAACAAATGCTCAAGACTCATGCATGCAACGAAGCAAAACAGAAGATTGTCGTTTAGGGAAAAAAAAAAAAGAAAAGCTGAAGATTAGCAAAGGCACTATATTACACAAACAAATCCAAACCATATAAGTGATTGCACCCACAGGAGCACAAGAATGATTGATCCAAGAAAAAAATTACAGTTCATTACATGAAGGGCATCACTTATTGAATCTGTTAGGCTACTGTCCACTTTATCCATATATCCTGAAACAATATGCTGACTATAAAGATTCATGTAAAAAAAAAAAAAGCAGAACAGAAGAAAGGCACAAGGTTACCAAGATAAATAACACATTTTTGTTGAATATAATTAACTTTCTGCAGTATATTATGCAAGGAAATTGAGCATGTCTACACATATTAGCATGAAAACAGATTTAAGTATTATGTTACAAGATAGAACAGCATGCAAGTTTTGTAAAAAAAAATGATAAAGCTAAATAGCTGTTTTCTGAAAGACAGATGATGGTGTGCAGAAAAACAGCTCAGTCACTCACCATCCCATCTCCTGGAGGTATTTGTACTTTTTGTAACCCTCACGTCACAAACAAAGTTGCTTGAGCATCCATGCCATCCAGTAATTATGACAATACACACCAAATCCAAATTATCATGATGTTTCTTTACTGATAGAATTTCCTAAATCCTAAGAGAGCCACCTGAAAATGTTGTCCCTCAAACAGTGCACAAGTATAGAGCTGAAAGGTCAGCTGCGCAACTATCTGCTTGTGATTGCACACTGATTAAAAGGAAGTCTTACGACTCTTAATCTAGACCCTCCAACAGTATGTTGCTTACATTGTCATCGTCCACTGTGTGGTTGACTTCATCAATTTCTCTAGGCTCCTCTCGACCACTACTGCTGAGCAAGATACTATGTGTCCTTGAATCAGGTACCCATCCCTTCTCTATCATTTGATCAAGAAACTTACATGCTTCACTCTTGAAGCCCTCTTTAATAAGGCCATAAATAATAATGTTAGATATTCTGGGGCTCATCATTCCATCCATATTTACAACTGTGAGCAAACTTTCTGAAATCATATTAAGTAAAGAAGAAAGAGCCATATCAGGGACTAATAGCTCAAATGTCTCTTGGTCAGGAACAAAACCATCCTTCACCATTCTGTTGAACAAGATAGCAGCCTCAAAAATTGTTTCCTTGGTAAGGAAATAACGCAAAATACAGTTGTATGTATACTCATTCAATAGACAGCCTTCCATCAGCATATGTGCAAAGAGAAGCAACACATCCTTCTCCTTCTTCAAATGAAGTAGCGCTCGGAAAATTGTGTTATAAGTGGTAAATGTACAAGAAGTACCAGCGCAAACAGCTAATGAACGCATTTTGATTGCTTCACGGATCATTCCAACCATACAACTCTCTTGAATTAACATCTCAAGTGACTCACTGGTAAGGTTACATCCTCTTTTGCAGTGATATTTAAAAACTTCAGCTGCTTCTTGGATCTTTTTCATGTGGCACAAGCTCTCTACCAGCTGTGAAAAAGATTCTGAATTCAAGGATAAGTTGCTAACATCCAGCCTTCTGAACATATCTAAGGCATTCTTGTACAAACCTAGCTTGCAGTAACAAGATACAACGGAAGAATATGTACTCTCATCAGCTGTAAAAGAGGAGACTATCATTCTACAGATGAGCTCAGATGCTCTTCTAATATTCCCATTGTTGCAGAACTGAGCGATAACTATATTCCATGATTGACAATTAACTAAACCCCTGCTGTGTAATTCTGTAAGATAGTTAACTGAATCCTGAACTCTTCCTGTTTTACACAAGGATCTCAGCAACACATTATATGCTTCAATTTCAGCAACATCATTTTCCTCAAGAAAGTTCACAGCTTTGTGGAACTGACCCAGTGTGCAGTAACAGTCTATAATGTTCACAAACGTACTCCTCATCGGAGCATGGCCTGACACTATCATGTCATTAAATGTTGTAACTGCATCATCCAATAGTTGATTCTCGCATAAGCATCTAATCAAGGTGCTATATAAATGCTGATCTGACTGAAGTTTATATTCTTTCATCATTTGATGCAATTTTCTGGCCTCCTTCAATTTATTGAACTTACAGAATAAGGGCAAAACCTGAACACAAAAGGAGCTATCAGGGATGCATCTCAGCTGCAGCATCTTATCAAATACGTCTGCTGATTCATCAGCTCTGCCATGGGAACAAAGTGCTGTTATGAGTATCTTGAAAGTACGGCTATTAGGAATGCACCTCTTCTTGCTCATCTTATCGAATTGAACCAGTGCCAACTCTAAATGGCCAGCTTCACACAAGACCTCAATTAACCAATTCAATGTTTCCACATCAGGGAGAACTCCGGCCTTCACAACCTCCATATATGCACACATGAACGGCCGCAAGCCCCTCCCTTCCTTGACCAAACCACACAGAACACCATTACAAGACGAGACTGAAATCTTGAAATTACCAGAGCTAGCATGTTGGATAACCAGCAACGCTTCATCGAAACGGTTTTTGCCACTCAAAAACTGAACTAAATCATTCATGACTTTCTCCAACCCAGGTACATCCAATCTGACCATCTCCTTCAGAAATCCTCCTATCTCATCATGATTCCCTGCATCACCAAGCTTAGCAATCATACGGGCGTATGTGTCAACCGTGTGAATGGGCATTCTCTGATATGAAGCCCATCTGAAGATCCTAAGGGCCAGGTTGAAATCTGAAGCAGAATCAAGGATATGCGCTAGCCTCTCTGGCTGGGGATTGACCCTCAGCGATCGGATCGCGGAATCGAACTCAGAAGAACCCCCTCTAGCGCCGCCGCCGCCGCCGCCGGCGGCGGAAGCACGAGCAGCAGGCGCATCAGAGAAAGAGCAGCACACCAGCCTGCTCCATAGAAGGTGCGGTCTAGCAAACCACATGCGGGACTGGACCTTCAGCGCCATGGGCGCAGCTACATGGCTAGGGGATGGCTCTAAGCTGCTGCCGACGTGCAGCTCATGGCCGATACCTTTGCAGTCGCGCGGCGCGTGTTGGAGGAAGCGGCGGAGATGGGGAGGTGGGTGGGTGGCTGCGCGTCACCGAGGAGGACGAGGGGTCAGCGGAGGCGAGCGCGGCGGCCGGTTTCGAGGAGGGGCGCAGGCGGAAGGCGGCGCCGGAGAGAGGCGGCCGGAGGCCGAGGCGAGGGGGAAGGGGCGGCGGCGGCGGCGGCCGGAGGCGGTGGAGCACGGGGATTCGGGTAGCGGCGACGAGCACGGTTTGGTGGGCCAAATTCATATGGGCTAATGGACTGTACTAGAAAATTGAAACATGGGCCTGTTTGTTTGGGCTGCATTTTCAAATCTGGTTGTATTTTTTTAAAAAGAAATTCTACTATACTACCTTCGTCCGAAAATAAGTACAACCTAATAAAGAATGTGACGTAGCATAGAACGGAGTAATATATAAAAAATAAGTATATTTCACTTTGGGTCACTTTTAGTAGTTAAAGTTTCACTATGGACTTGGATTACACATATCTTTTCAATTAACACTACATATATTTGCAAGATGTAACTGTTATCTTTCACTGATGATGCATTGATACCATGATTAATTAGAGATAGATATGGAGCTCATCTCTCTGTGAAATGTCTCAATCTCTGAACAGAAGTTGCCTAATTTTTCAAATTGCAGCTAGCTCGATCGGATCAGTAGCATCAACTGGCCGCTTACTCTCAATTCTGGAGTACAGTGAGGACACTTCACTGACATGCTGAGATGATATGGGACCTTCACTTGCACTGTTCTTAATTCTTGTTTAGCTTTTGTATATGTTTCAATGTGGTCTGCTGCTGGTCATGCTTACTGTACTGTAGTACTATACTGTATTCCTTTGAATAATTTATTCTCCTACTTCCCATGAATGAAATGTAACTATATACAGAGAAGTGGGGGAAAAAACATGGTACTGAATCTGCTAATTTTCAGAGTGCTATGTTGATATGTTCTTGAGTTGTTCTGTAGAAAAATAGAGAAGAAGATACCAACTAACACTGCCATTTAAGAAACCAACGCTTTCAACTAACGAACTTAGCTAGGAACCTTGCCTGCAGGCTGCAGATTAATTACTATTAATCACAAAAACTAAAACACAAATGTGCATGTCACAGTACGCCATCACCACCAACGAACTGAGTAACAAAACACATATTTTGACCTAGTGCATGAATCATCAACACATATATGTGACTGACCTAGTGATCTCTTCCTGATGCAGTTGGTGAGTCTGCAGTGGTTGGGCTTGGGCACACGTCAAACAACCAAATCTCTTTCCATCGTGGAAACGGCCTTCTTTCTGATCTTCCGTTCCTACTGACGCGTCCCAATGAGCAAATCAAACGAGCTGTGAGACAGATAGAAGCTTCTGATTTCTTGCAATGGATTAAGAATGCTTTGCACAAGCTATCACGAAGCAGCCATCGTCAAGTTGCATGCATTTTTCTCCTCTGTGATGGAAGAGCAGAGAATGGCCTTACTCCTTCCTACTCCATCCGTCGCATTATAAGAGCAAATTTAATAGTATAGCCAACTACTAGCTTCAAATTATCTATAGCTAATCTAATAGCTAATTTATACAATAGTTAACTACAAATATATACTACATCATTAATAATTGGTCACACATATCATACACACAGCATTTCGGAGTCCGTGCTGCACCAGTGGCGTAGCTAGGATTTAAAGTAAAAGTGGTCCATCTATATGTAATATGTCAATTAATAAAAGAGTGGTCCACTATACAATTTTTATTATATTAACTAGCACATATACTATAATTTTTAAATTTTTAGGTGGTCCATGAACCACAGTGCCACCTAGCTGGCTACGCCACTGTCTGTAGCCCGCTTCTCTTCTCTCTCATACTCTTCTCTCTCATCTCTTATCTCCTCCACATATGCTTATAGCTGACTTATAGCCTATTATTGTACCTCCTCTAAGTGCAGCCATAAGTTTCTGTACCCAATGTTTAACTGTCTGTCTTATTTAAAAAATTTATAAAAAAAATTAAAAATTAAGTCACGCATAAAGCACTATTTTAAAAATACTAATCATAAAAATATTTCAAATAAAACGGATGGTCAAAGTTGGGCACTGAAACTCACAACTACCCTTATTATGGGACGGAGGGAGTACTATCTGCATGCATGACATGCATGCTTGACAGACCTCAACAAGTTTAAGCACCAAAAAAGTTGCTTCAATTTTACATAACAGTGTTTAAATTTTTGCCTGCCCACTCCTATTAAGTGAGCTAGGTTTTTTTTTTGTCAGCTGAGTTAACTTTCTGAGGAGAAAGTTCATGTCAAGGTATACATTTAAGGGCTTACTAGATGGATACCTCACGCGTTGCTACAGGAGAATTGTGTGATAATATAGTAAATATGAGTTCCAAAATTTTCTTTCTTACATATTATGTGATTTTTTTTCATGCGTTTATATATTTTTTTTACCTTTATCAATTATCCTAAGGATATAAATAGTTGGGTTGTATGGTGTGCCTTTTGAGGGGAAGAGATGCAATTTAGACCCTTAATGAATCATCCAAAGGCTAAAAACTATTGAGGTGATGTGGCTTCATGAGAGAAGAGAGAATTAACATTAACTACACTTAGTGGAGATGAACTTTATAGATATATAGGATTCAGATCACGGGATTGTAAAATCGTAGGAATAGGAAAATCATGGAAATATGATAGGGATGTATGTGTAAAACAGATGATTGAAAAACACGTGATTGTAGATAGGATTGGTAAACATGTGTTCGGATAGACAGAGGAAAAACATAGGAAATGGAAAAAAAATGAGGTAGGAGTGGACGGAAAATTTTCCTTTGTTTCTCTATTGATTTCACAGGAAAGGAATTTGTCCTCCGATTTTCCTTTGGGCCGATTCCTATGAACCGAACGACAGGAAAGGAAATATTTCATCATCGAAAAATCCCTCAATCCGAAGAGGCCCTAAGTAGGTAGAGCATTGACAAGCCCTCTTGCTTCCCCTTGAATGCATCTCTCTTCATCCATTGGTGGGGAGAGAGCATGAAACTGATTGACACGACACAATGACATGGCTACGACGCGATCGTCATCCTGGTGGCTTGGGCAATATGGTATGGAAAGAGCGAAACAATCGGGTTTTCAATGACATAAGCATGACGCTGAGGGAAGTGGTAGAGGTTATAGCGACCGAAGTTGCCCTATGGCACGAGGTGAGTGCACCCATCTAGCCACCCCCGGCTGAAGACAGACACACCAGACTTTGGGAGGCATCGCTATTGGCACCTTTTTTTTTTCTTTTTGATTTTGTTTGTACATAATTGAAATGCTCTTGTGAAAGGTCTCATCCTCAATCTTAATGCAAAGATACACACTTTGCGTATTCCAAAAAATAATAGGTAGAGCATGTATTTGTATTGTTGGCATTGAATTATAGGTGGAATGCCTTCCAAAATGATGAGCTTGAACTGGAGTTCTCTTCTTTTTTTTTTTCCTGTAAAGATTACCCTATTTTACATCCTGGTGTTAAATGCAGAAAGGAGTCAGAAAAACTGAATTATGCAGGTTGGGAACCAAATGACCCATCACCAAAACAATATTTGGGTTGAAATAATAATCCAATTATAGTTCCTACGAAGAGAATAATCTCCAATGATAGTGGCACCCCTCGCATAATTAAGAAGCATTCTAATACTATTTGGTCAACACACATGCAACAGACATGGGGAGAGCAGGCAAACTAAAAAAAGGTAGAAATTAGCTGAAATGGTCATGTCAAATACTTAACATGCATGCATGCCAAGATAATTTAAGCTTTATACGAATAGGCGTCCTCATCATCAACCGCACATTAGCTTAAATTAGCTAATTTAAGGTCAATACAAATTAGCTGAAACGGCCATGTCAAATATTTAACATGCATGCATACCAAATGCAAATTAATATTGCAACAACAGTTGCACAGAAATTTTCTAGTCATCAGTTCTGAAATACAACACCCACAATCGATGTTTTACACTGCACTATTAAGTGCATCTCAGTTTTATATTATCTTACAATTTTTTTCCCTAGATAATGCCTCAGATTATCTCATATTATACCAATTAAACCATGTACTACCTCCATCCCTAATTAGTAGTCGCTTTGACTTTTTTTCTTATAACGTTTGACATTTCATCTTATTTGAAAAATTAGTGTAAATATAAAAACAGAGAAGTCATAATTAAAGTACTTTTAATAATAAAGCAAATCACAAATAAAATAAATAAAAATTCCATAATTTTTTTGAATAAGACGAAAGATAAAAAATTACAAATAAAAACTCAAAGCTGCAGATATTCTGGGACAGAGGTAGTACTTTAATTCATCACAAACCGTAGGCACAGCGACATTTAAAATGAGCCACAAAATCATTAGCGAAAACGAGAGCAATCTCTCATCGATGGGCGATTCAGAGAGCTTGACATGTCACCAAATGCTGCTGCTGCTGCTGCTGCTGCTTCTTCGATGAACAGCAACAGCCAGCAAGTCGCAGGTCACGTCAGAATCTGATGCTACCGGTTCTGTGCCGGGGCGTGATGTGAAATGCATTCAGAGATCGATCAATGTGAGATTACGAGAGAGCAAATTAAATCCCACTGCAAGAAGGAGGAGGACGAGATTAGGAAGGGGATTAAGAGGGAGATGGCGTTGTCGCCAACTACCTTACGTACTGCAGCTGCATATATGATATATATTTGCATCATCATGCAATTATTTTGGTTTGAATTGCTTGGTATATGAGAAGATTATTTCTTTTGAAAGGATAGCTGCTACGGTGCTACCATCTGAAACAAAGATACTACAGTACCAACAGCAGACAAGCTGGTATTTATATCTAATTATCTTTAATTTGTTTATTGCTTTAGTTAGATATAATCTCTGTTTAGATTTCTGATCAAGCATGTCAACTACTGGTAGCTAGCTAGTTTATGCGATTTTTTTTGAATGATCGTGCAATTCATCACTACCTCAGGTTGCAAGTAGCAAAGAGCTAAGTGCAACCGATCGAGAATTACTCAAAGAACAAGACCGAAATAACAAAGGTGTATGATCTGATGCTATGATATAGCCTAATAACCTATGGCTCTAAATATTTTCATAAGTAGATTCTAATGCCTAAACACTAGATGAAATTGATGACCCTTGTAACTGAACAATGCACTGAATAAGAATACAGAAAAGCTGCCTGGATTGCACACAAGTTGTGCATTTTTTTTTTATCTGTTCCAAGCAGGAAGCATCCCTGAAGCTTTCTTTCGTCGTCAAAATTCGTGCAGGCAACACATATATATTTTTGGCTCTTTCTGTTGATTGGATCGTGCGAGCATGAGCAGAGAAGAAGGTGTAAACAAAGCAAAAGGAACAGCACAAGAGAGGCCAACAAACACGGGGAATAACTAGCTAGAGCTAAAGTTAATTCTCTCCATCTTTTAATTAGTTAAATGGAAAGGCACTAATACGGTTTCTTTAAAAGTGCCAATGTTTGCCCCTGTCAGGGCCATCATGTGATTGAGAACTAGAAACCATCTTTTAATGTACTTGATTTGAAAACTCACCAAAGAACGATATGAGTAATCAATATCAGTGAAAAAGGCAGCATTTTATGATATATATCTAAATGCAAACAATCCGCAATATAAGGTCTAAATGAAACTATCTGCAATACAAGATCCTAGGTAAAAGTCACACATCACAACTGTTGGTGCAGGTTTCTTTAAGGCCAGTTCAGTTAAGCAGTTTTTGCAGTCCCCTACTGATTTTTCAGGAAAAGAAAAGGGCATACATGCATAGAGATATATATTTTTTTCAGAGAATGTGTTCTCTTTAGATAGGATAAAAATTCAGAGAATCAGTTTAAAAGTCTGCCTCTCAGATGGGTACAAATTGTTAGACTCATCTGAAAAAAAAGTACAGGACAGGACATGAAGATAGTGCTGCATGATTTGTCAGTGTCACACACACGATGCAAATTCCAAATTTGACCGTGTCTTCGAGTGTACAAGCAGGTAAGCCTAGTGCATGCAGACAACTTGCTAGGTAAGAAAAAATGGACCGGCTCCCCCCTTTGTCACACGCTGACCCTACCAAATATGCACAAAATCGTCAAGAAGGAAATCGCAAGCGAAGCAGTCAACCATGCGTCCGTGCTGCTCCTAATGATACAAAGATTAATAAACAAAGAAATTATTAATCAAGGTTAGATGAGTCGATGATGCACACACGCATACTTACACCAACGAACAGAGAATACAAAATTAAGCTTTAAAAAAACTAGTGCAAAGCTCCAAAGAATGGCCTATATAAGCAGAATTAAACACCCGGCAGAAACGCGTACTAAACACTGATTAGTAGCACCACCACTACTACTCATAGCAACATACGAGGTGAGCTGGTGAGGTGTAGCTAGCAACCAACCTTTGTACTGCCATACGCGTCGCATTGCATGGCGAGAATGCGCGTCTCGACGGCGGCGCTGTTCGTGGCGGTGGTGGTGGCCTCGCCGCTGCTGGCGTCGTCGCAGCAGCCGGCGATGGCGCCGGCGGCTGGCGGCGGCGGCGGCGCCGACGAACAACTCGCGGCTGGAGAAGGCGTACGTGGCGCTGCAGGCGCTGAAGCGCGCCATCACCGACGACCCCAAGAACCTGACGCACAACTGGTGCGGGCCGGAGGTGTGCGGCTACTTCGGCTGTACTGCGCGACGGCGCCGACGACCCGTGCGCGCGCACGGTGGCCGGCGTGGACCTCAACCACGGCGACCTCGCCGGCACCCTCCCGGAGGAGCTCGGCCTCCTCTCCGACCTCGCCGTCTTCCACCTCAACTCCAACCGCTTCTGCGGCTCCCTCCCCGACTCCCTCCGCAACCTCCACCGCCTCCACGAGATCGACGTCAGAACAACCACCTCTCCGGCTCCTTCCCTCCCAACTCCTCTGCCTCCCTGACCTCAAATACGTCGACCCAGGTACACCTACACGTATAAACATTCGTACATGAGAAACCTTACAATCCTCAGAAAATATTATGAGGTATCTAAATTTTACATTAAAATTTGTCTGGAGATATCAAATTTTACATATATTTTTTAAGGATGATAAAATTATCCTACGAATATTATACATTATATAGTTTTATTTTATATAAACACAATTAAGTATAAATAATGTTTTTGTTGATGTGTTTGGGAAGGTTTAACAACCTGTGCGGAGAGGTGCCGGCGGCGATATTCGAGAAGAGATAGACGCGCTGTTCATCAACAACAACACTTCGACTTCAAGCTGACGGAGAGCTTCAGCAACTCGACGGCGTCGGTGATCGTGCTGGCGAACCTGCCGAAGCTGGGGGGCTGCCTGCCGAGCAGCATCGGCACATGGCCGGGACGCTCAACGAGCTGGTCCTCCTCAACAGCGGCATCTCGTCGTGCATCCCGCCGGAGATCGGCAAGCTGGACAAGCTCACCGTGCTCGACCCAGCTTCAACGCTTCGCCGCGCGCGCTGCGGAGACCATCGGCCACATGCGGGCGCTGGAGCAGCTCAACGTCGCGCACAACGGCCTCGCCGGCGAATCCCGGACTCCATCTGCGCCCTCCCGCACCTCAAGAACTTCACCTACTCCCACAACTTCTTCTGCGGCGAGCCGCACCGCTGCCTCGAGTGCCGCACGTCGACGACGCCAGGAGACTGCATCGCCGGCCGCCCCGACCAGCGCTCCGGCGAGGAGTGCATCGCGTTCCTGCACCGCCCGCCGGTGCACTGCGACGCGCACGGCTGCATCGCGCCGCTGTCCCCGCCGCCGCCGGTATATTGATCTGTGGTAAAAACTGTAATTGCTGTAACTGTTTTCTGCCTTTGAGCTGTGAGAAAGGGTAAAAATTCAGCAAGTGTATACATAAGGTATATACAGTAAATCTTTATTTTTCAGAAAGAAAAAAAGTAATAATGGATTGACAGATTGCATTGCAGAACCCAACTGAAAGTATGGTAAAGATTATTTCAGTCTTTCATATTGTCTCTTGAAAAAGGTTTTTATTTTTTTAGTGTTCTAGAATTCCAGTACAACCTACATTACTCATCTGTCAAATACTTAGAGCTGTGTCAGATTTCATCAGTCCAGAAATGGATCTAGGATGCAGCTAGATTAGGGACCATGCTATGTTAGAAATCAGTTCAAAAATAGGACCACAACTAAAGTGGAGAGATGATGAAATGTAAAGGGAGAAAAAAATGTGTACTGATTTGCTCTCTACTCTGAAGTGGTTAAAAAAGGTGACTGTTAAGTTCGATTAATACTAAGTAAATATATGAATGTTGGGAAATTCATGGAAAGCTAGTACCTAACTTGATGCCATGTGGCAATTCAGGCATCTACCATAGTCAAAAAGTTCGATCTTAGAAAGAATATATGTCCTAGTCAAAAAAGGAAGCTTAAAAAAAAGGACAGAAGATAGAGGAAATAGAAAACGCAGTAAGTACATTAAGAAAGATTCTAGCTCAGGCACACCAAATGATGAACAACAAAGGGCGTAAATGCATTTGATAAAGATTAGTCAAAGGGGAATTAATAAAAAGCAAGTGCTTCTCATGGATTCCAGCTACGAACAAGGGTGTTCTTTCCCTTTGGTTGATCAACTCAAAAGACAAGATCAGAAGAAACTTCCCTTACCTGTTATATTGGCTGGCTCCAGGCAGTCTGTGGTTCCTTCATGCAAGCCACTCAACAATACGGCTTCACCAGCACACTCTGTTTCTCTAACTTTTAATTCAAGTCTTAGTCACACACATCAATCCACTGAGATTATATTTAGATAACGGAGAAGAGTATAATGTACTGTGTCCATGTACATCCGGTATAATGAGCACATCAATGAATTTCCAATGATGGACAGCAACCATAAATATGGTAAATGAAGATGATTCTGAAGATAGAAAGGACATGTGCAATGTGATTGAAAAATACAAGACGTCGAAATCAAAATTAGAAACAGAGTAGTCATGCAGCATGGCATGGTGTGGCTGACCTTTCATTGGATCGTTTAGTGAGTGACCGACAGACAGATGTTAACCAAGCAAGAATTGGATAAATTTGCAGATAATAGAAGATGTAAAAATAAAGGTATAGTGATGAGGATGACTAAGCCATATTGGACCAAGTAAAACATGCAAATTGGCATAAAATTATTGAAAACCAAAGCTTACCGCACTGTTCAATTCATCAGCTGTAAAAAGGTACCTATATCAAATTGTGTGATAATCGAGTCCCTTAAGGTAGCAGGTAACCAAATGCATTGTTTCTGGTGGGAAATCAAGGTCTTGTTAGTTAGTTACATGGTGTGCAGACAATCTAATCATATCTCAGCATGAATTAGTGGTGGCTTTCATCCTAATCCTAAAAAGCAAACTTGCTTCAGTGATTCTTATTTTCAGTCATCCAAACAATGTGGTTTCTTAATCTATTTATGGCATAGTATGGTGATGATGAAGTCAAAGTGATACAGTATTCAGTAGCAGAATTTGAGGTCTGAACATTCATTATGACTATTTCTAGAATTGTTGTGGCTAGCATTACACCGATTTGTAGTAGGGGGCAGAGGCTAGAAAGAGATATATTACCAACCTAAAGACAGTTTCCTAACCAGCCAATATCTTTAAAGCTAGGTCTTTGTTGAAGTGTGATCTCATTAAGTAATAGAATTTATCTACAGACAAGTTTTCAGGATCTCCCATGGTGTCAATGAAGTTTAAATAAGCACAGCAACTTCACTACATAGTGTTACCTCACCCAAAAAAAACTAGCTTTGCTACATGTCTCATGCCTGCATATGATTTGAAGCTCAGTGGACTGAAGGGTTTTTTTTTTCTCGGACACTCAGTGGGCTAAAGGTCATACCACAGTTCCATGACCAACCCGAGCAAATTTAAAATGGTGCTGATAAAATGGAGATAAATCAAAATCATGTATACCAATCCAAGGAGCAAATATAACCTACAAAATCTGGTCATATGAAACAAGACCAAAGTCCTTGAATCAGCATTTGTAGCCAAGTATTTCAAGACATTCAGAAGCTTATGCTTCAGGATTATCATCTTAGGTTTCTTGAAGACGCTCTCGGTCCCTCTGTCACCTTCAGGGTACAATGGTCCCCCTGAAAAGCTTTCACTATCTTTTCTAACCAAATTACCATCGTTTAGCTTAGACACATTTGTGTAGATTTATTTGCCTTTTGAGTTTTAACCAATTTCTGTATGCACTGATAGAAAAACCAACATGATTCAGCTTAACAGCTTATTTGCACTACTTAATTTCCTAATCAATCGGGGAACTAAAGATCAAAATTCAACTAGATTCATCGAAAGTAACTCTTCACTTTCACCAGCTGAAACTCCAAGTTGTTTAATCAGGCTAATGACATTCACCAAAGCAGGTAATTCCTTTATCTGAAATATTTTTTTAGAGAAAAGTTTCTGCTGTCCGCAGTTATCCCATTTGATATCTGATCTAACTCCATGGCAAGGCATAGTGTGCTGCTCTCCACTGCTTGCCTGGAGGCAAATCATTAAGCTAACTCGTAAAATAGTAAAAATACATAGTATTTGCATCATAAAGGGGTAAAACATCTGCTTCTCTGTTGTTTTCTCATGTCCAAGAGTAACAATGACAAGAAATGGATTGGAAAAAAAATCAAGGTTAAGATGGCTCATTTTAGCACTTACATCAGCAAAAAAGAACATCAGTTTAGGGGGAAAAGGTGCAAAAGAAAAAAAGCTAACTACAACATCAAACACAAGCTTAGGCTTAGCAACTTGGTGTGGTATGTGTTCATAAGTAATTAAAAAAGAGCATGTGCAAGGCATAACAAAAAAAAAATGATCTTCAAGGATTAACATATACATGCAACCAGGCAATGAAACTTTTAGGTGGTAGGCATGACGATGCAGTAGATATTGACAAACTTGGATCAGTAATTATTGTCTCGGTATCATCAATCTTCAGAAAATGAATCTTCAATCATCAGTAAGTTTCTCATGGGTGTACAAGTTAATCATACCTGAATGGATAAAGCCTTTCTGTTACTGGAAGGATAAGGTATTTTGGTACAGCAGTTATGTTCCTAAACTCTACCAGTAATCACCACAAGAGCAGACCCCATCTTCAAAGTGGTGGAAACGATTTAGGTCTCTGAGTATGATTCGCCTGTTAAAGACCATAGAAACAAGCTTTGCCATCGAATGGCAATCTGGACACACACGAAGATTCTTAACAATACGAAGGGTAGTCCCCGGTGCTGTATTTAGAAGCCCAAAAGAGATTGCGAGCTTCTCACTATGGTATCTTAGGCTTGTTGCTTTCTCCTCCTCACCCATTTCAACATGAAACACATGTGAAGTATTAGGGACATAACCAACAAGTTTTAGCTGCTCAATAACTTCATCAACCATTCTGCGTGCCTCCTGTGAGTGTGGGTGCCTTCCATCTCCTGCGAAGAACTCATGAACCATGTTATCTATCTCAATTGAGCTACACCCTGGCACCTTCACCACCCCCTTTTCACTCATCAGCTTCCTTACCATGTTCATCTCTTCCCATCTCCCAGTATTGGCACACAAATTCGAGAATATTACATAGTCACCACCATGAGAATCATCCAGCTCCAGAATCCTCTCAAAGACACGTTTTCCCATATCGACATCTCCATGACCCGCACAAGCAGAAAGCAGCGTCCTCCATAAGATGGCAGTTGGTTTTATTGGCAGTTCATCAATGAACTTGTAAGCCCTTTCTAGCTGACCTGATCGAGCTAGCAAATCAGTCACACAACCATAGTGCTTGATCCCTGGAACAATGCCGATATTCCCTCATGCTGTCAAAGTATTGGAGCCCTTCGCTCACCATACCAGAGTGGCTGCAGGCATAGAGCACCCCAAGGAATGTAACATCATCAGGTTTGATACCTTGTTTCTTCATCTCTTCAAACATTGAAATGGCCTCTCTGCCATAGCCATGGTTAGCATATGCCACCATCATCACAGACCAAGCTTGTTTATCCCTTGATTCCATATCCTGGAACACACCAATGGCATCCTCCAAGCTCCCACACTTCGCATACATGTCGATCAGCGCAGTGTTGACCTTCACTAGTGAATCAAGCCTCATCTTCCTGATATAGTCGTGGATCCACCTCCCAAGTTCCAGAGCTCCGAGCAATGCGCACGCTGAGAGCACACTGATCAACGTCACGGACGTCGGCTTGAGCCCCTTGGCCTGCATCTCCCGGAACAGCACCAGCGCCTCCCCGGGCAGGCTGCTCCTGACGGACGCGGTGATCATGGCATTGTACGAGACGACGCACTCCCCGTCCATCCTGTCGAACATCACGCGCGCGGCGCGCACGTCCCCGCACTCGGCGTACATGTTGATCAGCGTGGGCGCGACGTACTCGTGCTCCGCGGCGCCGGCCTTGACCGCCACGCCGTGCGCCTGCCGCCCTTCCTCCCCGGCCCGCGCGGACGCGCACGCCTTGATTGGAGTCCATGCTACATCTGGCTACAAATTTGTAGCCCGTTGCCCTTCTCTCTTCTCATTTATCTGCTTAAAATATGTTTGCAGCTGGCTTATAGCCTGCTATTGTACCTGCTCTTAGATGATACAACTTGCAAGCTGCACAGTTGCAAAGGTGATCCACCAGACAAACATGGAGGTACAAATTTCATCAATTTCCAAGTACAAAAAAAAAGATGCATCACCCCAAGCCAAATTTTCTCCTTCCTGCGTCAACGTTGATGCGAGCACAGCTTCATCGTCGTGGTCGTCAGCATCGGGGCAATTAACACCTCACAGTCTCATCACAGTTCCATGATCCCGACAAGCATGGGTCTCTGCTTGACTCACCAGCCACTGATGATGATCACAGATGACGAGATGGCTGCAGCCCAACACAACTGTTTAGCTTATCCATCACTGGAATCAAATAATAATTATCCGTCCCTAATCCAGATCTACCTTTTAACTAACCCTGTTATTACCTTCGATTCAGTTAAAAAAAAGAAAGAAATGGAGATGAAACAAGATCCACAGGTAAATTTGATGGGGACATGAGAGGTGATTGCAACGTGTGGTTAGAGTAGAGTAGTATTCCCTCCGTTCTAAAATAAAGATAAATCCTAAGTTTCCGTGTCCAACGTTTAACTGTCCGTTTTAAGTTTTTTATAATTAGTATTTTCATTGTTGTTAGATGATAAAACATGATTAATATTTTATGTATGACTTGTCTTTTTAATTTTTTTCATAATTTTTTTTAAATAAGACAAACGGTTAATTTTTTTTTTTTATGGACGGAGTAGAGTGGTATTGCTGTGAGCAGAATTATCCAGTGGCTGCGATGGATTCAGTCGTCAGTTGGAGATTTTATCCGATTCCGCAGGGTTATCTCGTCGTTTGCTTCGCTGTTATGCCGCCGCGGGTTGGTTGCAGTTGATCCATTCCCCCCTCTTCTCCTCTCGCTTCCTTTTCGGCTTCTTGGAGCGAGCGAGCGAGAGAGAGAGAGAGACCCACCTCACCTTCTCCTCCTGTCCTCTTCCTCACCCTGGTCCCGCTCTAGCTGAGCCTTTCCCAGTGCAAGATTCAATCTGCTGCTGCTGTTCTTGAGATTTGCCCTGTTTCGGATTTCTTGCGTGCAGTTTCTTTGTTGATCTGGTTGGTTCAGATTGATTTGCTGCAAGTGCAAACCTGTTCTTGGGGGGGTTTGATTTGATGTGGTGTGTTCTTGGCTCCGATTCGGCCGCGGCTCCCGGTGAAGAAATCCCCAAGTTTGATGAGGCTCTCGCACTGTGAGAGCTACTGCGGCCCTCCCCTGTGCTACATCCCCTGCCTCCCCAAATCCAAAGATGCAGCCGCACGAGAGAGAGGGGTTGGGAACATGGGATTGCAAACACACCCTTAGCTGGCTGAGGCTGATATGGATGCTACGTACGGTCAGGAATGTTTTACTACCTTTATCCTAAAATATTATAATAGGATAGAATTTAATCTATTCTAAAATAATCAATTTAGACGGAAGGTTTTTTTCAAATTCGTTAATTTAGGACTGGTCAAATTTCATCTTTAAGTTGTAACATTTTGAAACGAAGAAAGCACATTTGACTGATATTAGGCCTAGCTTTACATGTAAGTAGCTGTCAATTTGGCATGTGCACGAGCACATCAAACTGATTCGGTGCATGCACATGGATTACACGTTACCTACGTATCACGATACTATAATATCTGTATCGGTGTAAACACGATATAACGCGTTCAACTCATTTTGTAGCCTATAACAAGCGTGAGTCGTTTATGGGGTTATTTCACACTGCGAGGAATAATTTAACGGAACAAGTTAAAATGTACTCCATCTGTTCCAATAAACCAATATCGTATAGAACGCAGAATATTTTAGTCTAATGAATCTTGACACAAGTATATTTAGATTTATCGTAATAGAATATGTACATTTATGAGATTGGTTTATTTTGAAACGAATGGAACAACTTACTCATTTACATCCACTTCACGTATCGTTTTCAGCGTATATTATTTTCTCATAAAAACATATTATATCACGATCATACAACAATTAGATAGTACTATCAATTAGAGCAAGTTTAATAGTATAGCCCACTACTGACTCCAATTCATCTATAGCCAATCTAATAGCTCATTTATACAATAGTTACCTACTACACTATTAATATCTGGTCCCACCTGTCATACCCACACTGCGTCTTGGAGTCCATGCTACATCTGGCTACAAATTTGTAGCCCGTTGCCCTTCTCTCTTCTCATTTATCTGCTTAAAATATGTTTGCAGCTGGCTTATAGCCTGCTATTGTACCTGCTCTTAGATGATACAACTTGCAAGCTGCACAGTTGCAAAGGTGATCCACCAGACAAACATGGAGGTACAAATTTCATCAATTTCCAAGTACAAAAAAAAAGATGCATCAGCGGGTTCTTGGATTTGGCGGGAAGGAGAGGGGAAGGCGTGGCGGTCAGAGGCGAGGACGACGACATGGCCGTTATTGCGTGAGGACGAGAGGCCAGTGGGAGGGGATAACTGGAGAAGATTGTGCTAGGAGTCATGCGTTTTGGTACTCACATTTGTTCAGAATTACACACGGGTCCTCAAAAGAACACAATTCCGTTTTCATTCTTCTTTTTTTAATAAAAATAATGAAAAAGATTTTCAAACATTTGCTTTAAAGAAGTTACAACCACTTATAATACATAACGAGCGATGAAAAAAGGAAAAGCCCATGTGCAAGGAAGGGCCGGCATAGGAAACAAGGCCCAATAGGAACGATAAAAGGCAACAAATGCATCTAATCTTGCCCTTTACTAATAAACCAATTAAAACATAAGCTGCACTATCGCTGCTGCGCACTATAGTTGCTAAATACATATGCGCTTTAATTAGCCGAACCAAGCTGATGATGTCGCGCTCCTAACCTTCCAATGATCCCACGGGGTTTAAAGAAACCAATATTCACCCAATAAAGAGCATATGAAAACCAATATACCAACACAAGATAGAGAAAATATTTATTCAAGTTTATTTATAAATCTTCATCCGAAATTAGTAAATATCTGCATAATTATTGTCTCTAGATCATTTTTTTATTGTGAGGCGATTGTCATGTTTCTCGTTGATAAAAACAAGTGCTATAATTCGTTTACAAAGCACGTTGGTGTGTCTTAATTAAATCATTGGATATATTATGAACAGAGAAAAATTGCCATGCAAGTAAATTAAGAGCCTTGTCGTTGCCCATATAGTATTCTCTAATAAGTTAAAACGATAATTAATTCACAGGTAAAACTTATATATTTGTTTGTAGCAACTTAAAAGCTAATGTTAAAAAGAAATTGCGTTGAAAATATTTTAAAATTAACTTTAAAATCAATCTTGATAATTCAAATTATATATTTTTTTAATTTTTGCTTTGGGTTATTAGGTTAATCGATGGGACGCTAACTTATATATAAAGCTAACAATACCGTAGGAAAATATGTCTAAGGAATGATTTGTTAACGAAACGATACGAGAGCAGGATACCCAAGCAATGATGATATTCAAAGTTTTTGAGATATCGTAATTCTGAAAGCACGACACGGATACATACACCATTGGCTGTTTATAACGCATCCGTTTTATTTTCTTCTCCGAAGCTCTCTTATGAGTTCATATTTTATTTTCTTCTTTTATTTTGAGAGGATTTCCTATTTTATTTTTTATCCAAATATACATGTCCTCTAAGAAAATCTAGTGTCTCAGAAAATCCCGAAAATATGATGTAGTCGTGTGATCAGCAAAAGTCAATGCACTTTTTTATTCCACGAAGAAGGAAGTCAACTTACCTCTTTGGTAGGACAGGATGAAGGACTACTTTGTCAAAATACATTAATGGTACCATGAATTGCAAGAATACAAAATAGTCTCGTAGATTATACTCAAGTGGTGTATATAAAGCTTGATTAGGAGTTGCAAATCAACCAGCGTGGGATGATTGCACCTAGATGCCAACTTAGCTGGCTGAGGCTGATATGGATGCTACGTAAGGTCCGAAATGTTTTACTACCTTTATCCCAAAATATTATAATAGGATAGAATTTAATCTATTCTAAAATAATGAATTTAAACGGAAGGTTTTTGTTCAAATTCGTTAATTTAGGACTGGTCAAAATTCATCTTTAAGTTGTAACATTTTGAAACGAAGAAAGCACATTTGACCGATTTTAGGCCTAGCCTTACTTGTAGCTGTCAATTTGGCATGTGCACGAGCACATCAAACTGATTCGGTGCATGCACATGGATTACATGTTACCTACGTATCACGATACTATAATATCCGTATCGGTGCAAACACGATATAATGCGTTCAACCCATTTTGTAGTCTATAATTAGCGTGAGTTGTTTAAAGAGTTATTTCACACTGCAAGAAATAATTTAACGGAACAAGTTAAAATGTACTCTATCTGTTCCAATAAACCAATATCTTACAGAATACGGAATATTTTAGTCTGATGAATCTGAACACAAGTATATTCAGATTCATCGTACTAAAATGTATCATATTTATGAGATTAGTTTATTTTAAAACGAATGGAGCCACGGACTCATTTACATCTACTTCACGTATCGTTTTCAGCGTATATTATTTTCTCATAAAAACATACTATTATATCACGATCATACAACAATTAGATGGTACTATCAATTAGATGACACAACTTGCAAGCTGCACAGTTGCAAAGGTGATCCACCAGACAAACATGGAGGTACAAATTTCATCAATTTCCAAGTACAAAAAAAAAGATGCATCACCCCAAGCCAAATTTTCTCCTTCCTGCGTCAACGTTGATGCGAGCACAGCTTCATCGTCGTGGTCGTCAGCATCGGGGCAATTAACACCTCACAGTCTCATCACAGTTCCATGATCCCGACAAGCATGGGTCTCTGCTTGACTCACCAGCCACTGATGATGATCACAGATGACGAGATGGCTGCAGCCCAACACAACTGTGTAGCTTATCCATCACTGAAATCAAATAATAATTATCCGTCCCTAATCCAGATCTACCTTTTAACTAACCCTGTTATTACCTTCGATTCAGTTAAAAAAAAGGAAAAGAAATGGAGATGAAAAAAGATCCACAGGTAAATTTGATGGGGACATGAGAGGTGATTGCAACGTGTGGTTAGAGTAGAGTAGTTCTCCTCGTCTAAAAAAAATACAAAATCCTGTTCCGTATCCAACGTTTGATTGTGCGTCTTATATGAATTTTTTTTATATTAGTATTTTTATTGTTGTTAGATGATAAAATTGATTAATATTTTATGCGTGACTTGTCTTTTTAATTTTTTTTATAATTTTTTAAATAAGACAAACGGTTAAACTTTTTTTTTCTATGGACGGAGTAGAGTGGTATGCTGTGAGCAGAATTATCCAGTGGCTACGATGGATTCAGTCGTCAGTTGGAGATTTTATCCGATTCCGCAGGGTTATCTCGTCGTTGCTTCGCTGTTATGCCGCCGCGGGTTGGTTGCAGTTGATCCATTCCCCCCTCTTCTCCTCTCGCTTCCTTTTCGGCTTCTTGGAGCGAGCGAGCGAGAGAGAGACCCACCTCACCTTCTCCTCCTGTCCTCTTCCTCACCCTGGTCCCGCTCTAGCTGAGCCTTTCCCAGTGCAAGATTCAATCTGCTGCTGCTGTTCTTGAGATTTGCCCGGCTCGGATTTCTTGCGTGCAGTTTCTTTGTTGATCTGGTTGGTTCAGATTGATTTGCTGCAAGTGCAAACCTGTTCTTGGGGGGGTTTGATTTGATGTGGTGTGTTCTTGGCTCCGATTCGGCCGCGGCTCCCGGTGAAGAAATCCCCAAGTTTGATGAGGCTCTCGCACTGTGAGAGCTACTGCGGCCCTCCCCTGTGCTACATCCCCTGCCTCCCCAAATCCAAAGATGCAGCCGCCCACAAATCCAAGGATGCAACCGCCGCCGATGCTGTCCCGGCGGCCGCCGCGGAGGACAAGCCGCCGCCGGTTCAGAAGATTGAGGCGGCGGTAGCGGAGAAGGACGGTGACGACAGCAAGGAGGTGGACGGCGACGAGGAGGAGGAGGAGGATGATGATGTGAAGACGGCGGTGGCGGTGGCGGCGCCGCCGCCGGCGCCGCTGAAGAGTAACCTGAAGAAGGCCGACTGCGCCGACAGCAAGTGCGCCGAGAAAGGCAATGTGAAGTGGCTGGATTTGCTGGGGAAGGATCTCACCGAGGTCAAGGAATTCGAGCCAAGGTATACATCTCATCTCTCTCTCTCTGTGCAGTTCAATGAACTTGTTGGAAGTTGCAATTGTGGATGAGCTTGGAATTTTGGGTAGCTGTATTAGTGCAGTCGCCGATTTGCGGTGAATTATTGCTTTGAATTGTATGCATATGAATTTAGATCAATTAGGCGAATGGTTTGCATGCTAATTATCAGCTAGACACGATCATCTTGGATACTAAATCGATCGATTGTGCGTGTTGAGTGTTGACATAAGTGAAGCCATCCTCCAGGCAGTGCCAGATATGTTCTCCATTTGTTTAGTCCCTTGAATGATAGCTGGCATTACTTGGTTCCTCAATCTTACAAGATATCTTCTTGATGATGATAGAAGTGGTCAAGCCACCAAGATTGGTTCAACTTAACATAGTTACTTGGTCAGAATGCACTTCAGACACTCTGGCTTTACAAGTTGCGAAATGCATTATTGCCCTCATTCTCATTTTTGTGTGCATGGTCTTTGTGTAGTGCAAATGTATGATTATTGCTCAGATCAGTTCTATACATAAGGAAAATTTTCATGTTGAGTTAGTGTTCCGTGCAAAATTTGGCATTTTTTTTGGGTGTTTGCATCAATAATATTATATCAATGCCATATTTTGAAGAAATGGTATTCCCTTAGTTTATCTGCAGATCCCAGTCAGTCAATATGATATCTAGGGCTACAATATTTCACTTGTGCCGCTTCTGTATTGACAACATTTTGAGATAATTCATAGCCTCATTGGTCTTTGCAGAAAATTATGTGTACCCTTGTCATAGACTTCTAGCTAGTAATCACTTTCAGAATATAGCCTTGTCATAGACTTCTAATCAGTAGTCACCATATATGTGAAGACAAACAGAATAAGGACATACCAATCAAACCATGAAATTACTGCTCATCACTACTTTCTAGTAATAAGAAAATTCCTGGCCACAACACTATTTGGCTGTCACCTCTTGTAACGCAATATTGGCTTTGTTATGGTATCAAAGATTTTCTTTCGGCCCCATTGTTTCGCTTATTTGGGGAATAAGTGAAACGGCATATTGATAAACGAAAAATAGTTTGTGAATAAAACTTTTATATACGTGTTCTTAGCAATCTAAAAGCAAAGGCTGAAAAATAAACTTCGATGAAAAAACCACAAAATCAACTCCAAATATAAGGTTGAAAATTCAAATTTTGGCTGATAAGCATAAGTATAAGCAAAAAGATGAGGCCATTTGTTCCTAGTTACAACTTTTACCTGAACCAAGCAATAAATCAACAACTGAAACATCATTTCACTCTTTATCTTGATAGGGATGGCAATGAAGCATGTGGACATAAAACTCTTTAACGACTTTTCTACCTTCTAGAAAACGCTTCATCACATGGCATTTTCGCATTTAGCACAGGTTGTTTTCCTCCTTTTTTTGTTGTTAAACTTACGTTGTGCTCTCTTTTCACTCAGTGAATCAGGAGATTCCATGGATGAAGATGACATCGCGGAATGTGTTTGTGCTATCCAATGATCCAGAAGGGTTTCCTCCCCAACGTTGCTGTAAATTGTAAAATGGGAGTTTCGCACGTAATCATCGATCTTTCTTTCCTCTCACTGGAGGGCCAGGTTGTTTTGTTGACCCCCTTCATGAGCTCCACTGAAGCTCCCCAGCATCCGGTGCTCAGTTTCCATCAGTACATGCCGCCGCCATAGCTGCCTAGCTGTAGATGTTTCTGCCTTGTGTTGATCAGATTATGTGTTGTTTGGGGTTGGTATTGGTTGCTGAGGAGGAGTGATACATTTTTCACAATGCCTGGTGGTGTAGCCAAGATTACTGCTTCTGTAAAGTTTACAATATAAAGTTATTGAGAGTGGAAACAGATCCTCCCATCCTGTGTTCACTTTGACAAAAGCATATGTAAAGCTTATTGATTTGAAGCTATCAACTGAAAACGAAAGAGAACTTGGTTGGTGTTAGTACCATGGACGCTGAGTTCTGACAAATTGTATGGATTATCATTTTGTTCATTTACTTGTCATGATGGTGTCCAAGCAAATAACTCTCCAGTGACCTGAATAACCTCCCAATTTGAAATACTTTTCCACTCTATTCGAATCTAATCATATGATGCAGGTATTCGTTTTGTTGTTTTGTTGTAAGGGTAGGAATCAGATTTAATCGCATCTGCTATATATGTGGAAGAGAATGGAATGACATGAATAATCATCATATACAACTGTGAATATTTAGCAGAAATTACGGAGGACGGGGAGGAGGGACTTGACGGTTATACCGGAAACTCCCAGGGGTCTCCGTGCAAATCTCAAAATTTAAGGTGGGATGGCTCAGCAAGTCAGCATAGGATAGGATCGCTATCTGCTACCAATGGAATTATGAGTTGGGCCAAAAGGAGGCCCAACTTTGTACAGATGGGCTGGGTAAAGCTCCCGAAGAAGCCCATTTCTCCAGTAGTTTGGACGGGTTTGGGCCTGGCCCATTTCCAGTGGGCGAGACTAGAGGAGAGAGAGAGAAGGAAGAAGAGAGACGGCGCCGCGAAGTCGGGAGGGAGAAGGCGCGGTGGAGCGGAGTCCGGAGGAAACGCAAGGAGAGGAGCAGAGGAGGCGAAGCTCTCGCCACGCGCTCGCGTGGACGACGAGATGATGGCCTTCGGCTTGCTGCTGCTCTCGCCGCCGTCGCCGTCCCTCCCGCTGCCGGCCAGACCCTCCGCCGCGTCGTACCTAGTCGCGGTACGCCGCCGCCGCCGCCGCTGCCCGCCGGAGCCTCGCTGCCGCTCGCAGGACGGCGGAAGCTCCGGGGGGCTCGGCTCTGAGGGGGAATCCGCTGCGGCTGCTGCTATCGGTTCCCTGGACCTCGACGGCGCTGCCGCGTCCTCGGACAACCGACCTGGTGAGTTGCTGGCGAGAATGTATTAGAAATGTGTTTCGACTTTCGAATACAGTTCGTGTGTGCAAGGGTTGGGGTTTGAGCAAAATTGACCCGACTAGGAACTAGCTGAGGTAGCAATTCCTCGAAATTTTAGGGCTACGAATTTTTAAGTTGTGAACCTGAGGGATGTAGCCATACTAATGCTGGGATAGAGATTCCCTCTGCTAATCACTTTTGAGCTGCTGACTAATATGTAGTAACTTGCTAATTATGTATGAACTGAACACTATAATTGTGAGACGGAGAGACTCAACGTAGATTAGATTAATCACACAGTGTTTACATATATAAGCCTGTCCATAACCGTATCAATAATTTTACATATCTAAACTGTATTGTCTAACAATAATTTTATCTTACAGTTATATGCATGCAGCGGCACTACCTTAAACATTTCCTGGTTCAACGTCTTCGTAGTGTAATTATTATCAGGGTGTCTACGCAGCGTTATTAGCCATCAAAACAATTGTTCTAGATGTGCTTTTAGCCGTGGGACATTACTTTGTAGCGGGATTGTTTTTTTATTATGACTCACTTAGCACAAGGATCTATCTAATACAGTAGTGACAGTGTTTGTCAAATCCTGTTCTGATTTGCCCATTTAGTTATTTCCGTAAGTGTAATACCAGTGTGTAGTTCAAGTTCTGTTTCGTATTTCTAAAACTACTTATTATTTAGTTGTAAAAATTGGCTTATGTTGTAGTCATTCTTAACATGGTACCTATTGTAGGAAGCACGAGTTCTTTCTAGATATTATATGATTCATATCAGGTAACTTTGAGTGCAGGGGAAACATCTAGCAATGGAGATTCTAAGAGGTGGCAAACGAGACAACATAGTACAGATGATATTTCCAGGAGCAAGTCCAAGCCAAGATACATCAAAGCATTTGGGGTAGATTTGTCCGCCGATAATGTGGCTGTTGCTATCGTTTATTTCGTGCAAGGAGTTTTGGGTCTTGCGAGGCTTGCTGTGAGCTTTTACTTAAAAGATGATCTTCATCTTGATCCAGCAGAGGTATGGTGGCAACTCCTTCAGTCTCTTTCGAGTCTCTGGGCATGCGTGCTTTTGTAGTTTTGTTCCATTTGAGCTTAGCAGTAGGGTTCATGGAAAACATTTCTTAGAAGTTGGAAAGATATTTTTTCTCTTTGAACATTTTAACTCTTGGATAATATGTGTTGGCACAGATTAAGACAAATTGTGTTGTCTAGACTGCAGTTATATCTGGTTTATCAGCGTTGCCATGGTTGGTCAAGCCGCTTTACGGTTTTATCAGGTCTCAGCAAAATACCATATCTTCTTTCTAACATTCTTTTATAGTTTATGTGTCACTTATCTATGAAGCTATATTGTTTCGATTTCCATTGCAGTGATTCCATCCCTCTCTTTGGATATCGAAGAAGGTCTTACCTTATTCTATCAGGACTCCTCGGAGCTCTTTCGTGGAGTTTGATGGCAACAATTGTGGATGATAAATACAGTGCAGCACTCTCTATTATTCTTGGATCTCTCGCAGTTGCCATCGCTGATGTTGTAAGTGAGAACAGAAAAAAAAATGTGCTCACAATAGTTTATTTGTTCATCGGTAGTTGTGTGTTATAATCTGGGTAATCCTTAACCTTCAGCTAAATGATAATATGATAACTATCCTTTTATTATATAAATACAATCATATTTAGAACTTAAAACTTTCAGTTCAGTAAACCTAAGGTTAGGGAGGTTGTTTTCTGAGTTTTTTTTAAAGTTACTTAATCTGTATAGTGGCACATAATCCTCTTGAATCTCTTCTCATAATGTCCTATTTACTAAGCTGCAATTTGCATCAATAGCACGATAGTTCCTTCATTGACATGACAAGTTTTTGTTGAGTCCTAAGAAACTCAAAATATGTGGTTGACATATTGTTACCATTTATATATCAATATGTTAAATACCTCAGTTCAGTTCAGGCCTCACACGTTAAGCATGGTTTCCAAAATTTATCTGAAAACAGAAAGATCTGCTTTATGCCATGTGCTGAAATCATTTCTGTTCTCACCACATGTTATGGCAGAAGTGTTTGTTCTTCTGTTTGTTTCCATATTTACATGAAACTACTGCAGGTGGTTGACTCTATGGTTGTTGAGAGAGCTCGTGGTGAACTACAGAGTACATCTGGATCTCTCCAGTCATTGTGTTGGGGGTCATCAGCCATTGGAGGAGTTATGAGTGCATACTTCAGTGGTTCTCTAGTTGATACTTATGGCGTAAGGTTTGCCCTACAACAAAAAGCATACGTAGAACTCTTCATTTTAACAGTTCACTGATCTGAGGTTCCCCAAATGCAGATTTGTCTTTGGTGTTACGGCATTTTTGCCCCTCATGACATCTACTGTTGCAGTTTTTGTGAATGAAAAGCGTTTGCCTTTGGGAGAAAATGCTACCTCATCTTCAGGTTCAGGGTTAATTGAGAGCTCTAAGGAGCACATTATGCAGATTTGGAGTTCAGTAAAGCAACCCAATATCTTCCTACCCACCTTGTTCATATTCCTTTGGCAAGCAACACCACAATCAGATTCTGCCATGTTTTTCTTCATGTATGTTCTCACATGCTCACTTGTTTGGTTTGATTGCTCTAGACAGCTGTCGGATTAAGTTTTCAACCAGTGAACAGATTTACAATGGTTGGAAGAGTTGAATTCTAGTTGGTCACATAATACTTTGTCTAACTTTTGTTTAGCTTGTCCCAGCGATTTCAATTGAAGATATTGTCTACCATGCTAAAATTCATTTCTTAAGAACACTAGAGGTCTGAGCTGCCCTCTTTGTGCCACCATTATTAGTCAACTGAACTTCCTTTGGGTATAGTAGATTAGTTCCTAGCAAAAACTGGAGGTAACCAAATCTGTGGTATGTTTGTCGATGGTGTCAAGAAAGGGGTCATATAAATCATATTCACCATACTTCACACCAAAGTAATTAGAAATGAATCAAATATGCTATTAGCACAAATTTCTTTGTTCTAGCTGAATACTACATATTGCATCACCCTTCACTTGTTTAGATTCTTGTACTTCTTAAATTCATAAGAAACAAGAGTTGACCATAAATTGCTGTCTTGGTATATTAACACCTTATAAATTTGTCTGATTGCTATCTATTTAAAATGGTTTGATTTTCATATGTTGCCTTCTGACCAATTTCAGCACAAATAAGCTTGGATTCACTCCAGAGTTTCTAGGGCGTGTCACGCTCGTTACATCTATTGCATCCTTGGTCGGCATAGGAGTATATTCTCTTTCTTCCTTGTCGAAAAGATGAAAATGCCTCATACACGTCATCGTCCATGCCATCGTATTTTCATTAAAGAGAAAAGAGAAAGAAGAAGGGAGAAAAAATAAAAAAAATTCCATGTCATCGTCCACATGGCGTGCCACGTAGGCAAGACCACGGTCAAACGCGACTTTGGACCGGGATGATACAATAAACCAAGTTTAGGGACCTCGATGTGCGCTTTGCAAGTTCGTGGACCTAAGTGAAACCTGCTGACAAGTTTAAGGACCGCTGGTGCATTTTACTCTAAATTTAACTTAGGTATTTTCAGGTTCTTCTTGTCACTGGGCTCAATCGAGTTCTTGGAATCAGTGATGAATGGTTCTCCATTGGTGATTCCTTGATTATCACTGTCCTTGGTCAGGTACGATACCCTCTTTGCAAGAACTAGTACTTGATTTGGGGAGTGGGGGTAAACCATTAGCAGTTTAACACATTCCCTGCTCTTTAAATTGACTACTGTATGAAGAGCATAAAAAAATGTTGTATTTCTTTGCTCAATAAGAAAAATCCTGATCAAGCTGGAAGGGGATTTTCCTAAGGTAATATAATGCAAGAAAATGTGCTTTCATTTTACATTTTTCATGGCAGCCGATATAGAAGCCTAGTTGCTTTACATTGAAGGGTAACATTACACCTCCATCCTGTACATCCTAGTTTCTTTACGTCTGTAAATAAAACAGAATCCCTATCAATACCACGCTAGGATTGGCATGGAAGATGCTGCTAAGATCCCTCCATTTGCCAAAAAGTAGGAACTTCCTCATTTGAAGATGACAACTTCTATGTGAACACCACGAAATTCATCATACCAATTTTCAGGATTATTCAAATGCTGTACTTAGGCCACGGTTATGGCCTTTCTAGAAAGAGAACTGCACTCTTTATGTGCACTCATGCTGTGAAAATTCGTCCTGCAGGCTTCCTTTATGCCCGTGTTGGTGCTGGCTGCAAAACTCTGCCCTCCTGGAGTAGAAGCAACTTTGTTCGCCACTCTGATGTCCATTTCCAACGCTGGAGGCGTCACCGGTGGTCTGTTGGGGGCAGGCCTGACGCAGTTCTTGGGAGTCACCAAAGACAACTTCCAAAACCTCGCTCTTCTGATTGTCGTGTGCAATCTCAGCTCCCTGCTGCCTCTACCTCTTCTGAGCCTCCTCCCAGATGAATCACCCGGTGTAGATAATGAGCAAACAAAAGTCGATTGAGATTATCTCCAAGCATCGGTCCTACTTGAATGCAGGACATCCAATCGCCTCTACGTGAACTCAGCGGCGCAGGGGAATTGGGAATCAGGCTGCAGCTGACCTTGGCCGTTGCAATGTTGATCACCCTACAGAAGGTTGATCACCCTACAGAAGAGTATGTTTAGGATGATCAGTTGATGATTGGTTCCATGGAGATATACACCTCATGGATTGACGGACTTGCCGCGGTTGTTAACCGGTGGTTAGGTCAGGATTGGGTACCGTCAGAGCATGGACATGGAAGCCGCAGTGTACAGAAGTGCAGGTACGACCTTTTGTTCTGTACCATGAAAAACGGCAGAAGAGTTTCCCGTGTATTCTGCCACATCCAACCGATAGTAGTAGTATCCATGTTCTGAACTCTATCAAGTTATTTGTACATGCAATGAAATGTAGTGTATACAGAGATGGTACAACGATTCGAACTTTGTGGAACTGATTTAGGAAGGTGTAGTAAACGTAAACCGGTCAGTACTACTACTCCCTCCGTTCTAAAATATAGCTATTTCTAGCACAGTGTATTATCCTAAAATGAAGCTATTTCTTCACCTACCTCCTCCTCTCAACCAATCACAACCATTCTTCTCCACCTACTTTCTCTTTTCAACCAATCACACACCTCTTCCAATCATTCTCACCTACTTTTTTAATACCCGTGCCAACCTAAAAAATGGCTTCATTTTAGGACGGAGGAAGTACAAATCATGTGGAGAAAACGAACAGCTAGCGGGATGGCTTGCCAGTTGCCGGTTGCAGGAGGGGTAAGCATCATTGCAAGCATGCAAGCCAACATAATTATGAACGCAACGCAGCGCGATGACGACATGACGAGTGCACTCCAAAAGGCGAACGACCTGCGCAACTGAAAGCCAGCCAACAACACATCGATAGCACGAAACCAATGATTCCAAACAGAAACGGAAGCCATGTGATTGATGATGATACTTCACAAGCATAATAAAGCAATCAATCATCATCGCATCACAACATGGTCACCACCGACCACTTCCAAGAACAACACCTAATACCAGCAACAAAAGTACACCAAAGCAACCGCTTGCAACTTCCAAGAACAACACCGGCGCTACAACTAATACCAGCAACAAAAAGCAACCAAACACCAGCAAGGCACAAGCTATAACTAACATAAGATAGTCATTAATTAAGCCGAGATAGTTCAGTGCTTGAAGATTACATGCCAGGTTTTTTTTTTTGTGGGTTTTAGAGTGGTTTAGACTGAATTACAACACAAGATGACGACGAGGGTCCAGGGACAACATGTCCATAATTTACATCCAGTTTCTTCAGTGCGAAGTAGCGAGAGCAGCTAATAACGGGGAGAACTAACCAACACAAGCATCTTCTAGTATTAAGGAACACACGCCCCCACCCCACCTACCGTTGTAGTCAGTCACTACAAAACATGGCCATGGTGGCGAGCCGCCCTGCCACCATCAGCGATTCAGCTCATTGTCATTTCATCGGCTTCGACTGATCCTACCGGTAGTAAGCCTGGTGGTGAAAGGCTGGGGCCATTGCATTGCTGTAGCCGAGTCCATTGCTGTATCCAGCATAGGCCGGGTAGGTCATGGGAGGGGATGGGTATGACATGCCGAGGCCGACGCTGGATACCTCAGATGGGTGGTGGTATGCATAGGGCTCCCTCATTGCCAGTGTGTTCTGGCCACAGTAGAGGGGGTGTGCAGCTGGCCTATCATAAGAGTAAGGAGATGCTGTACCGTAGGAGGCATGGGACGGGGAGCGAACGAATGTGGCGTTGGTCGTGGTGGTGGCAGGAGAAGACGGTGTACCGGTGTAGTCGGTGAGACGGCCTGCCTTGGCAGGGGGCATCGGTCCTCCGGTGCTTGCCCGGATGCGCTTGTTGGCTGGACCAGAGCTACCACCACTGGAACTGCTTGATGCCGCCTTTTTCTTCTCGGTCTTGGCCTTCTCCAGTTCTTCCAGCCGCTCACGGAGATCCTCCAATGGAAACTCAGCTTCGAGTTTGTGGTCCTCAACACACTTTATAACAGCCCGCAGTGCAGACTGCTCCTTCTTATTGGCATTGCTCTGCAACAAAAGTAATATTAGACCCTCTAATTTGGTATAAGAAACAAGTGCAGCACTTGAAAGAAATTGCCTCTGGAGACTAAAAGGATCAAATGCATTGCTAGCATGCATTCAGGGGTACAGTAGTATGATACCACCAAGAAGCACTGATCAACATATTTCAGAATGCCCTGTGGACATACCACTTAAGAGTAGAGACTTCATATTAGGAGGTCAGCATTGATTTCAATTAATTATATAGAACCATTTCACTTACCCCAGATTGGCCAGTGCTAGTACTCAAGTTATCTGAATTTGAGGGTATCTTCTTTGAATCTTCAAGGTAGGCTTTTAAAAGAGGGGCTGGGGGGAATTTTTCCTGAAGACCAGCCTCATATGCAAAGTTCACAGCATCAAGTTGCTGCCCCTTACTGATAAGCTCTTCAATGATATCTGCAAATACAATAATCAATCAGAAAAGACAGCTTAACTCAGGACAGAATAATCAGGGCGTGGTAGATGAGGATGATTCCTTCAGAAATTTTATTCAAACCCTATCCAAATCAGGCCATAAATGAAATGGTCTACCATTGTGAGAAACAGGAACAATGATCTATAGTAATCAGTCCATACAGAGTACAAGGGAATGAAGCAAAGCTACTTAAACAAACCAAACAAAACTATGAACCCAGCCCAATTGTCAGAGAGGTTGGTAGCTGTACAAGCGCAGTAGATAAAACAGATCCTGGAGATGTTGAAACATTTGAGAAGGCTTTCCAAGTATTGATGAAAAAGCATGTATCGCATAACAACAAAAGCCTATGCATCATTTGATTAAAAGAAAAAAAAAGGCACTTA
This sequence comes from Oryza longistaminata, assembly GCA_009805545.1. Classification (NCBI taxonomy): domain Eukaryota; kingdom Viridiplantae; phylum Streptophyta; class Magnoliopsida; order Poales; family Poaceae; genus Oryza; species Oryza longistaminata. Next base: position 41,061,356 of record CM020178.1, read on the forward strand.
TCATTGAATATGGCAAAAATAAATAAATAACCGAGATGAAATTTCTATGTTGATGCTTATAAAGCTCATCCAACAAAGAGATGATACCATAGATCTGTAAGGATAAGGATAATAATCAAAACGAATCTCCAGGATCGCACTCAGTGGCCCAGGAGGCCAGGACAAGCACCACTAATCTTGATGACGAATGCAACAGTCAAAGTGGTCCTCGTGCAGGCCATATGACTCGGTAAAGACTGCAACGTTTTCCAGCATTTGTCCAGGATAGCGACAACACAACCCCGGCAAAGGACACGCTCACTTAATGTAACTATGCATACTCTAATCACACTCCCAGCAATAACCCAAGCACCACTCGCGGTACCACAGCAATCCGCACTGCTGCTCTGATCTGCGATTCCATGAAGGCCTGAACAAATTTTATGAGCTTTGCAGTGACTACTGTATGCTAGATCTAAGCAATCAAAACGATTCTAGGCTCCGCATCAACTGAATCAAACATCTAGTAGAAAAAAAATAGGGAGATGAGATGAGATGAGAGCTCAAAGAAATTAGTTAGTACCATCCATCTCATCCTCGAGGCCAAGTGTGATAGCAAGACGCGGCATCTGCCTCCGCCACGAGAAGCTCACGACGATCCTCCTGTATAGCTCCTTGTCCTCCTTCTCTGCAACTGCGAATGTCGCGACGTGCTGCAGGAACGCGTGCGCATCCGGTGGCTTGGCGCCCTCCACCCCGCCCTTCTTCTCGGCCGCGTCCTTCCACTCCCTCGCCATCCCGCGCGCCCTCTCGCGCGCCGCCTGCGGCACCATGGAGCGCGCTGCCCCGATCTCCGGGTCCGGATCGGCCAGCGCCGGCACCACCGCCTCCAGGATGAGCACGCACGCCCACGCCAGGTCGGTGGGTGACCTCACCGCCCGCTTGTCGACGGGGAACACCTCGGAGACCGCGTCCATGGCGAACCTCGCCGGATCGACGCAGCGCTTGAGCGCGTCGGGGAGCTCGGCGCGGAGCGCGTCCACCTCCTTGCGCCTCGCGACGACGAAGGTGAAGAACCCGGCCGAGTCCATGCTGGCGCAGAGCGACCTGAGCCCCTCGGCGATTCCAGCGGCGTCGGCGGAGCCGGTCGTCCCCGCGTCGCCCTTGGCGAGGGAATCGAGCTGGGAGAGCGCGAGCGAGACGGAGCCGTCGATGGAGGCCTCCCGGCGGCGGAGCGCCTCGAGCCTGCGGGAGGTGCGCACGTCGAGGAAGCGGCGCTTGGTGCGGAGCGTCGCAGGCGCGGCGAGGCGGCGCTCCAGCGAGCCGAAGTGCTCCGTGAGCTGCTGGTACAGGCGCGTGCAGGTCGCCGAGCTGCTGCTGCCGCTCCAGCTCCGCGAAGCCATCCCTCACCGCCGCGCTCGTCGCCGACTCCACCCCCACCGCCGCCTCCGCCGCCGGAGCGGCCATCGCGCAGGCACCCCCCAAACCCTAGCCGCCGCGCCCCTCGATCCGCGAAACCCTAGAGCTCGAGGTGGGGGGGTTTGGGATGGGAGAGGAGAGGAAAGCGAGAGAGGCGATGGGAGAGGTGGGAATAAAGCGGAGGAGGAGGAGGGGAAGGAGGTGGGAGCCAATGGGGAGTCGACGCGTGGCGCTGGCGCCAGTGTGAGGTGGTGGTCGCGGGAAAGAGAGGACGCCACGGCGCGCTGGGTTTATAGCTACGGATCGGGCGAGGCCGCGGGAGGGAGGGGTGGTGCGCGGGCCCACCTGTCGGTGACAGTGGGTGGGATCGTGGCGGGTGGGCGTAGAGTTTGGCGGGAAGGCTGGAGGCGTGCTGCGGGAGGGAGTAGAATAGTAACAGTGGGAGTGGTCGGGGTGCGTGTGTACCTTTCTGCAGCACGCGAGGTGATTCGGGATGTTTGCTTCAGACAGGTAGCAGTCAAAGTTGCCCTACGACTGGCAGTACAAAATCATGATTTTTTTAAGGAATTTGAGTTAGATGGGATGGGATATATTATCTTATATTTTAGAATAAAGCTGATAAAAAAATTTATTTGTAGCGGTAGGATATATATATTCTATCCTATCAAAATCCTTTATATTTTGAAAACGGAGAAAATAGCTTACGGAGACCTGAGGCAAGCATAAGATGGCTTGGTTCTTCCAATTCAAAATAAGTTAATCTAGTTATGTGATATGGCATATCCTAATATTACGAACTTGATATATACATTTATAGTATTAGGATATATTATATCTCATACTAGATTAACTTATTCTGGGTATTCTGATATGGAGGAAGTATCAACTGCAGGGTAAGAAACTTGATGGCAAGATTTATTATATTCATCATCAAAGACATTACCACCCAGGAGCAATAATAGTTCAGACATAGTCAGCACTGGGTAGCCAGGGAGTGTTCACACAAAAGAAGTAACAATATCACATCAGCGTTGATCAGAGCTGATCTAGCTTACAGATTTACAATGGCGGTGCTTTGCCTGTTGCTCAAGGTTTGTCCTAACTACGGAAGTTTCTGTCTAAATCCCTGTCCTAAATCATAACTTAACCAAAACCGACTCCTTTGGACGTTATACAACAACTCAATGATGCAATGTAAATGGGGTGGTAAAATAAAGTAAATCCTATGGCTGCTTTCACTAGGAGCTTGCAGACTCAGTGTCACTTCTCCCAGTAGCAGCATGCCCAATCACATGGAACATCGTACAAACAACTTAAAGGCGATTCCTGGTTATACTGCGATTTGAGGATGATTTCATGGATACTTTTCACTCACTCAGGCCATTGGGACCTTGACCTTTGACACGGTATACTACCTTGGTAGCCTGCTGTCTCTTGTCATGCTGTGATCTCGAGTTATCTTGTTTGGGCTGCCTATCCATGGCCATCCTAGGATCCTGCTTGGCAGGTACTCCTGCTGGGACTCCACTTATTGGCCTGCCAATCCATGCACTGGGGGGTAACGGTGGTTGAATCCCATTTACTGCTGGCTGATGTTGCAGTCCTATTTGGACAGGCCTCTGCTGTGGAAACCCTGAATATTGTGCAGGTCGCTGTGGCGTAAAACCGGAGTTCTGCATGGGACGCTGGGGTGGGAATCCTGCATACTGATTGGGATGTGGCTGATTAGGTGAAAATCCGGAGTTCTGCATCCTGTTGTTTTGATGCATCCTTGGGCCATCTTGGATTGTTAGTTTCGACATCCCTGAATGGATGGCACTGTCATTGTTTCGATAGTTTGGTCGTTCCAGTATCCTCACATTCTGTCTGTTGGCTTGAGCGTCGCCGAAGAACTGAGGATGAGAATTCGGAACGCTTCTGGACATGTGTCCATTGTATGAATTTTCAACAAAACCTCTCTCATATCCCAATGGTCCAGCAGGCCTAGGTCTGTTTCCAGGACCATAGGGGGCACCCCTGTATGGCATGTCAAGAAGCCCAGCAGAGTAGCCGGATTTTATCTGCAGTGAGTTTTTCACCAGGCGATGTGCAGCCTCTCCTAAGACAGAGCCTGACAGAGCTCCAGAAACCTGAGGCCTGTAATCAGAAAAGCAATTATGACGAGAGCTAATATAAGACCAGATTGTTCAGGCTACAGCTAAAGAAAAAAATACTGGTCAAAATGAAGCATTATTCCAAAAAGAATTAATCTATACAAAACTGAAATAGCAAATCCATGAGCAATGCTTTAAATAGCAGTTTCTAATTTATAGTGCAAATGAAAAAGATTCTGCCAATGGAAATTAAAGCCATACCTTTCTCTTGGCTGACGCCGACTATTATCTTCATGCCACAAAATAGGAAAGGGTTTGAAATCACTAGGCTTCAATATCTACAATATCATACACAGCATTGGCTCATAAATTTTATCTCAAATATGTCAAGGTCAATCTCTTCACACAGAATGAATATATAATATACTCCTATTTCAATTGTACTTTTTTCAAAACATAACTGTGAAAATATGGAAGGGTGAAAACCATATAATTGAAAGGACAATTGAAGTATAAAACTGTCGGGACAAGTAAATATTATACTCCCTTGCATGCAGCCAAAATTTATCCACTAATAGTCCATAAGAAATACTTGATTGGTTACATAGAAGTAGCACTAACATTTTTCTTTCATAAAAAAGTATGTTTTGTAAGTATGAGATACTTCGCACATAAATTAAAAAGTTAAAAGTTATATGAACAATGTTGAGCTAGAAATGTTTAAGTTTATTATTAGGAAGAACTATCAGTTATCCAGCTTGCATAGAGGACTAGGATTTACCTTTGCAGGTATGATGACACCTTCCGGAGGCTCAGGAATGTGTTTGTGATACTGAGGGTTAAGGTAGGTTGCATTCCTGAAAAAAAAAAAAGGCATATAGCACTTGAAGATTTAGTGGGGACTACTGGCTGGCTATATGCTTTAAGGTACTTACAGAACTCTGTTCTGGGCGATGCCATTGAACCCCTTAACTGGAGATGTTACCGCGATGCTGTAACAGTTCCTTTCAGATAAACAAAGAAATCCGTTCATTCCACCACTGCAAGCAATGAAGAAATACTGTAAATATATCAAGAGGGTGGAGTAACTTAGACAAAGGCTGATCTTAATGTATTCTGCAGTTCTACAGACCTAGCAGCAGGGTCAATGGGAATTATATAGGAAGCATTTGGTGATTGAGAGCACATCTGATATAGAAATGCAATTTGAGCAGCCAATGGATGAGTTTCCCGCACGTAAAGGATATCAAACATTGTCCTATTCCTGAATCTCTCTTCATCCTGCAAAAGATGGTGACAATATAAACACACTGGGCAACTGCAATCCATATATGAGGACAAATGCCCAGAAAGTTAATAGAGAAGGGTCCAAAAAATACAGGTCAGGTAGCCTGATCCTAAAAACTACATACTGTCAATGTTTCTTCAAGCTTCTGCGTCTCCGCAAGCAGACGCCTTTCATCGATAAAAGGCAATTTTGCAATACCCTGGAAAGAACAAAAGAACATAAATCAACCTTTAAAGAATATTTAAACCAGTTGTCTGGAGGAAACATTGGTTTGTCCATTCCATGCATTACCTGCCATGCAAAACGTTTGCCGTTCATGTCTATCTCAAAATCTGCAGTTGCAATAACAAGGTATCATGGAACAATGTCGCAAGATTTTACAAGCATGAACTGCAACCCTACACATAATAAGGTCCTTAAGAGAAAAAACCCACGTCTTTCTTTACTTTGGAGTCTCTTATAGACTTGAACATTTCACTTTTCATTAGGTGAGAGATAGTGATACCTTTGGGATAGAAAGACTTCAACGGTGAATTAGGATCATTCATTAAATCCCCATAGTACTTTGGCAACGCATTGGAACTGCAGCAAAATAAATAGTGATTCATCTTACCCTTGCAATATTTGTCACTCTTCCTATCCAAAAATGGGCGAGATTCATTAGCAAATAATAACAAACCTAGCAGCTGGTAGTGTTCCCATTAGTTGATCAAATGGCTTGAAAGGTTGACCCAAGAAAAATGTAATCTCCAATTCAGCCAAGCATTTCAGGTCTGATGCAAAAGGTGCATAATGGTATGGATAAAACCTGTCGTGGACCAAAAGGAACTGGAGTTGATAGTTGATACCAAATACAAGAAAATGCTAGTGAGAAGCTTTATCTATATTCTGTCACAAGCATCAGGTATGCAAAATGATCACCATACAAGAACCTGCTAGAATTATGTCTATCTATTGGACATAGTAACTATTCCACAGCAGTACAGCACAAATAACAGAAGTCGGTGAGAAAGTCACAACAGAGTATCGCTTAGATTCAGGATTGACAAATATTGGAACTAACTTATTCACCCAAAAAAAAAATCAGTGCATAATATTTGATTCTAGAAGATTCAATATTTACTCATGACGTTGCTATAACAAACCATAAAACTGGGAGTTTCAATTGTAAATCAAAAGTAAGGTTCTTGAGTGTGTACAAGCAGTTAGCAACTTTAATGAGTTACATCATAATAAAGTGAAAAATTTTCTTATCCGTAACAGCTAAAGAAACTTCCAGAAAGATCAGGTGGTGCTCCTCTCTTACCACTGCCATGAGCAAACACCTTGATAGTAGTATCTCATAACCCAGCAAAGACCTTCCACATATTTCTGGACCTGAAACATGGATTAACGCTAACTTCAGATAAAATAAGTGCTAAAGTGCCCGATGACCAAATAAAAAGATAGGCGGATTCATGGTGGATATCAGTTACATCATACGCTACCAGATATGTACACAGTAAAACAATTAGTATAGGTCTAAGTGGGTTCTTTAAATAAATAAATAAAAGCAGGTGAACTTGTCGAGCTAAAAAAGCGCCAAAGAAGTTCCAGTTGGTGCAGATTTGCTAGAACTAACACCCGATATCTGAAGCATGATCATTGACCATCAGCAAAATTGGCATGCAAATCAACAGGCAGGAAAATGCGACCTGTATAGTCTAATACCCTATGTGCCAAAAACCAATCAGTATTCTTACATAAATAACAGAAAAATCAATTTGAGAGCATTAGGGACCAAATTCAATTTTGATTCTAAACAAAGTAAAATCTATCCTTTTATCAGTATATATTAATATAGCCGATATGACTAGCACCATTGCGAATACAGAGGGCAGATTGTCAATTGCAGTTAACTAGAACAACTTAGTTGTTGCAAAACCAAAAAAAGGCACCATTCATGAGCCATGACATTATGGGTAATAAAATTGTGATGGATCATTTTATTTTCAAAATACAAAATCTAGGCATATTTACAGATGAAAAATACAAAAAACAAAAGAAGCATGTCAGATGGTAATGCTTATCATTACTGTAGGAAATATTGCCATTCCACCAACCAAAAGTGCCTGGCAAGAAAACTCACAACATCTCTCTGAACTTGATCAATGGGTTTTAGTTCTGCCTCTTCTTTAAACTTCTCAGCGTAGTATCTCACTCTGTATCCTGGTTCTCCTAATTTTACCTGAAGGGTTTCAGTGAAAACAGAATCGTTAGGCAAGACTTACAAGTTACAGCAGACAATTTGCAAGCTTCCATGTCACAATCAGCAGAAAACCAAAATGTTTTGGAGCTAACAGTTAAAAAAATAAACTGTGAATTACAGTATAAAATACTTTATATACCATAAAAAATCATATATGCAAAGATGAAATGAAACATAAACAAAGTTGAATAGACAACAAAGTCATTAGAAGTCTAAATTATTCCATATAACGGTGCATCATAAATGATAATCGACAAAGCCTCTTTAAATAGGAGCAGATACTAACTACACCCTCTGTTCCAAAATATAAGGGATTTTAGATGGATGGGACACATCCTAGTACTACGAATCTGGACATGTAGTACTAGGATGTGTCCCATCCATCCAAAATCCCTTATATTTTGGGACGGAGGGAGTACCAAGCAACACGGAGTACAAAAATTAAGAGCAATGCATTGGTTCTCAAAGGAACCATCTTGAGAGCACTAGAATCTCGACATATGCCAAGACAATTCTGCCCTGGGCAGTACCAAGCTTCATGATGATGGAGATTATTTATAGAATCTCTACTTAATACAGCAAGCTATTGCTCAACATAAAAAGTTCAAGTAATCAATATAGAAATTTACATGTCAAAAGTTCATCTTGAGCATCGACACTACAAAATATAACACTACAATAAAAGAAGAAATTAACATGTAAAGTAAAAGACCTCTAGATTCATACTACATTCTGTGTGTGCAAGTTTCAAGAAAACTTTAAGATTTCCTTAGTTCCATTATTTAACTGCTTATTTAGCCACTGACCCACCCACTGCAATACTTAAACATCTATTTGTGACTATAACTACAGAACCAGTAGTATCCAATCAATGAATAGGATAAAACATTCTCTCGGACTACTGGCTAAAAGAAGACAATTCTCACACTAGTGTAGCCACCAATGCATGAACCATAGGACATTAACCCATGAGGTTGCGCATACAGGCTTCATTATGCATCTTTTGTGCCAATATGTGTATGTGATTATATCATATGGGTAAAGTTTGTACAAACAACTGGTTTACTGGAAAACCTAGAGTCTTGAAACCTGCCTGGAAAACATAAGTTAACATGGTATGGTTCCATATAAATTTCTAGTCGTTTTTGTAATACTTGACAGTGACAGTAGGGCAGTAGATCATGCTCTGTAGCAGTGTCACACATATTTTGCTTATATGTTTCAGAAGAACAAACCGTCAAAAAAAAAAAGGATGATTTGAAGTATTAATAGGTGATGCTGACAAAATCAGTGCAAACTAGGATTCCTCTAAGAAATACTGGCTGCTCTAACACAACTTAAATATGACATCTAATTATCATATATTGTCAACATGATTCTATAAGAGGAGAAAAGTAAACCTTGTCCACATATTGATTATCCTCAGAGTTCTCTGTCTGCACTTTATTCCTCTCCTCATTGTTCTGGATAGCCTGCAATATAGCAATCATAAGCGTGTACCCTGATGTAGCACTACCAAAAGACAGACTTAGTTGGAAATAGATAGATCTCTGTGCATTTGCATACATGACAAATTTATAGGATTAAAGAACCAAGGCGGCACTGATTGGAGGATTTAGGTGTAAAGTACCTTCTGAATGCGTGCACGCTTCTGGAAAATTTGCTCTTCATGGACAGCAACAGATTGAATGAAATGCTCCACTCGATCCAACAAAACCTTTATTGAAAAAGATAAAATGTCATGACGTCAGGCAATTGTCCTCATGCAAAATATAGTCCATGCATTATGCGGTAAAAGGGCATTTGTTGCTTTATAAGCTTATAAGTTCATTGTAACACAACCCTGGCTCCTCACGAAGCCAAGATAATTAAATCAGAACAGATGAAAACTTAGAGAATTCTTCCATTTAAAATTACACCTGCAATGAAATAGCGAATTGACTTAAAAATGTGTGCTCCTTTGAACTGCATGATGTCCAGAATATGCCATTATTGCAGCAAGAACTGCATGTTCAAGCTACATTAATTTGGTCAAGGAAGTCCACATTTGGTCCTTCAACAATGGCATTGGTCTAGTTTTTGTCCCTCAACTATACCGTTCACAACTGGTCCCACAACTCTAAAAGATGTTCATACTTTATCCCTTGGACTAAACTAGGATGGTTCTATCACTTGGACTATACCGTTCACTACATGAACAGAGTGATAATTCTACCATACCAATAGATGATAAAAACTAGATAGGGCATATTGTTAGGTCACACCACAAACTCATATTGTTAGGTCACACCACAAACTCACCAAAACAAGATTTCAGTGCTTGAAGTGAAAAACATGAATATCTCCAGGTAAAGCCAATATGCTCCAGTTGGAAGGTAGCAAAGGGAGAAGCCAAGCCAAACAAGGAAAACTATACCAAAAATGGCCCATAGTGTGGTAATGAACTATGCACAACATATTCGTCAAACAAGGTAAAGCCAAACACTATTTTTTTTTTTTGCTAAAATAGCATATATTTGTCTATATCCTAAATAAATTTGTTTTCACAAGCAATGGCTCAAAACAATATGCCCATGGGGTCCATATAGAAATTACTTCTGCATAAATAATGATAACACAACCATATTTCAATTATGAAAAGCCGTCCCTTCAGTAAGAAATTCTGTGAATGTGGTGTATGTGGTCCTATAAAAGTGGTGCTGAAAGGAAATAAGCAGCCTTATCATTCAATAATTATAAGTACACATGAGAAGGGAAAATATGATGTGTTGGTAGGATCACTTCTGAACTACAGTCAAGCTGAAATTATGATTGTGTTGCTGAAAAGCTTACTAACTTTGGAAGGGTACATGTCCTTCTATAGGACTTTTAAGTCGGTGCTACAGTAATGGATATACACCCTGTAACACATCCGACAGTGCTACAGTAGCTTTAGAAGGGTACATGTCTGGCATAATGTTCATCCTGTTCTTTACAGCTAAATTGAAAATTCCAAATTTACTACTCCTACCAGCTGTATATTTTCTTACTAGCTAAGTAATGGATAAACACAAAGGATTATACTAACATGATGTGCAGGGGAACAAAGGAACTACACATGAGAAGAGGGGAATGCCTAGGGGGTGACCTTATTATTTCTTGCTTACTGACTTGCTGCTATTAATGATACAATCTCCACACTAAATAGCTGATCCTAAGTACTAACTAATAGAATTCAGAGAAGCTAGGCCAATCAATACTGAGAGAACAAACATATGAGCCATTTAGCTAACATCTCTTTGTCGCTGGACTGTAAAATTAATGCCATTAAATGTGATATGAGAATTGAACTCGTGCAGACAGAAGAGTCCACAAAATTATATTTTAATGCTTCAACAAACTATAGATGAGGAAATAAGCTTCACTTCGATGTTCGATAATCGATCTAGCTAAAGTGCTGACATCTTAATTATTCAGAGTCTATGAACTTTCTAGCCCACCAAAGTACAACATATATATTCCAGGCATCAATTCTTCAATAGTTAGGAGTTGATGGGATCGGTAACACTGTAGCCTAATAACCTACAGAGTAATGATACTACATGACAGCATAATCATGTAGATCCACAGATAATTTTCTCAATAGCCTGCCCTAAAATTAGTGATATAATATGGAAACATCACAGTAATTGATCAAGTGTTAGTTCATCATAAGTTACAGTTAAGATAATCCAAGTTACATTGATCACTGAGCACTGATCTATTCTACATTCTATAAGCACATGTCAAAACAAAAGGCAATGCATTATTAGGGATTCAAAGTTTGAACCACACAAGAATGTGAGCAAAGGAACTTTACCTCACCCCCATCGGTGAGGTAACCACCCATTGATGTGAACTCCCTTCTATATATATTCATGAGAAGATTAATGGCACCCTACAGAACAAAACAGAAAATTAATCACTTGGCTTATAAGCATCGGTTACACGATTGATAAATAAAGAATCCCTATTAAAATATTAGAGAGAAGTCTGCGAAATCAACAGACCTCGCGGATCTCCAAAGTTGGCATGTGAGGCAGAAAGTCATTCCCAACAAAGAAACACATGAAAACAAAATCATCCACAACACGTTCAAAGTTTATCTTGAAGGGGGGATCAACAATTTCCAAATCCTTCTCCAGGTATTCACGCAGAACCCAGATGTTAAGAAACTGTAAACAGGTAAATAGTTACACAGTATATCGACATCAGTAAAAGATGAGGAGCCACAGCTTACGAATTATTTCAGATGTGGCCCCTCAAAATAAGTTGGCAATGAATAGAAATACGAAAATACACTAAAACAAAAGGTGGTGTAGTCTGAATACCTGATACTTCTTCTTATGGATAGGAGGGAGCTCCACGGTCTTATCAGCCTGACCAGGTCCTCTGCATTCAGCAGCCAAGTGACCAACTTGACCACAGAGAAAGCATTTTTCATGTTGCCCTGGCATGGTAATCACCTGTAAAGTCAGTTGAATTATGTAGTTATGGAAGTACTCCTAAGGTAACATAAAGGACAGAGAAAATAACTATTTAAAACTGGTCAAAAAGTCTTCAGCAAAGAATCATCAGAAGATTTACCTCTCTTAAAATGGAGAAGTGGACCTCATGAGTAGCCAGAGAAAGCATGATCAAATCAGCATCCTGGAGAATGTGGCAGCCGGTGTTTAAAGCAGAGGGAATGCAAACAACAAGCCAACAGCTACTTTGTAACTTTCTAGTGAACTTACAAGGCCATATAAACAATGGCGTGTATTTGGGTCGAATCCTGGGAGATTGCGTTGCAGGCGGATGTATGACATAATCTTGTGTTCTCCCTCCCCAGGGACGTTCGAATCAGAAAGCATTACCTTGAAAAATATGCCCAACACAGTTCACATTTAATATGATAGAACACATCCAGAAATGGACTAATTTTACAATGCTAACCAAACATCAAGTAATATATAAACATTCAACACCTTGACAGATTGCCACCCAGGTGTGTGGTTCAATCTCAGCTGTATGTAGTATTGAAGCGCCGAAGAGAGTACAAACATGAATGGTGTCCCAGGAGTTATGACATTTGAGTCGATCGCTTCCGACTTCTCCTTCGCAACCAAAGTCCTGCCTTCAGCCTCAAATTCATTCCTCAACCTTTCCTCCTCAGCTGCCTGAACAAAGCGACAACCGGTGAACAACCGCCTTTACCCTCAATGTCGGCGGCAGGTGGCACCGCAACCACAAAAGTAATAACCTTACCGCGTCAGCCGCATCCTTAGCAGCCCGGAAACGTCTAGACCTCTGCTGATTCATCTTCGCCCTTGGCGCGACGCCATCTGCGCAAGTAGACAGAGCATCCACACACATACACCCCACAACTTAGCATCACGACGCAGTAGCAGCAGCAGCAGCAGCAAGCATACACATACAGACATAGAAGCAACTCACCGATGGCCATGTAGATGAGCTTCCTCGGGCGGACGAGGCCGAAGAGGTGGTCAATGTAGGCAAAAATCGACTTGAACACCTCGTCGTAGGTGGTCGGGGCCGGCTGCAGGAGAGGCGGGCCAAATCCATGGTGAGATCGATTAGAAGAGGAGGAGGAGACAGAGAAGGGGATGGGGGGGAATCGGATCGTACGCGGCCCTCGGGGTGGAAGCAGGGGTGGATGATGCCGTTCATGTCGAGGTAGAGGTTGTCGAACTCGAGGCCGTTGGGGTTGGGGCGGCGGAGGTCGACGGGGACGAAGGCGCCGGGCTCGAGCTCCACGGGCTCCTCCTCCACCGCGTCCGACACCGTCTGCGGGTACCGGTCCGCCAGCCACCGGTAGAACGCCGGGACTCCCATCTCGCCGGATCTCCTCCTCCTCCGGGGCGGCGCTTCCGGTAGCTCCTCGCGCGGCGGCGGTGGCGTGCGGCGGCTGCGGGCTACCTCCTCCTCTCTCTCTCTCGGAGTCTCGGTTCGATCTGGAGGGGGGGGAGGAGAGACGAGGCGGGTCGCGGTGAGGAGGAAGTGCGATGAGGAGGGGGGATCGCGTGGCTCGTGTCGCGTCGCACGGGGACGGGGTTGGGCTCAACCGCGGCTTGGTATAGGATTGTAGTTGCAGTTTGGTACTAGTATGCATACTACGACCGATTCGATTCGATTCGATTCGATGCATTTATGGTTAGTAGAGTGACTGCGATGTTGGGGTAAGGGTGGTTGATACCTAGGGTACGTTTTGATGTCAAATGCGGATAATACTTCATTTGGCGTTTAGGCCTTGTTTAGTTGGGAAAATGATTTAGGTTTAGTTGTCACAATCGGTATACAGGTACACATTTAGTTTAATAACAAGATTCCTCCAAGAAACCGCAAGACGAATTTATTAAGCCTAATTAATCTGTCATTAGAATATTTACTATAGCACCACATTGTCAAATCATGGAGTAATTAGGCTTAGAAGATTCGTCTCGGCAATTTACACGCAATCTGTGTAGTTGGTTTTTCTTTTTTCTTTTTGCCTACATTTAATACTTTATGTATGTGTCTAACATCTCGATGTGACAGCGTGAAATTTTTCTGGTTGGGATAAACAGGGCCTTAGTAAAAGGATAACAAATTTTAGATAAAGTTTTTATATATGGGTACTTAAATGTCATGCTGAAATATAAAGTTTGATGAGAAAAATTAAAATCAACTCAAAATCGAGTTTAAAATTCAAATATTGGCAACTGTCGATGCTCTATATAGGAAAACGATGGAGATTAACTTATGTTATGGTTCTGATTTTTTAAGAAAGTGAGGGACTCAACTTATATGATGGTAATATTGGATAATTTAAATCGAACAAACAATTGTGTTTTGACATTTAAGCATAGAAACGAGTTAAACTTAGGCTTTGTTCTTTAACTAAGGTTGGAAATCCTTCCCTCCCGACCACATGACATAGTGGTCCATTAGCGTGTAATGATTAATTATTAGCAAAAGAAAACTTTAATAGATGTATGGTTTTCAAAAGTATATATTTTTTAAAAAGAAAACACACCTTCTAAGCCATCATTAAAAGGTAACTCATAAATACGCATAATTAATGCACCGGAAACGAGTGATTGGAAGTTGTGAAACGGGAGAAAAGAACTCACCCTTAGGATTTCTACAGCATAAATATAGTAGTAATCCGCATTAATTGTAAACATATTCAAATACAATTTTATTAACTAGCCAGATAACTCTCTGTACCATGTACTACTCTGTCCCAAAAATAAATAAACTCTATTTACGAATTTGATCACATCTGTCCATGTTTGCAGTTAGGATTGGACTTATTTTGGGACGGGGAATACATCCTAATGGAAATGTCATGTCTATGCTTCGATCTTACAAATTCGTTCAATAGCGTTGCAAACGCGATCATTAAAAAGGTGGCAATAGAGCTACAGCATTTTCGAACGCCCATTCTATTTGTGAGTTACTGGAATTTTTTTGGCATCGCAGATGCATAAATATGTTTTTGTGATGAGCTCCATAAAACAAGACAACTTTGCGTGTAGTCGCAACGCTGTAGTAAATGAGTTGTACTTCTTTTGCATTGCAAAGTGGTATTGACCTTGTTTAGGGAGCTTTTAAAATTTTAAGAATCAACTGATTGGCAGCTAGTTCATTTATTTTTTGAATTCTATAGTTAAATATTATCATAATATGGATAAGAATCTGGAGTGTTCGAGAAGCTGGAGCTTCAGGAAAAGCTATAACACCAGAAGCTCCCTAAAGAGGGCCATGGAACATTGTGCTGTCCAGTATATCATGACAAAATGATACATTTTTGCATGTCATGTGTCTAAGAAAACAAACATCACAATTCAATGAGACATTCTTAAAAAAAAAAAAGCCAAAACAACAAAAACCATACCGTGAAAGTCAACCTACAATGAAATGAAATTTTGATAAACATGTTTACCCAGGTGTAAATTTCAATCTAAGAACAATTTCCAAAACCACCGTGCACAAAATATGTGAAAATTCATTCAAAATTTTCATACCATAAGATAAAATTTATAGGGAATTTAACTTTTGCCATTTTTACCGAACACCACTTTTTCATTTGTTCCTATAATGTTATCATCGAAAAGAGAGTGTTTGTTATAATTATTTGTCAATTTTATCACGACATGTAGCCGTGACAACGTGGCGTTCCTCGTGGAGCCCACACGTCAGCCGCTGTACGCACCACCATCAAAGAATTCAAGACGGAGAGCGTCGTCGCCGTCGGCAAGGCGGCGAACAGAGGCAGCGTGTTTTGTTCACTGTACGATGCTTCGGCATGGGCCCAATTTTGTTCGGGCCTAACTAGTTCTTCCCAGCCCAGGCCCATTAAGCCTACCAACCCGGACGGCCCGGGAGGAGCTAGGGTTTCACCCTTCACTATATAAACCTCTCTCTCCTCCTCCGGCCGCCGCCTCCGAAGCCCTAGCTCCTCTCGCCGCCGCCGCCGCCTCTCCACTCGAGAGACCCAGCCGCCGCCGCCGCCATGGTAACCTTCTCGCTCGCTTCTCCTCTCCTCCATTCCCGTTTCCGATTTCGTCTTATGGTGCGCGTTCCTCTGACACTCGGTGGCGCTTCTGGCCGCAGTCGCTGATCGCCGGGGAGGACTTCCAGCACATCCTGCGTCTGCTGAACACCAACGTCGATGGGAAGCAGAAGATCATGTTCGCGCTCACCTCCATCAAGGGTGTCGGCCGCAGGTTCTCCAACATCGCCTGCAAGAAGGCCGACATCGACATGAACAAGAGGCAAGAACCTCCTCCTCCTCCTTCTCGTCGTCAGATCTCGGTAATGGTGGGTGGGTGGGTCGGGCTGACCGTCGTGCTGCGTCCGTGGTTGGGGGGTGCAGGGCAAGATTAATGGCACCCTACAGAACAAAACAGAAAATTAATCACTTGGCTTATAAGCATCGGTTACACGATTGATAAATAAAGAATCCCTATTAAAATATTAGAGAGAAGTCTGCGAAATCAACAGACCTCGCGGATCTCCAAAGTTGGCATGTGAGGCAGAAAGTCATTCCCAACAAAGAAACACATGAAAACAAAATCATCCACAACACGTTCAAAGTTTATCTTGAAGGGGGGATCAACAATTTCCAAATCCTTCTCCAGGTATTCACGCAGAACCCAGATGTTAAGAAACTGTAAACAGGTAAATAGTTACACAGTATATCGACATCAGTAAAAGATGAGGAGCCACAGCTTACGAATTATTTCAGATGTGGCCCCTCAAAATAAGTTGGCAATGAATAGAAATACGAAAATACACTAAAACAAAAGGTGGTGTAGTCTGAATACCTGATACTTCTTCTTATGGATAGGAGGGAGCTCCACGGTCTTATCAGCCTGACCAGGTCCTCTGCATTCAGCAGCCAAGTGACCAACTTGACCACAGAGAAAGCATTTTTCATGTTGCCCTGGCATGGTAATCACCTGTAAAGTCAGTTGAATTATGTAGTTATGGAAGTACTCCTAAGGTAACATAAAGGACAGAGAAAATAACTATTTAAAACTGGTCAAAAAGTCTTCAGCAAAGAATCATCAGAAGATTTACCTCTCTTAAAATGGAGAAGTGGACCTCATGAGTAGCCAGAGAAAGCATGATCAAATCAGCATCCTGGAGAATGTGGCAGCCGGTGTTTAAAGCAGAGGGAATGCAAACAACAAGCCAACAGCTACTTTGTAACTTTCTAGTGAACTTACAAGGCCATATAAACAATGGCGTGTATTTGGGTCGAATCCTGGGAGATTGCGTTGCAGGCGGATGTATGACATAATCTTGTGTTCTCCCTCCCCAGGGACGTTCGAATCAGAAAGCATTACCTTGAAAAATATGCCCAACACAGTTCACATTTAATATGATAGAACACATCCAGAAATGGACTAATTTTACAATGCTAACCAAACATCAAGTAATATATAAACATTCAACACCTTGACAGATTGCCACCCAGGTGTGTGGTTCAATCTCAGCTGTATGTAGTATTGAAGCGCCGAAGAGAGTACAAACATGAATGGTGTCCCAGGAGTTATGACATTTGAGTCGATCGCTTCCGACTTCTCCTTCGCAACCAAAGTCCTGCCTTCAGCCTCAAATTCATTCCTCAACCTTTCCTCCTCAGCTGCCTGAACAAAGCGACAACCGGTGAACAACCGCCTTTACCCTCAATGTCGGCGGCAGGTGGCACCGCAACCACAAAAGTAATAACCTTACCGCGTCAGCCGCATCCTTAGCAGCCCGGAAACGTCTAGACCTCTGCTGATTCATCTTCGCCCTTGGCGCGACGCCATCTGCGCAAGTAGACAGAGCATCCACACACATACACCCCACAACTTAGCATCACGACGCAGCAGCAGCAGCAGCAGCAAGCATACACATACAGACATAGAAGCAACTCACCGATGGCCATGTAGATGAGCTTCCTCGGGCGGACGAGGCCGAAGAGGTGGTCAATGTAGGCAAAAATCGACTTGAACACCTCGTCGTAGGTGGTCGGGGCCGGCTGCAGGAGAGGCGGGCCAAATCCATGGTGAGATCGATTAGAAGAGGAGGAGGAGACAGAGAAGGGGATGGGGGGGAATCGGATCGTACGCGGCCCTCGGGGTGGAAGCAGGGGTGGATGATGCCGTTCATGTCGAGGTAGAGGTTGTCGAACTCGAGGCCGTTGGGGTTGGGGCGGCGGAGGTCGACGGGGACGAAGGCGCCGGGCTCGAGCTCCACGGGCTCCTCCTCCACCGCGTCCGACACCGTCTGCGGGTACCGGTCCGCCAGCCACCGGTAGAACGCCGGGACTCCCATCTCGCCGGATCTCCTCCTCCTCCGGGGCGGCGCTTCCGGTAGCTCCTCGCGCGGCGGCGGTGGCGTGCGGCGGCTGCGGGCTACCTCCTCCTCTCTCTCTCTCGGAGTCTCGGTTCGATCTGGAGGGGGGGGAGGAGAGACGAGGCGGGTCGCGGTGAGGAGGAAGTGCGATGAGGAGGGGGGATCGCGTGGCTCGTGTCGCGTCGCACGGGGACGGGGTTGGGCTCAACCGCGGCTTGGATATAGGATTGTAGTTGCAGTTTGTACTAGTACTGCAGTACTACGACCGATTCGATTCGATGCAGTTTATGGTTAGTAGAGTGACTGCAATGTTGGGGTAGGTGTGGTTGATACCTAGGGTCCGTTTTGATGGTCAAATGCGGATAATACTTCATTTGGCGTATTAGGCCTTGTTTAGTTGGGAAAATGTTTAGGTTTAGTTGTCACATTGGATATACGGGTACACATTTAGTTTAATAACAAGATTCCTCCAAGAAACCGCAAGACGAATTTATTAAGCCTAATTAATCTGTCATTAGCAAATATTTACTATAGCACCACATTGTCAAATCATGGAGTAATTAGGCTTAGAAGATTCGTCTCGCAATTTACACGCAATCTGTGTAGTTGGTTTTTCTTTTTTTTTGCCTACATTTAATACTTTATGTATGTGTCTAACATTCGATGTGGCAGCGTGAAATTTTTCTGGTTTGGGAAATAAACAGGGCCTTAGTAAAAGGATAACAAATTTTAGATAAAGTTTTTATATATGTGGTACTTAAATGTCAATGCTGAAATATAAAGTTTGATGAGAAAAATTAAAATCAACGTCAAAATCGAGTTTAAAAATTCAAATATTGGCAACTATCGATGCTCTATGTAGGAAACGATGGGAGACTTAAACTTATGTTATGGTTCTGATTTTTTAAGAAAGTGAGGGACTCAACTTATATGATGGTAATATTGGATAATTTAAATCGAACAAACAATTGTGTTTTGACATTTAAGCATAGAAACGAGTTAAACTTAGGCTTTGTTCTTTAACTAAGGTTGGAAATCCTTCCCTCCCGACCACATGACATAGTGGTCCATTAGCGTGTAATGATTAATTATTAGCAAAAGAAAACTTTAATAGATGTATGGTTTTCAAAAGTATATATTTTTTAAAAAGAAAACACACCTTCTAAGCCATCATTAAAAGGTAACTCGTAAATACGCATAATTAATGCACCAGAAACGAGTGATTGGAAGTTGTGAAACGGGAGAAAAGAACTCACCCTTAGGATTTCTATAGCATAAATATAGTAGTAATCCGCATTAATTGTAAACATATTCAAATACAATTTTTTTTAACTAGCCAGATAACTCTCTGTATCATGTACTACTCTGTCCCAAAAATAAATAAACTCTATTTACGAATTTGATCACATCTGTCCATGTTTGCAGTTAGGATTGGACTTATTTTGGGACGGGGAATACATCCTAATGGAAATGTCATGTCTATGCTTCGATCTTACAAATTCGTTCAATAGCGTTGCAAACGCGATCATTAAAAAGGTGGCAATAGAGCTACAGCATTTTCGAACGCCCATTCTATTTGTGAGTTACTGGAATTTTTTTGGCATCGCAGATGCATAAATATGTTTTTGTGATGAGCTCCATAAAACAAGACAACTTTGCGTGTAGTCGCAACGCTGTAGTAAATGAGTTGTACTTCTTTTGCATTGCAAAGTGGTATTGACCTTGTTTAGGGAGCTTTTAAAATTTTAAGAATCAACTGATTGGCAGCTAGTTCATTTATTTTTTGAATTCTATAGTTAAATATTATCATAATATGGATAAGAATCTGGAGTGTTCGAGAAGCTGGAGCTTCAGGAAAAGCTATAACACCAGAAGCTCCCTAAAGAGGGCCATGGAACATTGTGCTGTCCAGTATATCATGACAAAATGATACATTTTTGCATGTCATGTGTCTAAGAAAACAAACATCACAATTCAATGAGACATTCTTAAAAAAAAAAAAGCCAAAACAACAAAAACCATACCGTGAAAGTCAACCTACAATGAAATGAAATTTTGATAAACATGTTTACCCAGGTGTAAATTTCAATCTAAGAACAATTTCCAAAACCACCGTGCACAAAATATGTGAAAATTCATTCAAAATTTTCATACCATAAGATAAAATTTATAGGGAATTTAACTTTTGCCATTTTTACCGAACACCACTTTTTCATTTGTTCCTATAATGTTATCATCGAAAAGAGAGTGTTTGTTATAATTATTTGTCACTTTTATCACGACATGTAGCCGTGACAACGTGGCGTTCCTCGTGGAGCCCACACGTCAGCCGCTGTACGCACCACCATCAAAGAATTCAAGACGGAGAGCGTCGTCGCCGTCGGCAAGGCGGCGAACAGAGGCAGCGTGTTTTGTTCACTGTACGATGCTTCGGCATGGGCCCAATTTTGTTCGGGCCTAACTAGTTCTTCCCAGCCCAGGCCCACTAAGCCAACCAACCCGGACGGCCCGGGAGGAGCTAGGGTTTCACCCTTCACTATATAAACCTCTCTCTCCTCCTCCGGCCGCCGCCTCCGAAGCCCTAGCTCCTCTCGCCGCCGCCGCCGCCTCTCCACTCGAGAGACCCAGCCGCCGCCGCCGCCATGGTAACCTTCTCGCTCGCTTCTCCTCTCCTCCATTCCCGTTTCCGATTTCGTCTTATGGTGCGCGTTCCTCTGACACTCGGTGGCGCTTCTGGCCGCAGTCGCTGATCGCCGGGGAGGACTTCCAGCACATCCTGCGTCTGCTGAACACCAACGTCGATGGGAAGCAGAAGATCATGTTCGCGCTCACCTCCATCAAGGGTGTCGGCCGCAGGTTCTCCAACATCGCCTGCAAGAAGGCCGACATCGACATGAACAAGAGGCAAGAACCTCCTCCTCCTCCTTCTCGTCGTCAGATCTCGGTAATGGTGGGTGGGTGGGTCGGGCTGACCGTCGTGCTGCGTCCGTGGTTGGGGGGTGCAGGGCCGGTGAGCTTACGCCGGAGGAGCTGGAGCGGCTGATGACCGTGGTGGCGAACCCGCGGCAGTTCAAGGTGCCCGACTGGTTCCTCAACAGGAAGAAGGACTACAAGGACGGGAGGTTCTCCCAGGTCGTCTCCAACGCGCTCGACATGAAGCTCAGGGATGATCTTGAGAGGCTCAAGAAGATCAGGTCAGTATCTCTTCTTTCCTATCTCCCCCCTGCTTGCCGAATTAGTCCTCAACCTAGTTTGATGATGGAACCGTGTTAGATTAAAAGCGAGTATTTTTTTGTCAACTTTTCACATTTAGCTTTTTTGATATTAGATGTTCCATTAGTTGTTGTTTTCGTTAGCTATAGTGGGGGTCTAAGCCATTGAATGTCTGCGTAGAGACGGATAATTAGTGTACGAAGTATTCGATTACTTCATGGTGAATTGCTATGATATGGTAGGTAGCTAATCTAGGGTATGCCATCTGGATTGTTTTATGGAGAAATGGCATGAAATGCGGTGGCTGAGCTGTGGTTTGGGTACTTGGGTAACTGTGCTTTACTTCAGAAGTTATTGTTTAGGTTAACTCCTGGCAAGTTTTTAGCAATTAGGCTAGGTGGTGGGATCATATTTCATTGTATTTACTTGTAAATTTAGATATCTGCTAAGTCTAACTGCCAATTATCTTGCTGCTTATCTATTAGCATGAAATGGTTGTTCATTATCTTTAGACAGTCAGGACTACAGTTTTCATTGTCTTCATGCATGCACATTCATTATGTATTGGATCCCTTTAACTTATGTTGACCATCTTTTACGCTCTCATCACCCTTGTGCTCACTTGTTCCTTGTACAGGAACCACCGTGGTCTGAGGCACTACTGGGGCCTCCGTGTGCGTGGGCAGCACACCAAGACAACCGGAAGGAGGGGTAAGACTGTCGGTGTGTCCAAGAAGCGATAAGCCTAAGAACCACCCCAGCCTTGATGAAGCGTTTCGTTGGGTGATGTTTTGCCCTAGGATAATATTTTGCAGCTATGGAACCTTGTCGTAATGTATCTTGAAGAGTGTCTTTGGGAACTAAGAGTAATTTACTTTTCTTGAAACTATTGCAGTATTGACTCCTTGTTTATTGCTTTTCTCCACTTTCTTCTACCCACTTAAAACTATTGCAGTATCGACTCCTTGTTTATTGCTATTCTCCACCGGTTTCTGCCTTAATTTTGGATGTTGCATGCGCTGTGTATCTGGTTCATGTGATGTACCATGGCAGCTTGATGCATTGGGATTACTTTGTGCTGCTATTCTCATTAGAGAACGCATTAGTCTGATATGGTAGTTTGATCTGATGTAGTGGTTAATGATAAACTTAGGGTTAATGTTATGGATGGTAATAACTGGTAAATAAATTGTGAGATGAGGGCTACAGGATTTCTTCTCTGTGTCTTCTAACCAATTCTTAGATATTGAATGGCTTCGAATCGATTCTGAGATATCAAGTGGGTTATAACTTATAAGCAGCTCATGGTGTTCATTTTGTGATCTAAACAATTCCGATTTTGAGATATCAAGTGGGTTATAAGCAGTTGATGGTGTTTATTTTGTGAGGTTACAAAGTTGGAAGAAGTTCATTGGTGTTTATCTTGTGTTTTAGAATATGTTCATAAAGGAAAAACAATCCAATCCTAAGATATCAAGTGGTTTCGAGCAAAAAGTCGATGTTTTTCATTTTGATCTAAACAATCGTTTTTTTAAACTCTGTTCTAAACCTGCGCTATGTGATTGTTGAGCTGCCCTTATAGGTCACTGAGGTTTGCATCCTCGAGGGGTCACACCTTTCTGAGTTGTGTCCAAATCTTTGTTCATGGATTACCTTTTAGGTGTCTACGATTCCTGATTAAGTGGGCAAATTATTCCTCTAAAAAATTACTCAAAAGTTTAGAGTTAGATCGTATCATAAAGATGCTGAGGTTTTCTCTTGCAGTGCAGTCCTAATCAACATCCAGGTTGCCAAATATTTTTGGTTATGTTCTTTTTAGTGCATACATGGAATTATGGACATATGATAGGTACTAAAGCACTTGTGCCAACGTGATATTCTCCTGCTCAAAGCGCAGGACAAGTATTTTGCATGTTTTTGGTGAAAATCATTTCACATGTTGTCAAAAACTCAAAATGACAAATCGTGAATGCGAAAAAAAATATTTTTCAGAAAGAAAGGGAACATGTCCTGAACGATTTTTTCAGAAAAGAAAGGAACAAATCCTGAATAGAGGGAGAGCTTATCCAATTTAAGCCTATGAACAGTGACAGAAACGATTCATTTACAAATTACTAGTACAAGTTGATGTGATCGTAGCAAGGTGAACCTCACACTTTATGCTCGAAGAACAATCCTTTCCTGGTGTGTCTTTTTTCTTTGCCTAATGCATCATGATGCTTCATCCATGACACAGCAATAAAAAGAGCTACTCGTAGTAATCTATCTAAATTCTAAAGCAGCAAGGTGTTGGAGGTGGGTATGCTGCTGGAATCCAATTTCACCAATTTGCCTGACGTATCTAGCAATTGGGAAGTGTGTTCTGCTTGAAATTCGGATCCCCCTCGTTTTCCTCGACGATTGAAATATTTGGCGCCGCCGCCATGGTAACCTTCTCGCTCGCTTCTCCTCTCCTCCATTCCCGTTTCCGATTTCGTCTTATGGTGCGCGTTCCTCTGACACTCGGTGGCGCTTCTGGCCGCAGTCGCTGATCGCCGGGGAGGACTTCCAGCACATCCTGCGTCTGCTGAACACCAACGTCGATGGGAAGCAGAAGATCATGTTCGCGCTCACCTCCATCAAGGGTGTCGGCCGCAGGTTCTCCAACATCGCCTGCAAGAAGGCCGACATCGACATGAACAAGAGGCAAGAACCTCTCTGCAAACTCTCCTCGTCAGATCTCGGTAATGGTGGGTGGGTTGGGTGGGTCGGGCTGACCGTCGTGCTGCGTCCGTGGTTGGGGAGTGCAGGGCCGGTGAGCTTACGCCGGAGGAGCTGGAGCGGCTGATGACCGTGGTGGCGAACCCGCGGCAGTTCAAGGTGCCCGACTGGTTCCTCAACAGGAAGAAGGACTACAAGGACGGGAGGTTCTCCCAGGTCGTCTCCAACGCGCTCGACATGAAGCTCAGGGATGATCTTGAGAGGCTCAAGAAGATCAGGTCAGTATCTCTTCTTTCCTATCTCCCCCCTGCTTGCCGAATTAGTCCTCAACCTAGTTTGATGATGGAACCGTGTTAGATTAAAAGCGAGTATTTTTTTGTCAACTTTTCACATTTAGCTTTTTTGATATTAGATGTTCCATTAGTTGTTGTTTTCGTTAGCTATAGTGGGGGTCTAAGCCATTGAATGTCTGCGTAGAGACGGATAATTAGTGTACGAAGTATTCGATTACTTCATGGTGAATTGCTATGATATGGTAGGTAGCTAATCTAGGGTATGCCATCTGGATTGTTTTATGGAGAAATGGCATGAAATGCGGTGGCTGAGCTGTGGTTTGGGTACTTGGGTAACTGTGCTTTACTTCAGAAGTTATTGTTTAGGTTAACTCCTGGCAAGTTTTTAGCAATTAGGCTAGGTGGTGGGATCATATTTCATTGTATTTACTTGTAAATTTAGATATCTGCTAAGTCTAACTGCCAATTATCTTGCTGCTTATCTATTAGCATGAAATGGTTGTTCATTATCTTTAGACAGTCAGGACTACAGTTTTCATTGTCTTCATGCATGCACATTCATTATGTATTGGATCCCTTTAACTTATGTTGACCATCTTTTACGCTCTCATCACCCTTGTGCTCACTTGTTCCTTGTACAGGAACCACCGTGGTCTGAGGCACTACTGGGGCCTCCGTGTGCGTGGGCAGCACACCAAGACAACCGGAAGGAGGGGTAAGACTGTCGGTGTGTCCAAGAAGCGATAAGCCTAAGAACCACCCCAGCCTTGATGAAGCGTTTCGTTGGGTGATGTTTTGCCCTAGGATAATATTTTGCAGCTATGGAACCTTGTCGTAATGTATCTTGAAGAGTGTCTTTGGGAACTAAGAGTAATTTACTTTTCTTGAAACTATTGCAGTATTGACTCCTTGTTTATTGCTTTTCTCCACTTTCTTCTACCCACTTAAAACTATTGCAGTATCGACTCCTTGTTTATTGCTATTCTCCACCGGTTTCTGCCTTAATTTTGGATGTTGCATGCGCTGTGTATCTGGTTCATGTGATGTACCATGGCAGCTTGATGCATTGGGATTACTTTGTGCTGCTATTCTCATTAGAGAACGCATTAGTCTGATATGGTAGTTTGATCTGATGTAGTGGTTAATGATAAACTTAGGGTTAATGTTATGGATGGTAATAACTGGTAAATAAATTGTGAGATGAGGGCTACAGGATTTCTTCTCTGTGTCTTCTAACCAATTCTTAGATATTGAATGGCTTCGAATCGATTCTGAGATATCAAGTGGGTTATAACTTATAAGCAGCTCATGGTGTTCATTTTGTGATCTAAACAATTCCGATTTTGAGATATCAAGTGGGTTATAAGCAGTTGATGGTGTTTATTTTGTGAGGTTACAAAGTTGGAAGAAGTTCATTGGTGTTTATCTTGTGTTTTAGAATATGTTCATAAAGGAAAAACAATCCAATCCTAAGATATCAAGTGGTTTCGAGCAAAAAGTCGATGTTTTTCATTTTGATCTAAACAATCGTTTTTTTAAACTCTGTTCTAAACCTGCGCTATGTGATTGTTGAGCTGCCCTTATAGGTCACTGAGGTTTGCATCCTCGAGGGGTCTGCATCATGATGCTTCATCCATGACACAGCAATAAAAAGAGCTACTCGTAGTAATCTATCTAAATTCTAAAGCAGCAAGGTGTTGGAGGTGGGTATGCTGCTGGAATCCAATTTCACCAATTTGCCTGACGTATCTAGCAATTGGGAAGTGTGTTCTGCTTGAAATTCGGATCCCCCTCGTTTTCCTCGACGATTGAAATATTTGGCACGTCATCGTTCACATCATTTTACTGTTAAAAAGGGTGTATCATCAATCCAACAAAGCGTGTATTAAAAATCCTCCAAAATTTCATCATACGACGGAGAGCAAGGAGTCAGCCCTGGTACGAGAGGACTTATGGTGTATCAGTTATTATGCCAAGTTGGTATGAAATAACTGTTGTCCCGCGGAAAAGAAAGGAGAGCAAGGAGTCAACCCTGGTACGAGAGGACCTATGGTGTACCAGTTATTATGCCAAGTTGGTATGAAATAATTGTTGTCCCGCGGAAAATTCTTTTGTATACAAGTTTTCATACAAGGTTTTTGAACAGAACTTTATTAGGCGAGAGGTGTAAGCACCACGAGGTGTGAAGTGATCTCATAC
Organism: Oryza longistaminata; assembly: GCA_009805545.1. Lineage (NCBI taxonomy): Eukaryota > Viridiplantae > Streptophyta > Magnoliopsida > Poales > Poaceae > Oryza > Oryza longistaminata. The sequence continues at coordinate 41,087,639 of CM020178.1, forward strand.
TAAACGAATGTGACTTTCCAACCTTCGAGAAAGGTGAGCTTTGCTCTTAGTCACAATTCTATAGGGCGACTACAGAGGGTCAACGGATATCTGTAGAGCAACGTGTGTTTACCTTTTTAAACTGTGATGAATTACACAATAGAACATGAGAGGTAGTGAAGAGAAGGGGAGTGGACCCTCTGCCCATTTGGCCTCTGGAATTGCATTCGAATTTGGAATGTAAGAACAGAATGAGATGCGGCCAACCCAAACTAGTTGGGATCATATGTGGATCCAATTGCCAACCATCCCCTGCGTCATCGCCCAAATTCTCTAATCCAAGTCTCCTTGGGTGAGTCTTGATTCCAATTTTCTCATATCTTTATACGATTCAGCTAAAGATATCCCCAAATATCACTGCCATTTCCTCCTATAAATACCCTTCTAATGCTTTGCATGTGTGCTGCAGCTAAGACGACGAGATCCTCGACTAATTGCTTCGTGGCTTCACTCTTCTGGTTTTCCAAGTGTAAGATAAGCATTGCCCTCTCCTTTGACTTCTTGAGGTGGTAGATGTGGTAGCAATTCATGTTCAGATAAAAATCTGGTTTTTATTCCCTTTCTCATGAAAATTCAGGTTTGAATTACTGTGTCTATAGCTTCTTCTGAATTATAGTCTGTTCTTTTTGAAGTACTAGAAGGAGAGCTGATAGCATTTCATTGAACAGGAGGATCAAAAACATCTTTTAAGAAAAAAAAAGTATTTATAGTGCTTGATATTTACTCTGTTAAATTTGAGCAAGTTTAAACTCATTTAGTTTTGTGGACACAATCTTGCCGACATTTTTGGGTTATCTGCAACTGCTTTGCACTTTGGGGCAAAACTTTTGGATATTTTTCTTTACACTTCTCAGAATAAAGCATCCAACTTGGTGTAGCTATTGCCCTATTATCCTATAATAAAGATGACAAAGCTCACATAATATTCTAATGATTTTATTTATCTACTCCCTAAGAGGGACCCCAAGTCATGTGACTTTTTGTCACCATATATGTATCATGTATACTGGATAGTGGGCATATGATTCACACACTGCACACCTGTCCCCATGATCTGTGTATGATCATGTGCTTAATTAAACATAAAGACTCCATTAATGCCTTAATATAGCTGCGAAATCAACCATTTCCCCATGAGATACTTGTGGTTGATATTTGCTTTTGTATTCATTCTTCTTTTTGGTTTTTGAGATGACTATTTATGTATTTCTAAATCCAGAATGAATCACATCTGAGTCAGCCATGTGATTTTCCTGCTTGTCCGAAATCGACGTCTTGTGCTCATGCATCATGATGCTTCATCCATGACACAGCAATAAAAAGAGCTACTCGTAGTAATCTATCTAAATTCTAAAGCAGCAAGGTGTTGGAGGTGGGTAAGCTGCTGGAATCCAACTTCACCAATTTGCCTGACGTATCTAGCAATTGGGAAGTGTGTTCTGCTTGAAATTCAGATCTCCCTCGTTTTCCTCGACGATTGAAATATTTGGCGCATCATCGTTCACATCATTTTACTGTTAAAAAGGCAGTGTCATCAATCCAATAAATATGTGTATAGCTTTGCTGTAGAAAGGGGACTGTCATCAATCCAACAATGCGTGCATTAAAAAGCCTCCAAAATTCCATCATAGGACAGAGGCTGTGTTTAGATCCAAAGTTTGGATCCAAACTTCAGTACTTTTCCATCACATCAACCTGTCATACACACACAACTTTTCAGTCACATCATCTCCAATTTCAACCAAAATCCAAACTTTAGATCCAACTAAACACAGCTGGAGAACTGCGAGGAGCCAACCCTAGTACGAGAGGACTGGGTTGGGTCAACCTATGGTGTAATAGTTGTTACGCCAACAGCAGCACCGGGCAGCTAAGTTAGCATGGAAGAATTGTTGCGCTGCGGGAAATCCTTTCGTATAGAAGTTCTTGTGCAAGGTTTTTGAACATAATTTCGGTAGGCAAGAGGTGTAAGCACCGTGAGGTGTGAAGCGATCTCGTGCTAAAAGAATGTAACTCTCCAACCTTCGAGAAAGGTCAGCTTTGCTCGTTATTCACAATTCTTGTTATATTGAACTACAGTGGGTCAACGGATATCTATAGGATAACGTGTGTTCACCTTTTTAAGTGTGAATTATACAGTAGAACTTGAGACTTCGGGAAAGAGAAGGGGAGTGGACCCTCTGCCCATTTGGCCTCTGGAATTGCATTCGAATTTGGGATGCAAGAACAGAATGAGATGCGGCCAACCCAAACTAATTGGGATCATATGTGGATCCAATTGCCAACCGTCCCCTGCGTCATCACCCAAATTCTCTAATCCAAGTCTCCTTGGGTGAGTCTTGATTCCAATTCTCTCATATCTTTATACGATTCAGCTAAAGATATCCCCAAATATCACTGCCATTTCCTCCTATAAAAACCCTTCTAATGTTTTGCATGTGTGCTGCAGCTAAGACGAGATCCTCGACTAATTGCTTCGTGGCTTCGCTCGTCTGGTTTTCTAAGTGTAAGATAAGCATTGCCCTCTCCTTTGACTTCTTGAGGTGGTAAATATAGTAGCACTTCATGTTCAGATACAAAATCTAGTTTTTCCCCTTTCTCATGCACATTTAAGTTTGAATTACTGTGTCTATTGCTTCTTTTGAATTATAGTCTGTTCTTTTTGAAGTACTAGAAGGAGAGCTGATAGTATTTCATTGAACAGGAGGATCAAAAACTTAAAGGCTGGGATGCTATTTCATTCCATTATCTAAAAAAAAGAAAAAAAGTATTTATAGTGCTTGATATTTACTCTGTTGAATTTGAGCAAGTTTAAAAAGTTTTGTGGACACGATCTTGCCGACATTTTTGGGTTATCTGCAACTGCTTTGCACTTGGGGGCAAACCTTTTGGATATTTTTCTTTACATTTCTCAGAATAAAGCACCCAACTTGGTGTAGCTATTGCCCTATTATCCTATAATAAAGATGACAAAGCTCACATAATATTCTAATGATTTTATTTATCTACTCCCTAAGAGGGACCCCAAGTCATGTGACTTTTTGTCACCATATATGTATCATGTATACTGGATAGTGGGCATATGATTCACACACTGCACACCTGTCCCCATGATCTGTGTATGATCATGTGCTTAATTAAACATAAAGACTCCATTAATGCCTTAATATAGCTGCGAAATCAACCATTTCCCCATGAGATACTTGTGGTTGATATTTGCTTTTGTATTCATTCTTCTTTTTGGTTTTTGAGATGACTATTTATGTATTTCTAAATCCAGAATGAATCACATCTGAGTCAGCCATGTGATTTTCCTGCTTGTCCGAAATCGACGTCTTGTGCTCATAGTGTTCATAGGGTCTCATTCACGTGTGTGATTGTTCATTGTCAACGAATCAACAATCGATCATACAACAGATTGTACGGTGACTTCGCTGTGTGTATATAGGGATCGGATTTTTATTTGTTATTTAAAATTAGTTTACGGTGGCTGCATAGTACACCTAACTGAAAATTGAGTATTTTTTTCTGTTGCTTGAGAGATTATATTGAGCATAATGATTTTTCAATGGTTTATGGCTGAAATGCTGGAAGTCAAGTGCTGCGGCGACCGGCACCCGCGCAGTTCGTCTCATGTGCTGCTGACTAGATCTTGATCATATCCATGAAAGATTTCAGTTTCCAACACCTAGTATCTATTTAAGAGGATTACACTTACGAGACTTAAGATCAGTCCTAATTATATATATGTTTTACCTTCTAATAACCTGTTTTATAGCTAGGATTGGTCATAATTATATATATTTTACTTCCTAATCACTTATTTTAGTCACTACTTCCTCCGTCACATGTTTAGTTTTCAACCAACCATATATACGAATTCAAAAGCAAAATAATTAGAATACATCACTTTATCAAATCCTGATGTAACCATTCTTCACTTTATCTACCCGTCTTTTGATTTTAGAAACTCCGATGTAATAATTGCTTAAAAATAAATTCATCTTGGAACAAATCTAGGAATAAGAAAGTATGAGTAGGAGTAATACTCCCTCGATAAAAGGAAAAAAAAACTTCTAGGTGTGAATCTGGATAAATTCGTTTTTTATGGAACGGAGTTTGTGTGCGACATGACAATAATAGTACTGTACTATCTTTGTCACAGTTAGTAGTATCTGAAAGTAAATTCGCTTCTAGTTTTTTTTTAAGGAAAAAAAAAGAACTGAACAAGGTCCACAAAAGAAAAGAAAGGCCGTGCCTATATATAGAGTACCAACTTGACCTGAAAGACCGGACCTACTCTGGAGTAGTACGCGCCGCTGCTACCTTGCCTCTTCCTTCCCACCACCAAACCCGACCAAATATTGTATTGCTGGCTCGCTGCTTGGGAAGATAAAAGAAAATCTTTCTTTGTTTTTTCCTTCACTGGTTTGATTCTTTGCTTGTTTGGGATCATGTTTAGGTTTCTTGTTGGATTTGGTACTGATCTCGTTAGGAAGATGACAAAGCTCACATAATATTCTAATGATTTTATTTATCTACTCCCTAAGAGGGACCCCAAGTCATGTGACTTTTTGTCACCATATATGTAGTATACTGGCCTACTGGGTAGTGGGCATATGATTCACACACTGCACACCTGTCCCCACGATCTGCATATGATCATGTGCTTAATTAAACATAAATAGTGTATTGATGCCAATATGGCTGCGAAATAAACCTTTTCCCCATGAGATACTTGTGGCTGATATTTGTTTCTGTATTCATTCTTCTTTTTGGTTTTTGAGATGACTATTTATGTATTTATAATTCCAGAATGAATCACATCCGAGTCAGCCATGTGATTTTCCTGCTTGTCTGAAATCGATGTCTTGTGTTCATAGTGTTCGTAGCAGCATGTTTGTGAAAATTCAACTATGTATGGTATACATAGGATCTCATTCACGTGTGTGATTGTTCATTGTCAACGAATCAACAATCGGCCATACAGCAGATTGTACGGTGGCTTCGCTGTGTATATAGAGATCGGATTTTTATCCATTACCTAAAAATAATGCACGGTGGCTGCATAGTACACCTAAGTACCGAACAGAAAATTGAGTAATCTTTCTGTTGCTGGAGAGATTATATTGAGCATATTGATTTTTCACTGGTTTATGGCTGAAATGCTGGAAGTCAAGTGCTGCGGTGACCGGCACCCGAGCAGTTCGTCTGATGTGCTGCTGACTAGATCTTGATCATATCCACGAAAGATTTCAGTTCCCAACACCTATATCTTTAAGAGGATTAGACTTATGAGACAAGATCAGTCCTAATTATATACTACCTCCGTTTTTTAATAGATGACGCCGTTGACTTTTTCTCACATGTTTGACCATTCGTCATATTCAAAAAAATTTACGTAATTATAATTTATTTTGTGATGAGTTGTTTTTATCGCTCATAGTATTTTAAGTGTGATTTATATCTTATACATTTACATAAAATTTTTGAATAAGACGAATGGTCAAACATGTGAGAAAAAGTCAACGGCGTCATCTATTAAAAAACGGAGGGAGTATATGTTTTACCTTCTAATAACCTGTTTTATAGCTAGGTTTGGTCCTAATTATATAGATTTTACTTCCTAATCACCTATTTTAATCACTACTTCCTCCGTCGCATGTTTATTTTTCACCCAACCATATATACGAATTCAAAACAAAAAAAATAGAATACATCACTTTATCAAATCCTGATGTAACCATTATTCACTTTATCTACCCGTCTTCTGCTTTTACAAACTCCGATATAATAGTTGCTTAAAAATAAATTCATCTTGGGATAAACGGAAGGGAAAAATTCATATATTATAGATAGAAAAAATATTAGTAGGAGTAATATATACTCCATTATGCAAATTCGTTTTTTATGGAACGGGAAGTTGTAAGTGACACGACAATAATAGTAATATCTGAAGGTAAATTCGCTTCTAATTTTTTTAAGGGAAAAAAACTGAACAAGGTCCACAAAAGAAAAGAAAGGACGTGCCTATCAGCCTGTGTTCGGATATGGGAAGTTGGGAACTAAACTCCCGCACGGAAAACGGAGTGATCTATTAGCGCGTGATTAATTAAGTATTTGCTAATCTTTTTTCAAAAATGGATCAATATGATTTTTTAAACAACTTTCGTATAGAATTTTTTTCGTAAAAAATACACCATTTAGTAGTTTGAAAAGCGTGCGCGCGGAAAACAAGCGAGCGCGGTTGGGAAAATGGGATTGCAAACACAGCCATAACGAGTACCAACTTGACCCGAAAGACCGGACCTACTCTGAAGTAGTACGCGCCGCTGCTACCCTGCCTCTTCCTTCCTTCCCACCACCAAACCCGACCAAATATTGTATTGCTGGCTCGCTGCTTGGGAAGATAAAAGTAAATCTTTCTTTGTTTTTTCCTTCACTGGTTTGATTCTTTGCTTGTTTGGGATCATGTTTAGGTTTCTTGTTGGATTTGGTACTGATCTCGTTAGGTTTCTTGGCCCGTTTCCAGGTGCGGCTCTGAAGGGGAATTTCGTCGAACAGGATGAATGCGTTGGCAGCGACGAGCAGGAACTTCAAGCAGGCGGCCAAGCTGCTGGGCCTGGACTCCAAGCTGGAGAAGAGCTTGCTCATCCCGTTCAGGGAGATCAAGGTGATGATTCTAGGGCAGTTTTCTTGAGATCTGGTAACCTGTGTTGCTTGGCTTCACTTGCTCGAAGTGGTTTCCTGATGAACATGAGAGAGAATGTCGAAAAATTCTTGCTGTGACGAGGTTCAATGGATTAAAGGGCTCTCTTTTTGGTGTTGAGTGACAAGAAGTTTGTGGTTGATTGCAGGTTGAATGCACAATTCCGAAAGATGATGGGACTTTAGCATCTTATGTTGGGTTTAGGGTCCAACACGACAATGCTAGGGGACCTATGAAGGGTGGAATCAGATACCACCATGAGGTGAGAATTTGTGTTGATTGGTTGATGTGTTCTTCATAATACTAGCAATCAGCATTGATTCTTGCTATGCTTTTGCTACACTAAAATGATCCTTCAGCATAAATGCTGGGTTTATTTAGGAATTTGTCGGTACTTAGAATTCCTTCTCAGATATTCTAAATGAATAACTGTTCAAAAATTGATTGCAGTATCTACTTAAAGTAATGCAGAAAAAACATAGTAATCAGGAACAACTTATTAATGCTGCTTTTATTCCTTCATTTTACTGCCAGTCATGTACACTTGTCTCTTATTTAAGACTATTTGAAAACACTTCCAAAATAAAGTATATTTGTGTACGGTTGCAGCAAGTACTTGCAGTGACAAGTCTTTCATACTATTCAGGTTGATCCTGATGAGGTCAATGCCTTGGCACAACTAATGACATGGAAGACGGCCGTGGCTAATATTCCATATGGAGGAGCTAAAGGTGGAATAGGATGCAGCCCTGGAGATCTCAGCATCTCCGAGCTAGAGCGACTTACCCGTGTTTTCACCCAGAAAATCCACGACTTGATTGGCATTCATACAGATGTTCCAGCTCCAGATATGGGAACCAACTCTCAGTTATTTTCTTTGCATATCCTTCTCATTTTTAAGACTTTGGGTGGAGAAATAGGCTATGCATAATGTTTTATTCTGAATGTGGCTTGTTTTTTTTCATGATGTAGACAATGGCGTGGATACTTGACGAATATCAAGTTTCTGGTTTATTATACGCGTGGTGACTGAAAACCTGTTGTAAGTATCATGTCCTAGCACTTTTTATCATGCTTGATGTATGAGAATGATGTCTTTCGATGAAAATGGATTTATTTCATGGGGGAATTTCTAAGAACTAATGAACAGTCCTTTGGATAGGGTGTAGCACAGTATAATTATGACCGTCTCACACTAATGATTTTGGCAATGAAATTTTTTCTCAATACAGGACCTGGAGGATTTCACTTGGGACGAGATGCAGCTACTGGAAGGGAGTTCTGTTTGCTACTGAAGCTTGCGTTTGCAGAGCATGGGCAAGGGATTGCCTGGCCAGCGTTTTGTAATACAGGGGTAAACAATTTGTTAGGCAACTGAGCCTCATTGGATTTCCAAATGATAGAAAACTTTAGAACAAAGTGCAGCATGAGTCATCTGGCCCGCACTAATCATTCCAATTTTTTTTTTAGAGAACGTCATAACAACCCTGCTTTTATAGAAAGCAAAAAGAATTTAGCACAATACAAGTAAGGAACTCTTAATCGAAAGAATTCAGGAAAAAAGCTTGCAGACTCAGCTAGTTGGTCAATAAATAGCCGGCTTTCAACTCGACCAATTAGAAGAGGAAATTCATGAATTAAAGGCTAGCATTACTCTTCTTTATGTTTACTTGAGTTTGACCTACAATTAAGGGAAGCTTGTTTGAATATTTTTCCTGCAAAGGCTGTGTCAAGATGACGCAATTATTGCCCTGGCTTTTCGGGATTTGGTATGTTGGATCCTGGGCTGCTCAGCTGATGTGAAGGCTGTGCAAGGTTGAATTGCATTAGTGATGTCCTGGAGGTGTCAAGAACAGCAATGGGCTTGACATTGCGAAGCTAATGAAGCACTCATCAGAGAACCGCGGGATCAAGGGTTTCGACGGCGGCGATGCAATCGACACGCTCACTGTCTTTACTGATAGAATGATGATGTACCCTCATGCCCGGAGCAGCACTGGTGGATGAGTTATAAACAAGTACTCGCTTCTTTTCCTCATTGCATCTTGTTTTTCAGTCCCTTGGAGACAGTAGCGATTCAGCGCGTATTTCTGTTTCTAACACTGTTATGTGACTTGCTTTTCTGCACCTGCAAACCTTGTTGGGCAAACACCGGTGATTAATCCTCCACTATCTTTTCCTAAGGGTACACGCAATGTATATCAGAAGCCAACAAGTAAATCGAGTTGAGGCTGCAAACACACCCTACAGACCGGTGGGCAGATGAGGCCAACACATTGACAGATCTGCAGACCAAATACCCCAAACTAGCAACCAAAAATGTGACCATTTCGGTACATGGAAATGCTTTTCTCTGTGAATTCCTTCTGCAGAATCTGTCAGATAGGCACTGTTCGTTCTTCACAACATCCACTCTCGCTGAACTCCGTGTGTCACAGTGAGCTAGCTTCGAGTGGCGTTCAGGTCAAGTTTATGCACTAACTTCTCCCTGGTGCTTAAATCAGAGTAAAACATGTGAAGCGAAGCCAGATAAGCAAGAGACTGATGTCATGGAAGATGCTTGCTGTTCTTGTGGTTTGTTTAGACATTCAAGGCGTTGCATGTGGGACGAGGAGAAGGGAACTTCATATGAGCTATGAAGACCTACATGACCCGGGGTTCAGGAGATAGTAGAAGGAGATGTGCAGGTTAGCCACCACTGCGACCTCGTCATGGGCCCTTCCCTCGGTGTCACACCGGTGTCGGCTCGCGCCATCGTTCTCAGAGCGATGGAAAGGCAATGATCTACAGTCTATGTCATCTGATCATCGCTCCTGTAGTTACTTTCTGCATGAATTCTCTTTCGCGTTATTTCGCTTTGGTCATCCGTCAACCGGTTGGAGAAGATAGATCAATAACCAACCCCACGTGAGTCGATGGTAGTGTGCTGCCTTCTCAGAGATTAGTATTGGGGGAAGAAACTTAGTAGTAATCTGTCTGTGTTCGTAGTGAAAATGATCATGGTTCGTGGTGCCTGAATTTATCATCTTGCAGAATGGCACTGCAGGATTTCTTGTACTCTGTGGCTGTGAAATTCTTGCTGGTTTGCATGGCAGTAATCTGAATTTTAGTTTCTTGCAAATCTAATTTATCATCACACATACATTCCACATACATAGAAAAAAAATCTCACAGCAACATGATTAGCACATTTGATCACTCGACGAGAGGATCAGTGGAGATGAAGCTGTAGATGAACCAATGTTCTGAGCTGGCCTTGACGACGCAGTAGCTGCGCAGCACGGCCCCTGCTGGAACCCGGCCTTTCTCGAGCGCGCGCCGCGACGCCGCGTTGCGACGTCGCGAGCGCCTCGACGCGCTCGACGCCGTCGAGGTCGGCGAAACGCGCGGCGAGGCGCGCCTCAGCGCCGCCGTGGCCACGCTCTTGCCCCAGTGCGCGCGCGCCACCAGCCCCGACCTCGGCGCGGCACGCGGTCGGCCGTCGGCGTCACGGACACCGCGCCGACCGGCGTCGCCGCCGCCGTCGCCGTCGCCGGCGGGAGGCCGAGCTGGCGCGGAACCACACGGGTGGTCGGAGCACGGTAGTCGCGGAGGTAGGCGCGCAGGGAGTCAGACGGACTCGTACGGCTCCCACGTCATGAAGCCGTCACCTCGGGGTCCGACGCCCACGCCATCATGGCGTCGGCGTCGGCGAGCTCGAACCGCCGGAGCGTTGACCTCCCATGGACTCTGGCAGCGACCAGCGGGCGAGCGCTTCTTCTCTCAGCCTTCTGCACCGTATTTAACCGCGTCTATGCTTTATTTGCGGGTGGCCATTCGCACCTACTCGGCGCTCCTGCTACCAGCCCGCAGACTAATAAAGGAACGTTGGTCACTTGCTCAGCTTATCATATTAGAGTGTAGAGTTCTAGAGCATAGCTAAAGGATTAGTTGTCTTATCTGAGTATGATCATACGTTAATCTAAGTTAAAGGATTGTATTCAGGGAAATATTTTGAGTAATTAACACACAACATGGCACACCTAGCCTCATCACTCTCAGCCTGAGAAGAGAATTTCAGCAATGCAAGAGGAGGGCGCAGTATCATCATTGATTGTTCAACCACATATGTAGTCATATCATTGATGCTTTTTAATAATGAAGAAATGGTTTAAATCTTAGATTCTATCACACACATAGTCAACAAGTCTTTTTTAGTATGCATCACGACACATGTTTGTGGCAAAGTTGGAAAGGAAAGAACGAAAGATTTGGTACAACAGATTGTACAAAGATTATTACTGTTTTGCGTTGCCAGTGTTGCGACTTCTGCGTGGAATTATTACTCGGCGAGTTTGATCGGAGGAGACGAAGCTGTAACTGACCAAGTCCCTGACGCGGCCCTTGGTGCCAGTAGTGTCGCCGGAGCACGCCCTCCCGCCGGAATCCGGCCTTCTCCACACGGCGCTGCGGACGCCCGGTTGTCCACGTCGACGAGCGCCTCACGCGGCGCCAGCCCGGACACCTCGCCGCGAGCACCGCGGCGACGGCGCGCCTCACCGCCGCCGTCGCCACGCCCTTGCCCCAGTGCGCGCGGCTGCCCACCACTGGGGGTACCGAGCTCCGCCGCTGCGGCACGCAGTCGCGTCGGCGCCAGCGACACCGCGCCGACGGTGGGGGGGCGGTCGCCGCCGCCGCCGGCGAGGCAGATGGCGCGGAACCACGGGTGCGGGAGCACGGTGTCGCGGAGGTAGGCGAGCAGGGGCTCCGTCGACTCGTACGGCTCCCAGCGGCAGAAGGCGGCCACCGCCGGGTCCGACGCCCACGCCATCATGGCGTCCACGTCGGAGACCTCGAACCGGCGGAGGGTCACCTCCATGGGCGCTCGCCGCCGCACCGCCGCCGGCGATGGTGGGATGGGTTGCTTCTCCACTACTACTCGGCCGGCGCTGCCTCTTCTTGATTTGATCGAATCCTTCTTGAACTTGAACACATGGTCATGCCAAAATGTCAGTTAGTTTATTGGTATTTTGCTCTGCCACGTATCGTAACATGATGTCGTCTAGGGGAACTCAAAAGATTTGGATCCAAAATCTTTTTTCTTTTCTTTTTTCACCCAGTATTTTTCAATGGTAAGCACAGACAAATGACACTGTCTGGTGTCTAAAATCGGTAGTCATGTAGTAGGAAATCATGTCGTGTTCTCGTCGTCTTATTGTTTTTGTCTAGATTCATCATTCATGTCGTTTTTCTTGTCACTTCCATTCTACTACTATCTGGTCCTTAGCAAAAATTGCAAATTGCAATATGCAGAGGTTGACTGAATTAATAAGCAAAAAAAAAAAAAACATTAACGACTTGATGATCTAGCAGAAAGTCTGCTGCTTATTGATCTGTAACAACAATCCGCTCTCATAATTTGCACGCAATTTCAACATCTTTACCTAATTACACGGATGATGACGCATCAGCTGACGAGAGGATCAGTGGAGATGAAGCTGTAGATGACCGTCACGTCATGAAGGCCGTCACCTCGGGGTCCGACGCCCACGCCATCATGGCGTCGGCGTCGGCGAGCTCGAACCGCCGGAGCGTGACCGTCCCCATGGACTCTGGCAGCGCCGGCGGCGCTTCTTCTCTCAGCCTTTTGCCGTTTCGCGCTTGGCTACTTTGCTAGTGCGCACGCAGCTCGGCGTCTGCTACCAGCCGCACTAATCAAAGGAAGCGTGTCACTTGTCAGCTTATCTTAATCTAGAGTTCTAGACTAGCTAAAGGATTAGTTATCTTATCAGTGAGGTAGATCATACTTAATCTAAATTAAAGGGATTGACTATTCAGGGAAATATTTTGAGTAATTAACACACACAGGCACACAGCTCACTCACTCTCAGCCTGAGAAGAGAATTCTCAGCAAATGCAGAGGAGGCGCATATCATCATGATTGTTCAACCACATATGTAGTCATATCATTGATGCTTTTTAATAATGAAAATGGTTTACATTCTTGATTCTATCACAACCACATAGCCAACAAGTTTTTTAAGTATGCATCACGAAACATGTTTGTGCAAAGTTGGAAAGGAAAAGAACGAAAGATTTGGTACACAGATTGTACAAAGATTATTACTGTTTGCGTTGCCAGTTTGCGACTTCTGCGTGATTATTACTCGGCGAGTTGATCGGAGGAGACGAAGCTGTACATGACCAAGTCCCTGACGCGTCCCTTGTGCCAGTAGTGTCGCCGGAGCACGCCCTCCCGCCGGAATCCGGCCTTCTCCACCACGCGCTGCGACGCCCGGTTGTCCACGTCGACGAGCGCCTCCACGCGCGCCAGCCCGGACACCTCGCCGCCGAGCACCGCGGCGACGGCGCGCCTCACCGCCGCCGTCGCCACGCCCCTTGCCCCAGTGGCGCGCGCCACCACGTACCCGAGCTCCCCGCGGCACGCGTCCGCCGTCGGCGCCAGCGACACCGCGCCGACGGGGCGGCCGTCGCCGCCGCCGCCGGCGAGGCAGATGGCGCGGAACACGGGTGCGGGAGCACGGTGTCGCGGAGGTAGGCGAGCAGGGCTCCGTCGACTCGTACGGCTCCCAGCGGCAGAAGGCGGCACCGCCGGGTCCGACGCCCACGCCATCATGGCGTCCACGTCGGAGACCTCGAACCGGCGGAGGGTCACCTCCATGGGCGCTCGCCGCCGCACCGCCGCCGGCGACGGTGTGATGGGTTGCTTCTCCACTACTACTCGGCCGGCGCTGCCCTCTTCTTGATTTGATCGAATCCTTCTTGAACTTGAACACATGGTCATGCCAAAATGTCAGTTAGTTTATTGGGATTTTGCTCTGCCACGTATCGTAACATGATGTCGTCTAGGGGAACTCAAAAGATTTGGATCCAAAATCTTTTTTCTTTCTTTTTCACCCAGTATTTTCAATGGTAAGCACAGACAAATGACACTGTCTGGTGTCTAAAATCGGTAGTCATGTAGTAGGAAATCATGTCGTGTTCTCGTCGTCTTTATTGTTTTTCTAGATTCATCATTCATGCATGTCGTTTTTCTTGTCACTTCCATTCTACTACTATCTGGTCCTTAGCAAAAATTGCAAATTGCAATATGCAAGATGACTGAATTAATAGCAAAAAAAAAAACATTAACGACTTGAATCTAGCAGAAAGTCTGCTGCTTATTGATCTGTAACAACAATCCGCTCTCATACTTTGCACGCAATTTCAACATCTTTACCTAATTACACGGATGATGACGCATCAGCTGACGAGAGGATCAGTGGAGATGAAGCTGTAGATGACCGGTGTCCCTGACTTCCCCTTTGAGCACGCCAGTACTTGCGCAGCACGGCCTCCCGCCGGAACCCGGCCTTCTCCAGCACGCGCTGCGACGCCGCGTTCCGCACGTCGACGAGCGCCTCGACGCGCTCCAGCCCCTCCACCTCGCGAAACCGTGGCGACGACGGCTTCACGGCGGGCCGTGGCCAAGCCCTTGCCCCAGTGGGCGCGCGCGCCACCACGTACCCGAGCTCGGCGCGGCACGCGTCCCGCCGCGGGGACAGACACCGACAGCCGCGAACGGGGCGGCCGTCGCCGTCGCCGGCGGCGAGGCAGATGGCGCGGAACCATGCGGGTGCGGGAGACGGTGTCGCGGAGGTAGGCCGAGCAGGGCTCCGTCGACTCGTACGGCTCCCAGCGGAGACGGCGGCGACCTGGGGGTCCGACGCCCACGCCATCATGGCGTCGACGTCGGCGAGGAGGCCGAACGCGCCGGAGGCTGACCTCCACGGCGGGCCATCGCCGCGGCGGCGTTGCGGTGGATTTTGGCTCCTGTCCATCTTGTGAGCCGGTTGCAAACTTGCAATTTTGCAAGACGCAGCTTGTGGCGCTGCGTTTATGTAGGGCGTATCACCAAGCTTACTTTATTTGACTTTGGCTTGATTAATTATGATTTCAGATTCTTTGAACGCCAAGTTCATGTAAGCAAATTAATTGCAAACAATGGATGTGATCAGGTGATGCAGCTCTCCAGTCCGACGACGAAAGGAGAAGGAATGAGGAAGGAGGAGAATCAGCTACAGGCAAGTCACAGTAAATCTTGACTATGATGAATCTTAATTGCAGTAATAATCAAAGCTATGTACTCCAGCTTGGTTTATTTCCAACTTTTCTCCAATTTTTAACTTTTTCATCACATCAAAACTTTCTACACACACAATCTCTAACTTTTTCATCATAATCGTTCTATAATTTCAATCAAACTTCCAATTTTCCACACACAAAACACACCCGAAGATCACTTGAGTGACGCATATCAAAGTTTGGCGTGAACTAAACATGCAGAGCAGAGTTTGATCGCAATGCGTCCATCAAGCGGGAATTTGGTCGCAATGCTTGCACTTGCCACTTGAGTGCGCAGAGCAGAGTTTGATGTTGACCAGATACAGGTCAAGATGTACGCTGTGATGCACATCTTCTCTATCACAGTGTAGTGGAGTAGTGGACGCGATACCAATAGGGGAGTGTTTAGATCGAGCGGTATAAAAGTTTTGGCATATCACATATATATGGTTGTCACGTAAGGTGTTCGGATACTAATATAAAAAAACTAATTATATAATCCCGTCGTAAACCGTGAGATAAATTTATTAATTCTAATTAATCTGTCATTACAAATATTTACTGTAGTATAATATTGTCAAATCATGTAGTAATTAGGCTTAAAAAATTCGTCTCGCAAATTAGTCGCAATCTGTGCAATTAGTTTTTAGCCTATATTTAATACTTTATACACACGTGTTCAAATATTCGATGTGATAGGGTGTAAAATTTTGAGGTGTGATCTAAACAGGGCCTTAATTACAATAACATTTTTTTGCGCAAGTTTCTTTTTCCTTGATATTTCTGTGCACTATACTACTTTGACAGTAACATTGCGTCTTTAGGTTGTGTTTAGATTAGGGGTGAAACCTTTTTACTGTCACATCGGATATATGTATATCCATTTGAAGTATATACGTAGTCTAATAACCAAACAAATTACATAATCCCCCTTAACTGCAAGACGAATTTATTAAGCATAATTAATCTGTCATTAGCGAATATTTATTATAGCACCACATTGTCAAATCATGAGCAATTAGGCTCAAAAGATTCGTCTCGCAAATTAGTCGTAAATGTGCAATTAGTACTTCATGTGGGTGTTCAAATGTTCGATGTGATAGGGGGTAAAATTTTTGTGTGGGGAACTACTGACAATTTTCGTTCATGTAGCTGGTACGCTGCACCAACATTACAACATTCACCATGCCGCGCGGGAATCTCGTTGTTCTTAGAGCAACTCCAACAATCTAGCTATCTGGGTTTGGATCGGCAAAAAAAAAAAAAAAACAAAACGAGTCAAAGCCGGGGTCCAACACACTCGGTATCTCGCTCTGCTCGCGATCCCGTTCGGCATCCGTCGCCCCTCGCCCTGCATATTTGCAGGGCCATCCGTTCGCAATCGCCGCTCTCCGCGCACACACTCGTTTCCCGCCCGCGCGCTCCCGCCGCCTCGCCCTCCTGCCGTGCTATGCTGTCGCCGTCCCGCGCCGTCGTCGGTCCGCCGCCTAGCGCCCTCGCGCGTGCTACGCTGTCGCCGTCCCGCGCCGTCGTCGGTCCCGCCGCCTAGCGCCCTCGCCTCCCGCCGTCGCGCCGCTCCAGCCCCGGCCTTCGTCTCGTCATGTGGAGGCCGCCGCGTCCGCTTCAACGGCGGCTAGGTTGGATCAGGATGCTCATCGCCCGAAAGGGGACTTGGCTCAATCGGGTATTGGATCGATGCGCCATCGGGTGGTTCCTCCAATAGGCGTCGATGGTTGGAACTTGGAAAGCACAGGGTCTGTTCATCGGTGAGCAAGTCACCGATGAGGAGGTCTGCACAAGTGAGACTCACTATATGCGTCTGTCAAACCCTTTGCTGTTAGTTGGATGACTGGATCACAAGGAGGTGCGCGGCGTCCACAACGATCTGCCGACGGCGACGCGGTGCAACGAGAGGCAGCGACGTGCAGAAGGAAGCAGCCAGCTACGAACGACGTCCAAGCGAAGCGACGGAAACCAGCGGCGGCGTCGGAGAAACGAGAAATCGCGGAGTCACCGGTCCGGAAGAACAGAAGCTGTGACTTAGACCCTTTTGAATATGGAGAGTCAATATTTAGCTAGGCTGTTGGTTTTACCCCTCTATTTGGGACCTTTTTTTTCTTTTTACAGACCTCTTTACTCTCTAAACTTAGCTAATCATATACATATAATCTCTTGGAGTTGCTCTTAGGTCTTCTTCGTCTGATCGTCTCCAAGAGCAACTCGGTTCATCCCAAAAACCAACTCGGATTCGGCGGAAATTGCCAGCCAAACAAATACTCAAATCCAATCCCCTCAGAGATCGATCCTCACCTTGGCGATGGCGACGGCTTTGCCGGAGTGGATCGTGTTGGATCGATGCGTCCACCCGTTCGAAGAGATCATCAGGGAGGGGGAGTAGGAGTCGGGGTGGGAGGAGGTAGAATGCACGCGTGGAAGGCGTCCGGGTGCGGGGACGACGACGGCGACGCGGCGGCGGAGGCGCTGGCGAGGGGCTGACGCTGCTGGTGCGCCTCGCCGACCCCCCGGGCGTCTCCGCCCTGGCCATCCGCGCGGCCGACGGCGTGTTCCTCAACGCCGCCTCCGTCGACGTCGCCGACGGCAAACCTGGTCGTCCTCAGCGCCGCCTTCTACGGCTTCCCCGGAGATACTACCTCATCTACGATGTCGCCTAGGCGTCTCTCGCCATCACCCCGCATCTGCCAGGTTCTGCAAGCCGTCCTTCACGTTGAAACCTCTCCCCGTGCGTCGTCGTCGTCGTCCTAGGTTGGAGAGGCCGTCGTCGTCGACGATGGCGACGATCATCGCAACTACGTGCTAGTATCAGTGCAATCAACTTCAACAAGGATGATATTATCTGCCTTTGGCCTCCTGATCCGTCGTGGTCTTCGTCGTCGTCGCTGCCATGGCAGAGGAAGGAGAACCGATTCCCCGTCGAGATGAATCGGCCCCTGGGAACAAGTATGGGTTCAGTGCCGATTCCGTTTTCACCTTGAATGGAAATAGTTATTGGGTGATCTAGCACTGGGGTTACTGTACTGCAAGACGAGTGACCTACTACTATCCGATCGTGATGTCGCCGTTGAGTTCCAGCTTCATCGATCTGCCTCCTGGTTATCGTGCTGACCGTGACCTCTTCCGCCCGAAGATTTCGGACACTTGGCTGCGTTGGTGGCTCCATCAAGTTCGTCTCCATCGATGGATACCACAAGAAGGAGGAGACCTACTTCAACACAGAGGACGATGAGGAAGAGGAGGACGGCGACGACGACTGCATCATCGAACGGTTGCAGTGCAGAACGCCAAGATAACAATGTGGAGTCTGATACCACTGGCAACCTTGGATGGAAAAAAGATGCAGAATTCAGCGTAGGTTGATCTGTGGATGGGAGAGTTTCGGAGTACAGGATTGCCGCGGCAGCAGCCTATCAATCCTATACTGGATCCTCAAGAAGATGGCATCACTGGTGGAGAAACCATCTTTGGTTGTCCGGCAAAATCTACAATAGTCCCGGATCTAAATAGAACCGGAGTAAAATTGTTTTTAGTCCCGGTTATAAAAATTTTGATCTTTACTCCCGGTTAGTGTTACCAACTGGGACTAAAGATCATCTTTAGTCCCGTTTCATCCTTGTCAGATGTATGTCAGGGGGCTGAGGATCTTTAGTCCCGGTTGGGTTAATAACCGGGACTAAAGATC
Organism: Oryza longistaminata; assembly: GCA_009805545.1. Classification (NCBI taxonomy): domain Eukaryota; kingdom Viridiplantae; phylum Streptophyta; class Magnoliopsida; order Poales; family Poaceae; genus Oryza; species Oryza longistaminata. Next base: position 41,106,187 of record CM020178.1, read on the forward strand.
ACCACTTTAGTCACGGTTGGTACTACCAACCGGGACTAAAATTAACACGTAGTATATAATCCCTATCCCTTATCCTCTCGTTGCAACTTAACGATCGAATCTCACCCCTCTCCTCAGATCTATCCTCTCTAACTCTCCAACTCTCCCCTTCCCCTCTCCTCTCCAACTCCTCCCTTCCTCCTCTCTCCTCCCCCTTCTCTCCCTTCCTCCCTTCCCGGCGCCTTCCCTTCCCATCCGGGCGGCCGGCGGGTGGGGCCGCGCACTGCGGCGGCCGGCGGCCGGCGCGGGCGCGGGGCCGCGGCGGCGGCGCGGCCGCGGCTGGCGGCGGGGCCGCGGCAGCGGCCGGCGCCGTGGGTCGCGCCTGTAGAAGATTCGTGGCGACCGGCGGCGCAGCGGCATTCTTTTTTTTTAATTTGTGATGATTCACTGAGATGTATTTGACTGAGAAGTTACAAATTTGTGATTCATTGTTTGGATCTGTGATGTATTTGAGTAATTTCTTAGGATATTGTGATGTATTTGATTTGTAATGTATTTATTTGTGTGTATAAGTAACTTTGATTTGTGATGTAGATTTGAGATGTTAGTTCGATTTGTGAATTAGGAGTTTGATTTGGGATACGTATCCCACTTGATTTGGGAGAAAATAAAAAAGAAAAAAAAGAAAAAGAGGATCATCTCACTGCCGCAACCATCTCTTTAGTCCCGGTTGGTAAGATCCCCTCTTTTTAGTCCGGTTGATGTTACCAACCGGGACTAAAGATTGATTTTTAGTCCCGGTTATTTGAACCGGAACTAAAGATAGCGATCTTTAGTCTCGGATTCGTAGTCCCGGTTACGAACCGGGACTAAAAAGTATTTCTCCACCGGTGCATGCTCCTATTACTGATCGGTGACTACTACAACGATGAAGATGATGTCCTAAGATGCAGGGACCAGCATATGATCACGGTTGACATGAAAAACCAATCGATTGTGTGCTCCACCCTCCTGCCGTGTTGGCTACATTTAATGGTTCCTGATGACCTTGTGTCGTCAGATCTTCCGCAATATCTCAAGAGTTTGAGATAGGTACGATATCTAGTGTTGTATTTTTTGTTGAAAAATGTAATGAAATGTCTACTGTGTGTGTGGCTGTGGGTTTGGGTGCCCGTGCTTTCATTTTAGGAGTGATTAATTATATTTATATTAGCTTGGCAAGCTAAGTTTAACAATTATGCTATGTAGAAGTTGTTTCCAGTTTTTTTATAGTGTATTTGAGTCATTTACACTGTCATCACTCATGCTCACAGTTGTTCCTTGCACAAGAATTCCGTGGTATGCGGCACTACTGGGTGTGAGGAGGGGAGGGAAAGACAGTCACACATGACCAAGAAGCTAGTATCATGAGCTTTAGACCCACCCTAAACATCTTTGGTTATTCCTGTTTAGACAGATTCTCTTGGAGATGTTTTTCCTTAGTATAATGTATATTTTTAGACAAGTTAATATCATCGATATAAGTGCAATAGTTACTACTAAGTACTAACTCGTATAAAAATATTAGCCATCATATATCCCACGATCAGGAAATCTGATTAGTAAGTATTCCAGTCATGTGGCATCAATATATTGGTGCTCCGGTTTTCTCCTCAAAAATTATTAGGAGTTAGTACCAATATATTGATGCCACATGACTGGAATTCCTTTGGACGTTTGGTTGGGAGGAATTATTTAGAGGGACGTTTGGTTGGGAGGAATTATTTAGAGGGGATGGGAGTTTAAGGGTGGGGATTGTTTAGTCTATTGTTTTATTTGGTTGGTGGACGTGGGAGTTTTAGAAGAGATTAGGAAGGAGAGTTTAAGAACAAACTGATCCCACTTTTTCAATGCTTGAGTAGCGGTAGATAGTTGGGAGAGAATTCTCCTTCTACCATCACTTAAATAAATCTTGACCATACAACATCACTTAAAATTTAATTTTTGTCCGAACTCTCCATAATTCACTCTATTACCAAACAAGGAATAATGAGTAAAAATGAAACTACCATGACCAACCCATCCATCAACGAGAAACTCCCAATCCCCCTCTCAATGGCTGTGTTCGGGAGGTGAGGTTGGGAACTCACCTCCTTTCTCCTTCAAACTCCCAATCCCCCTTTCAATGGCTGTGTTCGGGAGGTGAGGTTGGGGCTCACCTCCCTGTTCACGCAAATCGGAGCGACGTATTTTCTTATGATTAATTAAGTATTTATTATTTTTTAAAAAACAATTAATATGATTTTTTAAAGCAATTTTCATATAGAATTTTTTTTTTAAAAAAACACAGTTTAGCAATTTGAAAAGCGTGGGTGCGAAACATGATATGTGAGTTGGGAAAGTTGGGGGCAGAGCATCTCCAAGGAAGGAAATGTAAGGACGTGATCGTTGGGTGACTTTGGGGAGATCACAATTTTTCGCACATACGCTGCTCATCGTTTGAGAAAATAAAACAAACAATATGACTTTGTACTGAAGAACTCAAAAGTGATCAAGCAACACAACAATGAACAATCGCTGCGACGAGGATGACCAATATCACCCGAGAGCTGTTAACGCTTCCGTCAGAGTATTGAGTAGTGGATGTTGGAGTGGTCTTCGATCCAGGAGTCCCTGTTGGCGTCGCCGGAGTACCGCCGGATGTCGTCGGGTTCGCCGGAGATGACAACGGAGCTCCCGCTGCTGTGTAGAGCAAACACCAATCTTCATTCTCAATCCCACTAATTTTGTCAAACTAAAGATAATAAGGCACACACACTTACCGTTGCACTGGCTGGCAGGTGGGGCCTGGACGCTGCAGGCGCCGGGGAGCAGCGCCGCGCGTGCGGTGTCCACGGCGACGCCGAGCGACGCCGCCGTGCCGCCGAGCACCATGCAGAGGCACCGCGGGCTCGACCTCAGCACGCCGGACAGCGCCGAGCAGCACGCCGCCGCCGGCGCCGTCGCGTTCCCCGACATGTACCCCATGAGGGCGCAGGCTGACGAGCTCCGGCATGCACCCCGACCCGCCGTCCGCCTGCGCCGCCGCTCACCGCCACGCCAGGAGCGCGGTCACCACGGCCACGCCGATGCCAAGCACGGCGCCATTGCTGCCACGAGCTTCTCCCATCGAGACGATGGCGTTCACGCGTGCACATATCATACAAAAAGTTTTCTTGATTTATAGAAGCGATTTTGTCCGTGATAGACACAGATCAAACACTTTAACAAATGTTGGTTCGATCGAGGATTAATCGCGTGACGCCACCGAAGCGGCAGCTGCTCGTTAGGTAGCGCCGGTGAGCTCACTTTGTGTGTGTGATTTTGTTTGGTCAACTTCTCGCCAACCTCTTGCACGTAAAGGTTTCAACCTTTTTGGTTCTTTTTGGTCACTGACCCTCTCCTACCTGACCTGAGAACAAAATCATTTGAGTCAATCTCTACAAGTAATAATCTTCATCATCATTAGCTCGCTTCGTTTAACCAACATAACCAAATCTTTATATACTTAATTAATACCCCATGAAACTAACATCCTTGATTCTCCAACGAGTATATATTCTTCCGCTGTAAATTGTTTGTCAAGCACACAGGGAGAAGAAACAAAGTTCAGAAGGCATACATACGGGAATGGTACGTGGCTGCAGGATGGCGAGTGCGGCGGCGGCGGCGGCGCTGGTGGTGGCGGTGCTCGCCGTGGTGGTGTCGCCGGCGAGCGGGCAGGTGGCGACGTCGTGCACGGCGTCGCTGATAACGACGTTCACGCCGTGCCTCAACTTCGTGACGGGGAGCACCAACGGCGGCGGGTCGCCGACGCAGCAGTGCTGCGGGTCGCTGGCGGAGATGGTGCGCAGCAGCGCCGACTGCGCCTGCCTCATCCTCACCGGCAACGTGCCCTTCAGCCTCCCCATCAACCGCAACCTCGCCATCTCCCTCACCAAGCTCTGCAACTCCATGTCCGTCCCACTGCAGTGCAGAGGTTAGCCTGTTTTTTAAAAAAGAAAAACATATTCCCTCCCTTTCATTTTATAAGCCGCTTTGATTTTTTCCTAGTTAAACTTCTTTAGCTTTAATAAAATATATATAAAAAAATGTCTGTTTAAATTGTAGCCAAAATAAACCTTAACAGGCAATGCCAAAGTTTTGGCAATTTATCAATATTACCAAGTTTTGGTAGGATTTCTTATGTATTTACTAGAGTTTGGTAAAAAACTAAATGGATGCATATATTTGACAACTTTACCAAAAAAAAAAATGGTATGATTTGAAATAACATCAATCTGAACAACCCCAAAGTTTAGCAACATCTACAATACTAAATTAGTTATATCAAATATAACATTGAACATATTTTGATACTATATTTGTTTTGTGTTGGAAATGTTACTATGTTTTTCTATAAATTTTATTAAACTTATAGTTTGATGAAAAAGAGTTAAAACGATTTATATTATAATATGAAACTACTGCACCTTCCTTTATTAACTGAAGAACATCAGACACTGACAACTCTGTGTTGCATTTTGGTAATCTGCAGATACAGCAAGCCAAATCCCACCTCCAGGTAATTTAATTTCTCTTGTTTAACCAGACATTCTTCAGATAAGAACTTACTGAAGATGACTCCGAAGAACAATGAACAATTAACTCAAAATCGTTATGTTGCAGGACCTGTTGCATTTGCTCCGGCACTGCCTCCTTTGCGTAACGATCTTGCCCTTTCATATACCGTTTCAAAATTGTAAAAATTTCCTGTGCGAATTCAAATCATTTCACTGAATTTTGCAGCGCCATCGCCGCCGGAAACGTCAGTGCAGCCGAATTCGGCCGTTGATCCCACGGCGATCTCGCCGTCGCCGCCGATCATCCAGGGGCAGAGGCCACTGCTGCTGCCAAGCTCCGCGTGGAGGACAGCTCATGTGTCCATGGCGTCTGTATCAGTAGTGCTACTGATAGCTGCATCCGTTTTGGCTTGATTAGGATGAATTGAACTGGGATTGTTTTAGCACAGGAATTTGAGGCGTGTTCAGTGTATTGCACATATTTATTTATCATATGGAATTGCACAGGATTCTTGTAAGAAAATTTTGAGGGCTTTGAGTTGATTGTGTAATATAAACATTCCTTGTGGACTAAAAAAAATGTTGGCATAAATTTGGTCTGCTGAGAGGTCCGTCCTTAAGCACGTGAGAAATGAGCAACCGCACAACGTATTATAAACAATATCTCCTCGTTCTATTTTTAAAATTTTCACTCTTTTTCCTCCATTTATTTGGCTAGAAAGGGAATTTTTTTTCTCGGCTTCGATAAGTGCTTATGATAATCATGGTTACATCGAAGAACTGTACTTCATGACGACTATGTGAACTTGTGTTTCAAACAATAAGGGTTCTGTACTTTTCACTTAATTAATAAGAAAAACAAAATTAGTGTAGCAATTCTTCTTCTACTTAGCCAGGTCATCACTACTTAGCTAGATGGGTGAGGTTCTTTGACTTAGCTTTAGTTATTGCCACTACATATAAGACCCCATTTTATATTCAGCACAAGGCCCTCAGATTCATAGGGACGGTTCTGTCTACTACTCCATTAGTCTCGTAATATAAGGGATTTTGGTGGGATTTTGTTAGGAAACAATAGGCAGACAAATGATAAATAACAATAGATCAATCACAGAAGACACGAGATTTAACGTGGAAAACCCTCCCAGAACAGGAGAGAAAAAAATGCGGGTGCCAGCCAGCAAAATATCTTCACTATATCTAAGGTGAGGTTACAACGCCGTACAACGGCTTACAAGAGATATATATATATGGTGGTACCCTAAAAGGGATGACGGTCCGTTTCGCTCTGGCCCAAGCCTACCGGCGACGGGCCTCCGCTCCACTACTGCAGAAGCTGGCTTTTATTAAGTGCAAATGAATTTGGATCACACCTCAACATATTTGACACATCCTAGTACTATGAATCTAGACATAGAATATATCAAATCCCACCAAAATCCCTTATATTATGGGATGGAGAGGGTGATACTTAATTTCAAGTTAAAAGTTGCATACATTTTGTATAGCACAGTTGAAACATGAACTGAATTTTACAGCACTATAATTTCCAGTGGTAGAGCTGAAGAATCGAGAACAGGTGAAAGGTGAAGCCAAAGGTCTCTCATTGTCACAAGCTTTTCACTTATCCAACGAAGTTGGCAACTAAATAAGAAATAACAAGAAGAAATTGGCACGAATATATGACGAATGGTATCAGGGTGGTTGAACAAGAACAAAGGCCACATAGACGTCAGTCGTTAGCAGCCTAGCTATCATGGCGCAAACAAGCCCAAAATTTAGTAGGACGTCACTTCTCACTACCTGGCAAACTCCCAATGACCAAGTGACGAGAGCAAATGCAAATCCAAATCCAAATTAAAAGGCACACAATAAATTCACTGCAAACATTGCATCCGTTTCTACTTCGATATACCAAGAGCTTCCAAAATCACCGGTGCCAGTTGAAAACTTGAAATACTACTGTCATTTAGCTGCATTTTTGCAAGGTAGTCAAAGCTATTACAAGATGCTAAAATAAATGTCGTCAGATTCAGAGATTATATCTTCAGGAAATGATCCTCTGAGAGGGGAAAAAATTGCTCCTTTTACAAGATGTTGGTATCATGTCAATTGTCAGTATGACAAAAGCTAATTCCTAACCAGAACAAAGCAACACATGGGTAACCAACAAAACCGTACTGTGACACTCCACACCGCTGTGAGATTCATCTAACACGCCACACTGATTTGGTTCAATTCCGAACACCAAACATAGTTTATTTTTGCATCACATTTTCTGAAAGTAGTAGCGAGTCCACACACAACTACTGCGAAAAATTCAGCAGAAAAAGGGATTTGGTTCCTGACAGAGTAGGAGCCAGCAGCTCACCAACATAACCAACTCATCATCAACCTTACCCTGCAAATCTCCCCTATATAAATCACACTTACACCACTGCAAAGAACACAAACACACAAGCTAATCAATCTGAATTTAGCAAAGCATCCAGTTCTGACACTAATTTTCAAGAAGCTTCTTGTGGTTGCAAAGGTTCAGAAATGGCGGCAGCAGGAGTGAGCGGGTTGGCGGTGGGGTGCCTCGTGTACATAGTGCAAAATATCCATGAATTACTATTATCCCTTTCATCCATCAGAATTATGTTACTTGTCGTCTACGGTTTTAACAGGGCACTCTAACACCAAATTTTGGTGTAAACATGGTATCTAAACGCTGTTGAGCGATCCAACTATTTAGCACTTAGAAAATCTACCACTAATATGTCGACAATTTTTTTTGATTAAATTTCAGAAAACTGCACTTTTATTGACTAAACTATCACTTTGCTGCAACATTTGCGCCACTTTTCAGAAAACTGCAACATTAGCGATACAAACTATCACGTAGCTGCAATTTTTTCTGGATTCCCCGTTACTGACATTTCGGGCTCACATGTCATACATATATGCTTGAGAGAGGAAGGAACGGAGCGCCACATCAGCATACCACCTCATGGCCTTTTTACTGTAGCGATAACATGTCAGCGCGCGCTTGGGCGGGGACCAGCCAAATGGTGCAGCCGGACCACGATTTTTCCCACCCAAGCGCGCGCTGACGCGGCATCACTACAGTAAAAAAGCCATGAGGTGGCATGCTGATGTGGCGCTCCGTTCCTCCCCTTAAGCATATATGTATGACATGTGGGCTCGGAATGTCAGTTACGGGGAATCCCGAAAAAATTGTAGCTATGTGATAATTTTCAACGCTAATGTTGCAATTTTTTGAAAAGTGGCGCAAAGGTTGCAGCAAAGTGATAGTTTAGTCAATAAAAATGCAGTTTTCTGAAATTTACTTTTTTTTTAATTTATATCCTAAGCTTCTAGCAACAACACAAAATAGATACATTTCATCTCTATATATCTGGCTATATGAACTTTACTGCCCTCTTAATTCTTTCTATTACACCGTTCATGCTACAATAACTCGATAATTCAATACCATTATATACCATACATATCTAATTATATGCAAACGCTAACACACTGCATCCTGTCATTCCTATTTAATTCTCTGTACCATTTCTCTAATACATCTATATAACTGGCATCAATCTTCACACTTCCTTACCGTACTGACAAATACGTATAGAACAAACTGTGCACAGGCCTTACGTACTGACAAATGCATATAGAACAAGCTGTGCACAGGAGGCGCGCAAAGGCGCGCCCCATCCTCTAGTATGAAATCATAATCAAGGGAAATGGACAAATGGTAATCATAGGACGGCATCACGGGATAGCTAGCCTTCTCTCGATTGATATGCAGAAGTAGACAAGTAATTAAGCTCTTCCAGGAGTAATAGATAGTAGTGATTAAGTAAGCGAACTTAACCAGCGCCAAGGAAACTCCATTATTTTAATCCCACCGGACAAGCATTGCAGTGGTCTCCTACTGTGCATCTTTTAGCACCGTGATGGAGCAGAGCGCAGTGAAGGTATCATCTCTGATAATGCCATAGCGATTATTGGTAGGCCTCTCGAAATCGTGCCTGCTCAGGAGCTTAAGCCAGGGCGATAAGCTACCACTGGTGCTCGTGATGAACACGTACGGCAAACTCATCTCCTCGCAGACATGGATATTGCCGCGCGCATCTCGCCAATTCACCTTTGAATTCGACTGGTCAATCAGTTTGCACCTGAGCGACGCCGTCACGCGTCCGCTTGCTACCGCCGCTGCTGGAGCAGCTGAACCGAGGAGGACGAGCTTGAACGCTACCCAGTATTCGCCATACTCGTACAACTTGGGGTTGCAGTGGACAGGGGCGAAGCCAGGATTTGAGATTAGGGGATGTGGAGTGAAGATAAACTATGAGACCGAATAACTAATATTGATAACAAAGGAGGTCAAATAGTCACCGTTAATAACAATCGATGCGTAAACTATTCCTTTAAAAAGAACTTGAATTTTAGCTCTTTAATAATATCATTGAAAGTTTAAAACTAGTCTTTATTGTTAAATTCTTTTAATGTAAACTATTGAATAATCTCACAAATAAGTATCATCTATTTTATTTGAAAAAGATGAGAAATCACAAACTAATTTCGTAGATCATGTTTCTTGCTAATATTTTTAGACTTGCTAACTAACTAAACTGATAATACTTTTAAGCTACACAAAATAAACTAGATAAATACTTATCTTAGCTAACCTTAATATAGGAGTAAATAGAGTAAAAATATGGAGGTGTAGTGGTGGTGGTATTTGGATAGGGGGGTGTTGGCACCCTTTAGCACCCCCTTAGCTTCGCCCGAGCTAGCGAGCGAGCTTTGTGTACGAGGTGGACTAGCTAGCTACACAATAGGGGTAGTACTGAGGTGACAAGGTTAGGATGCTGCGAGCCTGTGACTCCCGTTCTATAGGCGTACGACGAAGCTGCATTCATGTTCTTCCTGTTTACCAAGATGACGTACGCTTCGTTAAAAATCACGCAGGTTTTAAGAGATGGTTCTTTTTCGAAGCATTAACGGGCACAAGGACCGGCCTGTGCAGTCGTGCTGACCTTGGGTGGAGCATTTGACAGAAGAATTGGGAATTGATGCCATCATCAGCGTTTTCAGTGGAACGTGGACGAGCAGAAAAATGCTCATGCAGAGGAAACGAGTAGCAGAATAGGTAAACACCGTTTGGTGGGCCGAATAAACAGGTAGCAGAGATGGCCCAAAAAACGTGGCTCTGTGTGAACAATGGGCCAACCCTTTCTTTCTTTGATCCGATGATACATTCCGACGTTTCCAAAAAATATCATGACAACGTTGCAGACACGATGAGAAAAGATAACTTACTAATAGCAGCAGGCATCAATTATATACTCCCTCCATCTATTGTTGATAGTTATATTTCATCTTGACACACAAATTACTTATCATCTATTTAAACATACTACTAGTCATTCCTCATGTTTGATAGTATTTTGTCATGAGCAAGGAAAATTTGTAGTCGCAAGCTAGATAAGCAAACAATGTGATAGCTATATGTATATATGATCACTAGATATATGTGAGGCTAGCTAGCTTGTCATTTCGTGCATGCATGGGCCATGCAAATGAAGGAATATACACTATATGCCGCGTGTACAGAGAATCAAGAACTAGCATTGCTAATTGGCCGGTGAAGCAATTACGTGCATGCATGCATAGCAGTGCACAAACATATATGGTGCTCAAATAATGGCCAGGTGATTAGCGAGCTTAATTAGGAAATGAGCTTAGCCCATGACTGTAAATGACGCGACAACGGCGTATTCTACGCGTGTATAATTGGATAGATAAGCTCGGCTGATCAAATCGAAGAGATAAAATATGGCTGTGATTTATCTAAACGAATCTCGCCAAATCCCCGCAGCGAAGGAATAAGCTAACAAATTTTGATAAGTCATGATTTATCTATTGTTTTAAAAAGTTCTGTAGGTTTATTATCTACGGAAGTTTCGAAAGGAATCGCTACCAACGGCCGCGCGCACGCGTGCGGCTGGGCCTCCATCTCCCGGATGTTTTACCTCGAGGAGAAGAAGATAAAATCAAAGGAATGCGATAAGTCTTATCTGCAAGAATACCGGAAGAGATAGCCCCCTACGTATCCCAACGGCGGACGCGCGGCGCACGGCGTGCTTCACCGACCCTCCTGCTCCTATATAAGGACCATCAACCCCCAGCAGCGGGGGGCATCAAGAGGATCGATGATCAACACACCCATCTACACACATATGTAGAACACACGGCGGAAGGGCACGCCAACGCGTGCGCCGCCGGCCGGCGGCAGCCAACAGGCGCTCTGCCAAGAGACGGCGCCGTGAGAAGACGCAGCACGCCGGCGGCGGGGCAGAATGAGGAGGAGAGAAGCATACGGCACCTGCATGCCGGCGGTGAGTACAGCTCCATCCTTTTGTTTGTTATTTTCTTTTTACAGATTGATCATGGATTGATCATGGAGGACAGAGAAAGGAGAGGAAGCCATGATGTGGGGTTGGCCGGTGGCCGGAGGACGCGCTGGCCGACGACGCCACACCAACGTGTGCGCCACCGGTGGCTGCCGGCCGGCAGCATCTGACGCTCGGCGAGGGTACATGCAGCCACCCAAGAGACGGCGCCAAGCGATCGGCATCCACAATCCACAATCCATCAACTCCTGCCAACAACGAGATCGATCGATCAACAGAGATCCATCTATCGACTCCCATCCGCATCAACACATCCATCCATCAACTCCCATCGGCGACACACATCGGCAGCGAAGCAAGGCGGCGAGCGGCGTCGGCCGGAGCGCTCCGGCAGCGGCGAGCGACTTCGGACGAGGCGGCGCCCGGCAGGAGAGGGCGCGCGCGTGGCGATCTGATTATCAACAGCAAGCACAGGAAGGATGGCTACCCAAGGTAAAAGCTAGCAAGATTGTTTCGTTTTTCTTTCATCTACAGCATGCACACATCCATCTACACATATGGTCGCCGCCGGTGAAGTCGCAGTGGCCGGTTCATCTACACGCCACAGAAGCCTCATCGATGCCGGCGCCCGTCCGAATCGACGAGAGGGAGCTCGTCCTTGGACCCGACGCCGCCAATTTAAGCCGCTGGTGATGCATCTACTGAGCCGCGGCGTCGCCAAGGTGCCGGACGTCCTCGCTTTGCTGCAAGCTTCACCGCGCCGGAGCGGGCTAACCATGGAGGAGGTCGTCGTGAAGCTGCCCTGCCGGAGCGCGCCGAGGATCGCCGGAGCTAGTACCGCCGACTGCCGATGACCCCATCTGTTCCCATGCCGGAGGTCAAGCATCACGCATGACGTCGAAACCAGCAGATGACGATGGAGACAGAAAGCTGCAGCACAAGAGGAAGGACGACGGAGGACGACGAGCCAGTGCTGTTGAACACCACGGCAACGAGCTACAAGATGCATGCTAAGGCCTTCTTCAGCGGTATGAGCCGGCTACTAGCTCATACGCGCTCGGTAGAGTGCCGGCCACTGCCTGAACGAGCATGCCTGTGAGAGAGCACCGCCTCGGTGAGCGTGCGAGCTAGCGCTTGAAGAAGATCTAGCGCTGTCATGTTCATCGCTTAAAAAACTCTACGAGGAGCTGCCCGGCCTAATTAAGCTAATTATTTGTGGCAACGTGGCCGACCAACCGGAGGTGACAATCATCACCATGCTACAGTGCTATGCACAAGAAGTTGTCCCTTGTCCCTGCGATGGCCTTCCTAAACAAATCCTGTTATTTCAAGCTTTTTTTTTATTATTAGATGCTGAGCTGTGATTAAATGGTCGGCTACCGTCTACATCAACCACCTCGTCGGGCATGCTAATTTGGAGGAGGTCACATCATGCCGCCCGCCGGAGCGCGCCGAGTGTCATCGGAGCAAGCCATGGTTACTACTGAGCCGTGAGTCTCGTTCGAACTGCCGAACAGCGCCGAGCTTGTCCGCATCCAGGGAAAAACGCCCAGTCAGTCCCTCAAGCAGTCGAGTAATGTCTGCAATCTGCCCTCGGAAATTCCGCGCGAAGCTACGCGCAAAGACGCAGGATGTCCGCCGGCCCGGCCGCGGCTTCTATCTCATGATGCATCTATGACGTAGGCGAGGCGCTGGACGCCATCGCCTTGCCAGCTGCAACCTCTTCTCGAGATGCCGCCAAGATCTACTCATCCTCACCAGCGCAGCAGTCTTCCTTACGCTCATCATCAAGCCGCTCGAGAAGATCGCCAGTCGGAGCGGCGCTACCCGGTGCCCGTACGCCGTCGTCAAGCCCGGCCGTGATTCTTTCTCTTCATCAGGCTGAGGTCGTCGTGCCGTCCGTCCACGACTCTTTCACTTTATCACGCTGGAGTGGTTCGTGATGTCGCGAGACAATCACGCCGGAGCACCACTGCTTGGTGCCCGTAAACCATCGTCAAGCCGAAGCCGTTGTACTATCTGTCTGTTATGCCTTTACCTCATCAAGCCGAAGTTGTCATGTTGTCTGCCCGTAACGTCTCCTTCTCTCTATACCACATGATGAGATGCTGTCCGTCCGTGATTCTCTCCATCTTTGTGGAGATCAATGCCGTCGCTCATCCGTGTATTGGAGCGTCGCTCGTCTACATCAGCATAAAGCAGGAATGGTGTCGTCTGTGATGCCAGGGAACCGTTCATGCTAAATCTACACCAACAAATACCCTCAACCGTTCCGTCGACGAGGCATTTACATCTTCCAAGGTCGCTGTCGTTACCGGCGCCCTCATAGAGCCCTTTTTACGGGCTTGTCATCATATCAATTGGATCAATGGTAGATCCATCCGAAGGAGGTGCCAAAGCCACGTTTATCCGGCTGCTGTCTACACTGACTTCTTCATCAGCATCTTCATTACAAGTCCCTATTGTATAAGGGGCATGACGGGTTAGGAGGTGCCCAGCCATGTTTAATCCAGCTGGCCGTCTACAACAACTATCTTCGTCAACTCTTCTTTCGTATGATCCCATCTAGCCAGGAGGTGCCCAGCCACGTATATTCGGCTGTCGTGTACACCAACTCCTTTTTCCTTTAACACCATTCTAACGTTACTGCTATGACGTCTCAACCGTCTAAGCTATGCGAGATCCATGCATGCTAAAGATCAACCCATCTACACTACCACGTCGCTCAAGACTGATGAGGTGGAGCGACGAGGGCAGGCGAAGCCGACGTGAAGGCTACGCTACCAACACCGGCGCACGGACCGACGAGGCCGTGGATCGCTGCCGGCGCCCACACATACACACATCTACATCATCATCATAACCATGCATGGAGAACATAAAGCGAAGACGACGAGACGACCCCAAGCAACTTAATCGAGGGTGCTCTGCAGGTCTAGATCTATGGAGGTAATTAACTGGGAGTCTTTTGAGACCCCAGGAACCAGAAGACCACATCGCTGATGTCAGATCTGTCCAACGACAGTCAATGGCGCGCGTATTTTATATTATACATGGAAACTGTATCTTGTTAATTCAATTAAGGGCATCCTCAATGTTTGTGGTATAGTGTAACCTTAAGGTGGGCCCTATGAATAGTGAGCCATTGTTAAAGCCATACCCACAATGCTATGGTTAGAATTTAGCCACAAGATGGGCCCACATAGAATGGAAAAATAATTATTGCATCTCTTGTTCATGAAGTGAATGAGAGAGAAAAAACATTTTTTTTTGCTTGTGGTAGACCTTAAGTATAAGGTGCACTCTAAGCTAATGCTACTTTTCACAATGTATATAGCTCATTTTACAAGTGCAATCATTACCTTAAGGTCACCTTTTTCATACATTGTGGTTGCCCTAATAAAGATCATGTGTTTCTGTGTCTCTTTTGTGTTTGTTTTACATTGTGTATTTAGGTACACTGGCACGCACACACTTATTTTCTCTCTAAACATAGAGGGATACATTCGTATTTTTCTACCGTAAACACCTCGTAAACAAGCGATTCATTAATATTTACATTTCTCGATGCCCATGTAACCGATCTTGTGTGGAGGAATGAAGAGTCACGCATTAAATCCGAGAAAGTCATTAAGAGAATAGGTTGTTGATTGAAATATGTCTATCAAAAATAAAATTTTCAGATTTAGAAATATGACTATCAAAAATAGATGAAGGGATTATAATCTTATAATCGTACGACCACTTCGGGGCTAAACCACAACACAAGTACTAGTATATCGAAATGCATGCATAATAAGTTAAATAAGTAAAGCTTCTCTTGGCAAACCATAAGCCACCAGCTGCTACGTTGTCGATCCAATCCATACGGACACACGGCATCAAAAATATGTATGCTGCCTAGTGTGCCTACTACTGAGGAAGTGAGGAGGATCTTTGAGCACCGTGATGACGCGCCTCACTCTGAAGCTAAAATATTCGAGCTCCTCTCCAGATCGTACTGTTTAATGAGCTTAACCCAGTCGGAGCCCTCCTTGGCTTGGAGAAAACTGCGCGACACGGTTTCAGCCTTGCAGTCGTGCAGGTTCCCGCTTGCATCACGCCAACGTGCCGTCCAGGAGGAGGAGGGCTCCATCAGGCGGCAGCTGAACGACGCCTTCACGCCTCTCGCCCCTGCAGGTCCGAGGAAGACGAGCTTGAACGCAACACGGTAATCGCCATATGTGACGAACACCACCTTTGGGTAGTAGCGGATCTCCCACTCGTAAGTCGTAACCACCCACGGTGAGTCGCCTGGACGGGAAGTCGTTTTCACCGCCGGACTTGGTGGCAGAGTAGCCGCTCACCGTGAAGTCGTGAACAGCCGATGTGGCCTCGGTGAGGTTCCAGGATGACGACGACATTGCTGCCGATCGATTGCCTTGTTTGTGGTGGGTTCGCACTACGGCTACTGCGAGTGTGAGATGACAAGGCTCAAGCAACTCCGTCTGTCTACGAGTACCCTATATATTTTTATGTAGATTTGTAGAGGCAAGTGGGGGCTGGATTAATATCGGAACGAGGAGCGCATGCGACGCCCGGGTTGAATGTAGAACGCGAATCGTTTGGTCATTCTCGAGCTCGGCGTTTCGTTATTCTCACCGACGGGTTCTTTCCAAGGCATTAACGCACGCTAATACTGGAGTACTACATGCAGTCATGATGACCTGCGACTGTTGGGAGGAGAATGAGAATTGATGTCACCGGCAGTCCAGCAGACGGGCATAAAAATGTTTGTCTGCAATGTGCAGACTCTACTTGGTGCATACTGTATGCAGTACGTAAATTTCATTCAAATGCCAAATCTGCCACCAAACACCTTGGCCTCATATGCCATTCAACATTTCATCCAGATGTACTATACACTACGGTGCCGTTCTTACAAGTTTGTATAACTTGAATTCCATAGTTCAGACTGCAACAATCCGAAATCCATGAAAAGTATAATAACTTAAGGGTGAATTAACTTAAATTCTAAATTACTACAGTTCATGGAACAACTACTTCCTATAACTTGAGAAGTTCTCTGCCGAAAATCAGTTGTTCTGCTCAGGGTACCCTTTTGACTGCTCCAGGGAATCAGTTGTGTTCCATGTCTCTTGGTTGACCTAATTTTGTACAATTGCTTCGCACACCAGTCGTGCACTCGTGCTTCCAATGTTATGCCTGGCGACAAACTGCCAGTGACACTTCCACAGTTAACTGATGCTACACGTTGGAGCAGATTTCTTCCTATGTATTACCTCCTTCCTAAAAATATAAGGGATTTTTGCATTGCCGGAATCCCTTATATTTTGAGATGAAGGTAGTAACATGCTTTTCGTCTTCCACGAGTTTATATATCCTAACTGCCAGAGTGTCTCACGATATAAACGTCCTTCCATTTGTTGTTATTGGTATTTCATGACGGTCATCGTCCAACCACTTCAACCTGTTGCTGTTTCAGCCTTGCAGTCGTGCAGGTTCCCGCTTGCATCACGCCAACGTGCCGTCCAGGAGGAGGAGGGCTCCATCAGGCGGCAGCTGAACGACGCCTTCACGCCTCTCGCCCCTGCAGGTCCGAGGAAGACGAGCTTGAACGCAACACGGTAATCGCCATATGTGACGAACACCACCTTTGGGTAGTAGCGGATCTCCCACTCGTAAGTCGTAACCACCCACGGTGAGTCGCCTGGACGGGAAGTCGTTTTCACCGCCGGACTTGGTGGCAGAGTAGCCGCTCACCGTGAAGTCGTGAACAGCCGATGTGGCCTCGGTGAGGTTCCAGGATGACGACGACATTGCTGCCGATCGATTGCCTTGTTTGTGGTGGGTTCGCACTACGGCTACTGCGAGTGTGAGATGACAAGGCTCAAGCAACTCCGTCTGTCTACGAGTACCCTATATATTTTTATGTAGATTTGTAGAGGCAAGTGGGGGCTGGATTAATATCGGAACGAGGAGCGCATGCGACGCCCGGGTTGAATGTAGAACGCGAATCGTTTGGTCATTCTCGAGCTCGGCGTTTCGTTATTCTCACCGACGGGTTCTTTCCAAGGCATTAACGCACGCTAATACTGGAGTACTACATGCAGTCATGATGACCTGCGACTGTTGGGAGGAGAATGAGAATTGATGTCACCGGCAGTCCAGCAGACGGGCATAAAAATGTTTGTCTGCAATGTGCAGACTCTACTTGGTGCATACTGTATGCAGTACGTAAATTTCATTCAAATGCCAAATCTGCCACCAAACACCTTGGCCTCATATGCCATTCAACATTTCATCCAGATGTACTATACACTACGGTGCCGTTCTTACAAGTTTGTATAACTTGAATTCCATAGTTCAGACTGCAACAATCCGAAATCCATGAAAAGTATAATAACTTAAGGGTGAATTAACTTAAATTCTAAATTACTACAGTTCATGGAACAACTACTTCCTATAACTTGAGAAGTTCTCTGCCGAAAATCAGTTGTTCTGCTCAGGGTACCCTTTTGACTGCTCCAGGGAATCAGTTGTGTTCCATGTCTCTTGGTTGACCTAATTTTGTACAATTGCTTCGCACACCAGTCGTGCACTCGTGCTTCCAATGTTATGCCTGGCGACAAACTGCCAGTGACACTTCCACAGTTAACTGATGCTACACGTTGGAGCAGATTTCTTCCTATGTATTACCTCCTTCCTAAAAATATAAGGGATTTTTGCATTGCCGGAATCCCTTATATTTTGAGATGAAGGTAGTAACATGCTTTTCGTCTTCCACGAGTTTATATATCCTAACTGCCAGAGTGTCTCACGATATAAACGTCCTTCCATTTGTTGTTATTGGTATTTCATGACGGTCATCGTCCAACCACTTCAACCTGTTGCTGCGGTTGAGCAGCCTATCCCACCATGCTGCTCAGGATTTGTAGCTTCGAACAGATATACTGATCTCTGCTCCTTCCATAACCTTACAGGTGAACAGCAGGAATGAGTTCATTTCTGCATCCGGAAGTTGGAAACTGTAATGTTGGGGGAAAGGTTAAGGATCCGTTAATCATGATATCAATATGGATTTGATAGTTTAATATACGTACCACGTGGTGAAACCCACTGTCACATGGGAAGCAGGAACAACTATCCCTGAATATATGTGCATTCTGCGTGCAGCACCTTCTTGTTCCTGAATTAGCCATTTCAAGGCTCCCCCAGCTGCCAAGTTAGAGCAGGATAGAAGTTACAATACTTTGGAACACAACTTCACCAAATAACGCACTTGAATATGGGCAGTTTGCAACTTTGCATATCTATCTTACATTACTTATGTTGCAACTCATAGGACTAATATTAGGGTGTAACCTAGCAAATGTAGAGTGAAACCCAGATTGACATGTGGTGTTAATAGTTACCTTTTTTAATAATTGACATAACCATTCTGAGTGTCCAGGACGCAGTACAGGACATTCCAGCCCAACATCGCTTGTACTGTGTGGAATCCCTAGGCTCTTCTCATCTCTATAGCTCATCGAAATCAATACTTGGCATTATTTTCTTCAGTAGGTTGAATGATGACACAGGTGTGTCACATTCTGCACTGAACTGCAGCAGCTCATTTTCTAGAACAGTAAAAGCATCAGCAAAAGCCTGCCATACAAATGATCAAACAGTAGAGTTAGTAAATATGCGCAATTTGTTACCAACAATTGATGCTTGAAGGCCAAACAAAGTTAGTCCTAATACAGTATGAAGACTAAAATATTGCTTTAGAAATTCTGAAGTTTACCATACACAGTATGATAACCCAGAAAATAGTAAGAACATAATTCCAGAAGGTGAGAAAATAAAGATACAAACAACTTAAAAAACACATATACTGCAGAAGAAAGGTCCAATCAACCAGCAAAGGGAGAATTATAAGTAACCTTGATACATTGGTGAATGCGGAAACAGTTCCTGCCCACATTATTGGCAGGGCAAAGAGGATCATCAATGTGTATTGGATCAATGCTGCAAATCAAGCATATGGAAAAATTACAGAAGGCAATAGTTGACAGAAACAGATAAACTGATACATTGATATTTAATTTTATCACCTGTGACCTCTTTCTCGGTTCAAATAAATGCCACTTCCTTGGATAGAGATACGCATATGGCGCGGATCAAATACATTCCTGATATCCAGATTACTCACTAATTAAATTCCATCTTAGATGATAATTATATTACTACTCCAAAACGATTGCAATTTGCACAGGATAAATCGCATATGAGCCCTATAGTCTTTGAAGTTTGTGTCCTCCCTTATGTATTAAAGGATAAAGTGTCCAGATGTATTTTTCTTACCCAAAAAAGTATAGGAAATCCATTAAAAGGCTGCCCAGATTCTGTCAAACATGAAGGAACAGATATGAAATTAACTTAGAAGGAAATAAGAAAACTGAATTTAACCAAGAGAGATTGAAAAAATGACTTTGCCTGTTGTTACAAGTTACATGAAGGCTGATTACCAAAATAACAACCGGATGATACAGAAGCAAACGTCTAATAGGAAAAAGATACAAGAACTAGTAATGAAATAGAGCATATAAAAAACCCTTCTTCTCTATTCATGATTTGCAACTTACTTGGTTAATGGGCCGACCAAGATGATGCTCATGCTGAAGAAAACGAACGATTAACAGTACCTGCAAAGGAAGTTATAAACTGGAGGATTATTTTTCAGTGGGCTCTCAAGATACCAATATTGATGCAAATAATCTGGATTTGCCCTTAATTGAAAGAGAGAAAAAAGAAATGGAAGAAAGGAAGATCAGCAAGTATGAACTACTGTACAAAAGTGGCAAGGTACAAGCACAAATTAGTTAGCTGAGGACCGTACTTTACTGGGTCTGTTCTTTAAGGCTAAGTCATACAGTGCTAGATAATACTATGGATAGAAATGCATCTGATTAAGAGGGTTAATCCAGAAAAAAAAAACCTAAATCACCAAATAGTAAATATCTGGGACTAATCTACTAAAGTTAAGGAGAAAAAAAATAGCTATTCACTCATAATGTTTTTTTATTATTATAGCAACAATTTGAACGGTAAGGTGTCAGTTTAAGTTCATGACATCATTCACACCTAAGAAAGTTATCCAGAGAGTAATAGATAGCCACGACAGGAACAGCAGGTGTTATGAAAAGTTACATACCAAACAATACGAACTTAGACCACCAGAATATGGGTGATCCAAACTCCGGTCAGCCAAAAACTTCTTCAGTATTAAGGCAAGAGGCACAGCAGCAGGAAATTGCTGAGTTAATTCACGGACCTGTAGGTGAAAAAAGAAGGTGAATAAATAGACAGGGGGGCCTTAGGTCTCATGAAACATTGTTTGATAGATGTAAGCTTGTGATCTGCAAACTTTCTTACTCATGTCCTTATGCACAATATCTAGCGAGCAATGTGTGCAATATGTGCATATCTCAAACCTAATAAACAGCTGGCTGGTTGCTCATTCATGTATATATAAGACTTAATGTCTAACAAAACCATGTCATTGTGGCATCAAATCCTACACACTATGAAAAAATCAAAATGTTGTAACCCATTGGTTCTTCAAACATATTCTTTTTCTACAAGATCTCAGTAAAGCAAATACTTATGGCAGATTGTAAAGAATTATTCACTCCGAGAGTAACATAATTATTTCATCCATATGATCCGCTAAGGTGACAGTATATAGAACATTTAGCATTCATTTGAGATGACATGTGACAGTTGACAAGAAAACAAGAGCATGCTGATAATTATAACTGTATGTATGGTCCGCATGTGACATTTTATGTACTGCAATAATTTATATATGAATAGTAAATACACTTTGAATTGACATCATGCATTCAGCATAATTTATTGCAATACTAAAATGGCAACATCGCACAGGAGCCATGGCAAAGAATAAATAATTAGAACCACATACGAAAGGTAATATTCTATGAATACAACAGACAGTATGACATATAATTGTACTTAATTATATACATATCCAAGAACCTGTATTGCAAGCGCATTTATGCTATAAATTCCTTAATGCTTATGATTCATTGTTCAAAGTCTTTGCATGAAGGTTGATTCTAAAACTAACAAATAGAAATAAAACTTATTTTCTTCAAAATGTAAGGGTAGATAGTAATCTCTTTTAACTTACCAACTCAGTTGTCTGGAGTCCTGTGTGGGATGGTGATTTGAAACTTATATCAAGACGAATTGACTGCACAACATTGCCATCATCCTTGTTTATTCTTGAACACATTGGCATGCTGCTACCTTCTGAACTAGAGTTGTCAGAACGAGAAGGGCTCCCTTGATCTCCAAGCACATTGATGGATAATTGTTCGTGTGAGCTATCCAGAACAGAAGAATATTCACTGGACAAATTTGTGTCACAGGGCACTTGAGCTACAAGCATGATTACAGGTATCTGCAAATTTAATGACATACGTATGAGGAAAATAAAAAATAGCTGGTGAGCTAGCAAATGAAGGAACTTACCGCCGTGTTTTCAACTGTTTTGAGGGAATCAGTCCTAACCCAGTCCTGGTTTGCAAGACACCGTGCTGCATGCTGAAACAAACAAAAAGAAGAAGAAGAAAAGAGAAGAAGAAAAGACTCAATGTAAAATATTTTCTTGACCGTGGTCTAAATATTACTGTAGTAACGGGCATAGTGTTCAGTAATTAGCTAAAAGCCACTAATTCACTGCGCCACGAAGATGCGCAGGCAAGAGGAAAAAAAACATGTGCATCGCAAGCCATGTAACATGAAAACTTATTTAATATCTAGAACAATTATGACGAATTCACTCTTCTAATAGTAGCATGTTGACCCCCACACATGCATTCTTCTAAAGAATGTAAACTAAGACAGATAACTCCGATATAATTCATGCATTTCCTCCTAATATCCAGTTTCATTGCATTAATAACTTGGCATCCAGACCTTAAGAGGATAATAAAGCGCCATTGTGCACAATACAATCAATCATTAACAACCCAAATTCATCACAACAAAGTAATTTGCTAAAATTCGATAATATGCCATCGACCAGTTTAGAATGCAGAGTAAACAGCATACTGATACTAGAGAATGCGTCAGTCTGTTAGTCAAGGCATCTTACCTGGAGACACGTTTCCTTGATGCCATTCCTGCCTTCCAAAATCCCAGCTTCTTTTATAGGTTCCTGGAAGCAGCCACAACTTAGAATTGCACACTATGGCATGTAGGCAGGTACATTTGAACTACCAGTTACATGCATGCCGATAGTAATGCAACTCACCAAATTACGAACTGGTGGAAGAGAAATTACAAGATCTACATCGCTTGTTGGAAGAGCCAAACCAGTGGCATTTGAGCCAAATAGATTTGTACGGGAACGAGGCCAGAGAACTTGCAAACACCGTGTGACCCTTTTGACAGCCCAATTAATATAGGGCTTCCTCACCAGATTCTCGGCAGAAACCTAAGTATCACATTTGGAATCAGCAAATAAGAATTGAGATCTTTTTACCATACTATAATGGAGATTTTCAAGGACTCAAAAACAAGCCACGGCATGGGATTACTTGGCATCAGAGTAAGTCTTTGATTGTTTGATCTACGGCTAATAAGCCGTGGAAAAAATGAACTAAGAACCAAAAGAAAAAATTATAGGCAGAACTTTTTATATATGTGTGCTTAACAGTTTAAAAGCCAATGCTGGAAAATAAAACTACGATGAAAAAACCTCAAAAGCAACTCTAAAATTAACTTTTAATATACAAATTTTGGTTGTGGCTGATAAGACAACAAGCAGAAAATGGGAGGCTAAAAGAAAAAGATCACATAGCGTACATACATGAAACTTGTGGCACAAAAAGGACATACCTGCTTACAGAATTGATCTATCTCTTCGTGTAGTGCATTGTGCATCAAAGAGAGGGATGCCTTGCTAGAAGAACAGTTTAACATATCTGGTGGTTGCAGAGGCAACGCAACATCTGGCTGCAAAAGGCATAAGTTAGAAATGCACAAAGTTGCATAAATAATATTTTCTTTGGATCACGGGCGTCCTTACATGTTGATCACGAGAAAGCTGTGAAATCTTAACAAGGTGATCCTGCAAGACAGTATCCTCAATTGATTGCCCCAGAGTACCAGCAGGACTTCCTTTATTTCCCCATGAAGGCCATACGACTTCAGGACCATCCAAGCAAAACTGAGCCCTGTTCAAAATTTTGTCCTCAGTAAACAAACTTCTCATCCCCCAATGTCTTGGGCTTGAGCTGCCAGATCTAACAATAGGGAATCCTCGTTTTCGTGACTCTCCCACAGGAGAAGGAGGCGGCGGCCTAGGGACTCGAGGAACACTAAGTACTACTGGCGATGGAGGTCTTCGTACAAGAGGAATATCCCTCCTGTTTGAAGGCACACATGGGCTCCTGTGATCATGACCCCCCTTAAATTCAGATCTTGATGGTCTTCGTGATATTGGAACAACTATTGGCCGCAGCATTGCATATGGCAATGTATCTCCCTTTATCACTTCGCTGCCACAAGATACACTCTTTGAAACTGAAATAGTTTTATCTTCAGGACTGTCTTGCATGGAAGATGGAGACTGCAACGACTCACTGTTCATGCCATTTGCTGTCATTGAATGACCAACAGACTGAGGGAGAGGATCTGGAGATTCATTTTGGGAACATACTGAAGTGGAAGGTGGTGAAGACACACCATTTGCATTATATGTACAAGGAATCCCAACAGGTATGTCATCAACAACTTGACTAACATCTGCCTCATGCCAAGCCCATGCACTGTCATCTGAGCTAAGAGATGGTGGCCTAGAAAAACCAGTTCCGGCATGCTCTGCAGGACTCCAATACATAACTCCTCCTCCAAAATATTGATTAATATCTCTTCCGGAAAGTCCGCGGCCATCAGATTCTTCTTCAGAAAACCAGTAGCTTTCAGTATCATCCCCAACATCTGATTTGTTTCTTGGATCACTGTCACCAAAATATTTCCTATCTTTCTCATTGCAAATACTACCTCTTTGAATTAGTGGAGCATGAAACCCTGACCAAGCGGAAGATTGCATCTGCGGAGTATATAATGGATCATATCCTAAAGCATTGTTTTGACTCAATTTACCATAACCTCTGAAAACAGGAGGCCAATCAAAACTTAAGGGCACTGCAAGAGAGGATAGCACTTGATTGCATCCAGCTTCAACTGGCGGATTTCTCATCTGATGGTTGGGAGGAAGGAAAGGCTGTTCAAATTGAGCTGGCCATCTGTAACCAACATCAAGATGCAACCTATCTGTTGTAGCAGGGCGCTGTTGCATTTCCGGTGAAACAAAATGATGTGGTGCTACACTAGGCCACTCATATGATGTTCCACCCAGTGTGTTTCTGTTGTACACATAATATTCACCTCCAGTTTTCATTACCCCGCCATTGTCGCTTATAGCACTGTGAAACATATTAGTAGGAATAACAGGTGGCAATATTTTTTCAGTTGCCACTACAGAGTTACGATCAACAGTATCACTTCTGGAAGGCAAACAAGAAGATGGTTGGAGTGTAGATTCATTCTGGCCATTCTGCGATATGACCTGCTCATTCATACTAAAGCCATCAGATGTTTTCACACTCTGAGAACATTCTGTAGTCAACAACGAGCTGACTCTGGGAGAATGCAAGGTATCTTCCAGTTTTGTGTTTCCAATGCCTTTTACATCTGTTCCATTAAGTGCAATGGAAGAGTCACAGCAATTCACTGCTTTGGGAATGCAACTCTTGGACTGATGGACATATGATGGGAGATGAGGTGAGACATGTGTTGCTTCAACAGG
The DNA here is from genome assembly GCA_009805545.1 of Oryza longistaminata. NCBI lineage: Eukaryota > Viridiplantae > Streptophyta > Magnoliopsida > Poales > Poaceae > Oryza > Oryza longistaminata. Next base: position 41,131,050 of record CM020178.1, read on the forward strand.
TTTATTTGGAGCTTCTGTAGCAATATGAGGAGCATCTGTCTTCAATGTGCCAGATCCAGGGTTCTCAGTTTTCATCAGATTATGGAGCTTAGTTTTTCCTTTACGCTTATTTCTCTTTTTGCTGTTACATTGGTTCTTGCAGTCACCCAACCCAACAGTTTGCTCCTAAACATATGGAGGTTATCACTTCATATTCATGACCAAACTAACGCACACAAAACAAAAGGGGGGAATTCGGATAATAATGCTTACCACCTTTGGCGTTGGTGCAATTTCCTTGCAAAGATTATCTTCAGATGCATGTTCAATAGTAGTGCGCACAACAGATGGACCCTGTTGATCTGGCAAAACCTTAGGATCATGACTATCTGAGCTACTGCATCCGATGTCCTGGAAAGATGTCCTTAAGTCAGCTAGGTAACTTTGTCAGTGAATCACATAGATCTGTGTCTATATCAATTGAAGAGCAAGCAAAGCATCAATACCTTCATTTGCTTAGAAGATGTTATTAGCTTTTTCGAGCTACTGGACTTCTTCTTTCCTTTTCGAGAACCACCGCTGATCTTTTCAACATCTTTCTTTTTGGCAGCCTTTGGTGCTTCATCCCCAATGAGTTCAAGATTTATACTTTCCGTTGACACCACCATGAGAATTCCTCGTAATTTCATGAGTATATGGTCAGCAACAGTACCAGCTGACATTAATTTAGTGAAAAAGATTGCATCACCACTACGGTTAGAAATATTGCTCTTCAAGTACACTATCTCCTGAACCAGCATCAGCCTTTGCAATTCTTTCACGAAAATGGGATTCTTCTTACAAGACAGTGTGCTTGGAACATCAAGACAACAAGGTCGATTCCTTCTGAAAAAAGACTGCCGTGTGCTTTCATAATAAGTCTCTGCAACAAATGACCCTGGTTCACCTAAGCAGAAACTAAATTTCTCGCTAGAAGCAATATATGTTCCTTCAATGATCTCATTAGCCTGCAAACTTAAGCTATTAGCATATTAGGTGTGCCTAAGCCATAGCAACTTAACCAACTTAACTACTACCAACTTATGTGATTTTCTTGCCAAATTATAATCAGTATGTAAAACAAGCCTGAACACCAATACACCACATCAAATGGCTAGGTCAACAACAAAGTTCATATAGTAACAATAACAATTGTTTGATTCATTAGTTATAACAAGTCTAGTAAGGGCACATTTGTTGCAAAAAGGAAGATTAATTATCAATCCACGTGTATAATGGAACAGAATAAGTCCAAAAGGTTTCAACTTGTTATGCTATATCTAGGTGAGAATTGTGGGTACATCAAGTCATACAGGCCAAAAGTAACCTACTTGTGTTAGCTTGGTAGTAACTATCACATAAAAGCAATCCTATAAAGACAAACAAAATATCTGACTCAACAAAACTTCAAAATCATCTTTATCAGAAACAAACACCAATAAGACGTCATTATTTGATATGATTTTTAGAGCCCAACCTTGTTGGGGAAAAAATGATAGAGTTGAGCAAAAGAGTTATTCTTTTCTTCTATGTACGTACAGTACATAACAACAAGAATTCCGTATATCATTTCCAACGCCAGTAAAGCATAACTAATGCTTAGTTTGATCACCCATTCTTTAGATGATAGCAAAACCTTGAAATCTTTCCATGGAAAGATTCACAGATTTTCCCTTCTATTCAATAGCCCATTAAATCTTCTTACTGACTTAAAATCAAACCTACATTGTAAAAGTTAGCATTAACAGTTTAACACAAACCAAATCATCACTTCTTTCTTTCCCATGATTCCATGAAAACTAGGGAGCACACGTTTCTACAGAGTTGTGGAGCGCATATTCAGCTTGTTTTCCAACAACTGATTTTAGAATAGCATAACTATGCATCAGTATCTTTGCAAATGTTACTTTGATCACATATTTGCTTTATTTCCGCACCACCTTTCTCACAATCGTTCCTTTTACACACAAAAAATGGCAAAGCTAACTACCCAAAATACAAGCATCGATGCTTTCGACTTCCATAGAAGATACAACTGAGAAATGGAAGCACTGCAGTATTCTAAATCCATGAATGCAAATTATTTCAAAATGCAGTACAAGTAAGCATATTACCAGTGCTGTAGTGCCCTTCCCAAAGAATGCTCCCATGATCCTTGCTCTCACCCTCGGCTCCAGCCTCATCCACCAATCCACATACCCTTTCTCCCTCCAGAACGCATTTGCTGCCAATCCAGCTTTCTCCTTGACACCCTTCCCAACCCTCACCGCCTTCCTCCCCCCACCTCCACCTCCACCACCTCCCCCCGCCGCCGCCCACGACATCCGCAGCGCGATCTCCACCCAATTTGCCACGAACTCCTCGATCACGTAGTACCCCTTGGCCTTCAGCCAGGGCAGCTCGGGGAACTCCTCCCCCGCCATTGCCACCAGGTCCACCTCCCCGTCACCGCATAGGAACCTCCCACCCGAGATCTCGCTCCATGGCCGCGACGAAACCGTCGAGGTCGCCGAGGAGTTCCTCCGCGACCGTGATCGCGTCGAGGCGCGACGACGACGCGGGGGAGGAAGGGAAGAGGAGGAGGTGGTCGAAGACGAGCCCCTGCCCGCGGGATGCCTCCGCGGCGCGGGCGAGGAGGCCGCGGGAGAGCCGCGAGAGGACGGTGGGCGCCGCCGCCCCCTCCTCGGCCACCGCCGCGGAAGAAGGGGAAGGAGGATGCAGCACGAAGAAGGAGGAGTGGCCGCGGGCGCGGAGGCGGCGGAGCATGGAGAGGAGCGCGGCGCCGCGGCGGGGTGAGGAGGGAGGTCGCGGCCGCGGCGCGGCAGGGCGGGGGAGAGGAGGCGAGCCACCGGAGGATCGCGGCCGCCGCGGAGGAGGAGGAGGAGGAGGAGGGAGGGGGAGGGGTCGCGGCGTGGTAGAGGGAGAGGTGCGCGGTGAGGGCGTCGGCGAGCTGCCGCGCGGTGCGCGGCGAGGCGGAGGCCATGGTGGTCGCGTGGTCGGAAATGGGGGAGGTGTGAGCGCTTCGCCTCCGGTGGGGTTGGTCGGGACCTGGGAATTGGGGGGAGGAGTGTGGCCAGTGTGAGCTGGGCCTCCGTCCGTAGAGGGGGGAGAGACATGTGAAGCTGTGTGGCTGACAGGTGGGGCCAGTGGGGACGCGACGCAAAATTCTTTTTGCATTTTTCACCTGTTGATCGTTATTCCTTTTTCTAGACTTGGATTGATGGTTCCAAATATTTTGCACTTATTTTGTTTTTATATTAGAAACGCAGTACAAACGTAGGCGCTTATAATGCACCCACACACTAACATTACCCTTATGAACACCTCCGGAAGACTAGAGCAATATATCTTGAGATTAACAAAATCACCACGTGTAAATGCGAGCATCCGTGTCAAATCTAGGATTTGAATCCGAGTGGACTGGTTTCATCAAGAGAAACCTAACTAGTTGGGCTACGCTCACTTTGCTTTTGTTTTTTGCTTTTTATTCCTTTTCTAGAAGATTGGTGGTTCCAAATTCCAAATCTAGAATTGGCACCGTGACCATCCAATAATCTGGTAACCTGGTCCTTGTGAACTTCTCTCTTATATTAAGATGGGTGATCAACTAATTATTAGATGCCAGACTTGAGTTATTTGTGGCTCAGGCCACGATTTCAAAACCAACGAAGTTGCAGGTTTGATAGTGCTGACAGTAATTTGTCAATCCTAGTTTTGGTACATTTTTGGTAGCACGAATGCACGATCAACTAACCAATATAAATTTAACGCCAACATAATTACATCAAAACTGTGATCACAGCTCAGATATGATCCGTTGGACAAAATTTGTCGTTGCATGCAAAATATATCTGGGACACAAGCACAGGAAACCTAACATGACAGCGCTATCATTTTGTCCCTGCATAGTTGATATATTAAATGAAGTTGCATTGACAATAATTGCTGATGATGTAGGAGTACTATAAATGTGATAAATTGTCGAATTTACTGAGGTCAGATGGGAATATCAAAAAAGTAGTAATTCCATCCAAGCCATTAAAAAACACGCAGAGGATTGCCTGTGAAAGGCACACCCTTTGTATTCGGTGGTGGATCTATAAAGAAATAGCAGTAGGATCTGAACAAACTAGATATCTACATATGATAAAAAAAAATTTAGTGGTGTCTTCGTGCAGACTCTTATAGTCTTCACGCCCTGTTTGTATTCTACCACTGTATGAGTCCACCACAATGAATTTTCCCGGTTAAGAAGTGATCGCAAGAAACATTTTTCAGCTAATTACATTTTATAATTAACCAAGAGCAAGTTACATGTAGTATGCCAAAAATCCGGCCGGCAAAGTAAAGTTAGTGTACACCAAGAATCGAAAATATGAACATCTTACAACATGTTCCATTCCTACAAAACTAGTGGGATTTAGGCAGGGAGAGCTGCCGGCGTGGCTGGGGGAACCCGGTTCTCGACAGGGATCTCCGTGAACTCGGAGAGAATCGCCCTGAACTCGTCACCACTCAATGTCTCCTTCTCAAGGAGCACCTCCACGATCTTGTCCATGGCCTCCCGGTTGCTCCTGATCTGGCTCAAAGCGATCTGGTAGGCCTCATCGGACAACCGCTTCACAGCGGTATCGATGTCCTCCGCGAGCTTCTCCGACATGGAGTTCCTTGCCATCATCCTCATGATGACATCGCCGCTCTGAGCTCCAGAGTCCATTAGCGACCACGGACCAATGTCCGACATACCGAATGTGACCACCATCTGCAGAAGCATTGTGACCCCAGGTGTAATTAGCAAAAGAAAGAAAGGGGAATGACTAAGAACAGATGTTTAAGTATATCTGTAAATGCTGGCAGTTTTTCTAGCATGTAATTTTGCAGCATTTTTATCCTCCAGACTGGTTTGTAAGTCATAAATGGTGCACAAGCAGAATAGATTACATAGTCTACTGCTTCAAAGTTTCTGTAGATTAATTAGCAGAGTTCTACAATAGAAATAGAGCATACCTGCTTGGCTAGGCCAGTAATTTGCTGCAAGTCACCAGCAGCTCCTGTGGTCACCTCAGGCTCCCCAAAAATGATCTCCTCAGCAGCACGACCGCCAAGGCCACCAACAATTCTGGCGAACAGTTGTTGCCTGGAGATGAGCGTTGGGTCGTCCATTGGAATGAACCATGTGAGACCACGAGCTTGACCCCTCGGGATTAAAGTAACCTTTTGGACAGGGTCGTGGCCAGGCGTCAAAGTTCTACAAAAGAAAAAAAAAATCCAGATATGAATAGTTGCACGGAATTTTGATATGGAAGTAATAAACAAAAGCACAGTTAGCAAAGATGCAGATTATCTCTTACCCGCAAATTGCATGCCCAACTTCATGGTAAGCAACAAGACTTTTGCTCTTCCCATCTGTCATCACGGTTCCTTCCATACCAGCCACTATTCTGTCAATTGAATCATCAATCTCCTTTGAGGAAATTGCTGTCCGGCCACGTCGGCCTGCTAATATGGCTGCTTCATTTAGAAGATTTGCCAAGTCTGCTCCACTAAACCCAGGTGTTCTCATTGCTATGACTTCAAGAGAGACATCAGTATCAAACTTCTTGTTGCTACCGTGCACCTTAAGAATCTCTGTCCTTCCGCGTACATCTGGAACATCAACACTTACCTGTGCAACAAGTTAATAGGTATATCCATAATGTTAGCAAGGTTAATAGGTTATGAACATGTGAGGATAAAAAAATTCTAACATTGAAAACACTTGGAGATAACTCAAGCTCGAAATCAAAAGCATCCAAACTGATTGGGTGAGTAAGCTACAGTCGAGTACGAGCATGTATTGGACTTCTAGCCTAAAATCACATCAAAACTTCACTAATACAGAACAAACAAAGGTAAACACTACAGCTGAAACATTTTTTTCTTAATTGTGTCACAACTGAATGAGTCAAAAACTAGAATAGAACAGACGTTCACATCCAAAAGAAAGTTCAGTGGATAAAAACTAACCTGTCTGTCAAAACGTCCAGGTCTGAGTAAAGCAGAATCCAGGATATCAGCCCTGTTGGTGGCAGCAATAACAATGATTCCAGTGTTCCCCTCAAAACCATCCATCTCAGTCAGCAACTGATTCAAAGTCTGCTCCCTTTCATCATTTCCACCACCAATACCTGTTCCTCTTTGCCTTCCAACAGCATCAATTTCATCAACAAATACTATGCAAGGAGCATTCTCCTTTGCCTTCTTGAAAAGATCACGAACCCGGGAGGCACCAACTCCCACAAACATCTCCACAAACTCGGATCCTGATATCGAGAAAAATGGCACACCAGCTTCTCCTGCAATAGCCTTGGCAAGCAAAGTCTTACCAGTTCCAGGAGGACCAACAAGCAGAACACCCTTAGGGATGCGAGCACCAACAGCAGTGAACCTTTCTGGTTTCTTCAAGAACTCAACCACTTCCATGAAGTCTTGCTTTGCTTCATCGACACCAGCAACATCATCAAATGTAACACCAGTGTTGGGTTCCATCTGAAACTTGGCCCTAGATTGACCAAAACCAAGGGGAAAGCCAGGACCGTTAGGTCCACCAAGGCCACCTTGTGCTCTTCTTGACAGCAAAAATAGACCACCAATAAGGATAAGTGGGAAAGCCAAGTTTCCGATCAGGTTGAACAGAAGAGAACCAGAGTCCTCCTGGTTGCTGTGTGCAGCAAAATCGATATTCTTTTCCCTCAACTTCTGGAGAAGCTCCTGGCTTAGACCAGGAAGCTGCACACGAACTCTCTGCACGCGGTTGCCGAGCTCAGGAGAAATTGCCTCTACAATGGCAATCGTGCCATTCTCAAACAAATCAACCTTCTTCACTCTGTCCTTGTCTAGATACTCAAGGAACCTCGAGTAAGACATTCTCGACGACGAGACACCTTGCTCTTCAGCAAGAGCTCTCTTAGCACCCAACAAGGTGGGAAGCCCGACCCCGAGGTTCCCAAGCGCGAGCTTTAGGAACTTCCTTCTGGCATCATTAGTCTTGTGCTCGAGGGAGGCAGTCACAGAAACTGGCCTCTGTGCAACGCCACTCGAAGGAAGTGTCGAGAAGGGAAGCGGCGTCTTTGCAGCAAGGCTCATGGATGTTGGAGCCATCTTCGCTCACTGTTAAAAGTAATGAAAGGGAGATCTTGTCAATCATACAAGTGTTGTATGGCAGAAATTGCTTCATCCGATACTTCAACTAAGCTAATCACTTCATATCAATCCAACTTAGCTGTAACTAGCAAGCTGTCCTACCGTAAGTATTCAAGAACAAAGGTAAAGCATCTGTTCACAATCACCCCTACAAGTAGAAGCTATTGTAATCCCTTCTCGAACTACAAACAGCTACAACCATCATCCCCAAACCAGTATGAAACCCGAATTCAGTAGCTCACCGTAGCTTCTACTTGCTGATTAACCTATCGATTGGAGCGAACACGCCAACGCATCCAGTAAAAAGCTAGACTAGTACCACATAACACAACACCCATGCTCCAAATTCCGAAAAGCATACTAGCTAACAAACAGAACATCCGCATCGCATCAGAGACCAAACGCCACACACCTACACACTGGATTCAAGCTAGAAACAGAACCAGACGCACGCAAGCGAAATCGTAAAGAGAAGCACTGAATCCAAAGCAAAGCGAGCACGCACCTGAGTGGATCGGAGAGGGGGAGGGGGGGGAGTGAGCCGAACTAGGAAGGGGAGGGAGGAGGGAGTGGAGTGTATAAATAGCCCGACACCGACGAGGAGGGGAGCGGCAGATTGATTTTTCCTCCTCCGCTCGCTTGGCCTCTCTCTCTCTCCGGTGCGCAGTTGCGTGGGGATTTGGGGAGGAAGAGAGGGGGGATGGGGGTGACGTGGCCGCCTCCGTGCCCACTGCGTCGATAAGGAAGAGATGAGCCCACATAGACGGAAGCCGAAGCCCATGGAGGCGAAGTGAAATATCTCTCCTGATCCAGGTGAAATTGGCAAATCGCTCGTCTTTTTTGCGTGCTATTTTCGTAGCCAGTGGGTTTTCTCGCTGTCGTGGCTACTTGACTCACGTAAGATTGGACTACACTTGAGATGTGAAGAGTGAAGACGACACACTGGTCAGAGGCTCAGAGCATAGGTTGCTATTGCTAGCAGCGTTAGCTAAGGTGTAAACAAAGCCAGAGCCGTCCATTTCCCTTGCACGACCTGCCGACTGAAAATTTTCCTCGTCGAATTTTACACATAATGGAGAATTTTCTTCTATGATGATATACTAATGATTATTCTCTATCTGTAACGAATACGATTACACAGGCAAAACTCTGTCGCCAAGATGCAGAATGGTAAAGAATTACAAGCACATGTCAAACTGTCAACCACTCGTCGGCAGGATCAGTTTGCTCAGGATGTGGGAAAACGGTGGAGGGATGGATGCACACGATGTTACAGGGCGTGAACAGAGCAAGGCAACCTTTGTGTTTCACTAATCTGATGACGAGATGCGCCGGATCTTGCAGACCAGATGGGCGGTGGGGAGGTCGAGCTGGCTGCCGCCGTCCGACTTGATGAGGTCACGGACCTGGTCTCTCGGGGTGGAGATGCAGGTGTGGAAGGTGGCGAGGAAGGGTGGGATCGGCATGGACAGCGCCGAGAGGACGTTGCTCAGGTACTCTATGTCCGCCGCCAGCTGCTGCGCTCCTCGGTCGGTGATGTAATGGATCCCTCGCAGCTGCTCCATGAACAACGCTGTGGCGCCTTCCGCGACCTGGTTCATCATGGAAACAGAGATCAGAAACAGTTCTAGATTAATTCATCAAAAGATTGGGTTTGGTGTTTGTGTTGCGGCCAGATTATTGTGGTTTTATGTAATGTTCTATTCAGTTGCAATGCATGTAATTCTAAATGGTTGACTCTTCTGTACAGAATTTGCAAAAGTCGCACAGTGTGAAGTATGAATATGGTTTTGTCGATGGCATGTTGCGAATGTACACAGCATGATGAAAAAAAAATGCTTTGAATATATTACCTTAAATATCCATTCAGTAGCGAAGAACTGAGCCTCCTCGTTGCCAGCCTCACTGCCTGAGATACCTTCTGCAAGTGGCTCCAACTGCTGGGGTAAAGTTAGGAGATACTCCCCGACACTGGTCACATATGCCTGCGGGTAGGCACTGAAGCTTGGAAGGGGAAGGCCACCCTGTTCCTCCACCGATGACCAAATTGGGAGGCGAGCAACCTCATTGAGACGCTGTCGGACTTTAGATATGAGCACGTCATAGACGAGTTCATTTACTGTGTCTGAGAAGGCCGCAACTCTTTGTGATGTGAGAGGTAGAGCATGGAACCTTGGATCTTTTGACTGTATAACAGAAATGTTATCTTTAAATTAGCCATGAAGACAAACAAGGAGTTACTTGTGATACTTGGGAAATTATAGGCCAAAAAATAGGTTCTATGCCACATATGAGTAGCTTAAAAAAATGCATAATAGAAAAGGAAAGCTAAAAAAGATCTCCGAATTTCCTATAAACCCAGATAATCTAGCTTAATACTACCACCTAAGTTTGCAATCAGGCTGTTCAAACAAATCATGGACTTGCTAAAGACCTAGAACAATCAGAGAAACATGTGATAACTCTAGTGTTGTGACACTAGCAAGATAATTTAAAAATATATAACTTGCCTGTTCTAGTACAGTGAAGAGCTTCTTAGACTTGTCTGGTAGATCGGTGAGGCGAATAGCTGCAATATCAAGTGCTGCCCTCCCTGTGATAGGCACTTCTGCATTCTCATCACCATTTGCTGCAGTTGATTTATCTAGGCTAGAACCAAAACCTGAAATAGAAAAGTTGGTTCCAATCCTAGCAAGAGTAGCCCTTAAAGAAGCTTCAAAAACGGAGGTTCTGCTAGTTAGGCAATCAGCAACTGTAAGAATCTGCAAAGCACCCTGGACAATAGACCATTCTTCCTCTTCAGAGACATCGACCAATCGTTGTGCTTCTTTTTTCTCTAGTCCTGCTTCCTTTTTAGAGGAATCACTATGTGCAGTATTATCCACCCCACATACAATCCTAAGGGATTTTAAAGTTTCTTGTAGGTTCGATATGTACTGCAGCATAATGTCATCTAGAGCCAATACCAGTTCATCTGCCTCTGAACCACCAGTAAGACTAATGCATCTCTCGACAGCTGCTTCAAGAAGCACTATAATTTGTGGGATGGATTCCTCCATTCTACGAACAGTTTCACTCAGCTCTATACCCTGTGCACCCACACCACGAGCAATGGCCCCACGGATATCTATACCAGCCATCTCAGCAGAAAGTAAAGCACGCTCCATTTGCCCATACCTACATAGCATGAAACACCACTGGCTGAGTACTACAGCAATAGCAACAAAAAAAAATCTCACCAATGCAGTTAACTGCATGCAACAGAATTTTTCACAAGTTTTTTTTTTACCTTGCTTTAAAAGTCTCATATGGGGAATAAATAGCTTTCAATGTATTCAGCAGAACTACAAGATCTGACTCTGAAAATAAATGTTGGATGTTCCGAGCAAAAGTGCCCGTCATGTTGTGCAGGTCGATCAGTGCTCCAAGATGCTTATTCTGCAATTTGGTACTTTTTGGCAAGTCACCTGATAGAACATCTAGTATACCTGGGTACACAGGACATAAAATCAATTTATTGTTACGAAAGAAGTACGCATATGTGGCAAACAAGTAATATCCTTTTTTAATTGAACAGAGAAAAATAAAACATGTAATTCAATCATGAAATTAGTATAGACATACAAAAATGAAATAATATGAGAAGTTTATGCATTACCTTTTGCAACAGATCTAGTTTCAGGAACAGCATCTCCAGTTGCTAGGTTGACACGAGAGACAAAGCTTGAATTCAACTCACTCATGGTTTCAACAAGTACTTTTGGGACTAGTGATTTGTATTCTTCAGGGAAAGCAGTCAGGCACCTTCAGCATTAGCATTGTAGAACATCCATTAATTTTTGGTGTAGCAAAAATATTGTCTGAATACAGCTCAAAGATGCTGCCAAAAATTGGCTTCTGTTTGCAAGGGCAAACATTGCTGATTCAGAACAAAAGACAACAGGGTACAATGAACATACCACTTCCATTCTTGTTCAAGGTATAGTAGTGTCTCATCATAGAAATTTGGAAGCCAGCTAGCAAATGAGAGACTGTTTATGCTTTCTCCACCATACTTCTCCATCTCTACCCGCTTAGCTCTCTGTTTTAGATCAAAATCTTCCCAAAGTTTCTTTAGAGGCTTGACATGGATCTTAGTATATTGCACCTCCAGTGACTTGAATCTGCCAATACGTATCAGTATTCCACGAAGATCTTGCACAGCATCGACCTTCCAACCAAAATTTGTAGGCTTTAGATGAAATAGAGATGCCTGTACTACTGTTTAACAAATATAAGTGAGATTAGTAAGAAAAACCTTGCGGTTAGAAAGTGCATCCACCAAACGAGGTTGAACCATGTCATCTAGCCGTTCTTCCAATACTTCAAGCTGCTTTCTCACATTAGCAAACTCTGCAACCTGAAAGCAACTTTTATATTAGCAAAACAAATAGCTTCCGTATATAAATTACAGTGTACTGTGCATGTTTGTGTGAGAGAGTACAATACCTCACCAACTGCCGACAAGCAATGTCTCATGGTTGCCAGGGTTTCTGCAGCTTTTGGAAGATCACCACTAGAAAATACATCCTCAACACTTTGGCTCAACTGAGCTAGTCCAGCCGCATCCTGCCATTCCAACCAACAAGCTGTTAAATCTATTAAAAGATAACCTACCACTGTGAGTGAAGCATTTACTTCAGTAACATGCACCATAGTCCACATACTACTTACCTGTAATGTTGCATATGCCGCTTCCATGCGTTGTTTCACAGTATCAATTCGTGCTAGTGCAGTTATTGACTCTGCAGATGAGCCCTCAGCCTGATTGAAGAAATCATCATCATCAGTACTTAGCTACCTACAGAATTTATGAAATGTAGATGGGACTGAATACCTAGTTAGTTGATCATACATGCATATGTGTCATATTTCATTCATTAACACCCAGTATTCAGCATTGGCCGTTAGAAAGAAAGAAGTTCTAGTGCTAGCAAATTCATTCCAGTGTATTCTACAAAATGTCAAGCTAAATGATATGAGAAGATAACGCTACAAGTAACAAGAAGTACATGCTACAGGAGAAAATGTTTTGCTTGCGATTTGATGTAGCATCCTGACCTATCACCTATATGAACTAAACGATATAAGCGATGATATTCCATTATAATAGACTATAGGCATAGTTTTATGGGCATCACTGAACTGCTGGATTTGAATGTCCTCTACAGCATACTCAAAGTTTACATGCACATAACTGAATTGCATAAGTACACAGCATTATAACATCCCGACACATGCAAGGATTTTGCCAACAGAACTCCAGCTTGGTTTTGCCAAGCCCACGCAAATTCTGACATCAGTTTCAGTTAACAGAGATGATCAAATTAACATCTCATTTGATAAAAGCGTACAACGATAAAATTGACATGGCTAAATACAGTTCTAGCTGCACGCGCTATTCAATGCAAAGCGTACAAGGATAAAATTGACATGACTAAATACAGTACGTGAGATCCAGATCCAAGTGAAAAACAGGGGTACTAAAAGCGGCCAGAGGCTGAATCATACGCATAAATGAATCAAACTAAAACCTATTGTGCCAAATTGGTTCAACATTTGCTCATTCGCACCAACTATTATCGCAAGTTCGTAATCCTCCAAAATGATCTGGGTTTCGCGTGATACACGTACAATTGTGCACGAATGAATGTGAGATCCAGATCAACTAGCAGGCGAGCCAGGGGAGCGGGGTACCTGGGAGAGCGACTGGAGGACGGAGGCGAGATGGGACCGGAGCGAGACGGCGTCGTCGCGGAGGCGGAGCGCGTCGCGGCAGGCGAGCGGACGCGGCGGAGCGCGTCGGCGCTGTCCCGCTCGAGCGCCGCCGCGGCGTCGTCGGCGGCCGAGCGGAGGCGCTCCTCGGCGTCGGCGAGGAAGCGGTCGAGCGGCTCCGACGGGTGGCGCGCGTCCAGCGCCGCGTTGATCCACCGCTTCGGGTCGAACCCCTCCGCCCCGAACTCCGACGCGTCCACCACCACCATTTTCCGCCTCCCCTCCCACTCGCTGCGCCTCCTCCTCCTCCGCCGCCGCCGCCGCGGCTCGTCGTGGACTTGGGCGAGGGAGACGAGGAGTGGCTTTGAGTTCGCTGGATTGCTACTACTCCTTTTGCTAGGTGGGAGAGTCTTCCGTCTCCGCGGCTACTCGTAGCTAACGGCCGCCATGGGAGGGATCACCTCGGTGGAGTTCGGAGGGGAAAACGCCTGCCAAAATGGCGTGTTCTCTCGTGGGAGACGGAGTGTATTTTGCAGTGGTTTTTCCTCCAAAATTTATGACTTGTTGTTTCCAGCCATCATGTTTTTATTAGTATCAACCAAAATATAATTTATATGTGAAACTTTTAGATCAGTTCTAATTAACTTAAAAATAAGCGGCTCTATTTGATGGGCCTGTTCGGCTGCTGCTTTCGTGACTGTACCGTGATCGACACAAATAGTGTCGCACTCACTGTGCGTAGCCGCAACTACAACCGCTGCAGCCAGCCTGTAAAACGCTCCCTATAGCCTTAGTTATGACCACAAGCAGCGGCGTTACACCCTTAACACCAAAAAAAAAATATAAGTCCGTACAACCACTGCCATCATAGGTGAACCCAGTACGAAAATTATCGAGGGTCCTTATGCTCATCTGAATCATGAAGCAGCTTTCTCATGTATTCGATTTAGTGTCCCACATGGTATAAATACATAACAGTATCCAATGACCCCTGTTGACCGAATAGGAACATGCTCAATTCTGAAAAAAAAATAATAAACAATTTCGGAAGTGGTTGATATTCCATAGAAAATAAAATGTGATGGAATATGATTTTAGGGTAGAGTTTTACATTTCTACTTTTAGCAGCTTAAAGAAAATGATGAAAAATACACCTAGAAAATTTTAAAATGAAGTTTAAAATTTTCAGTTTTTAACTGCAACTTGTAAATCAAAGAGCAAATGACGAGGGTAGAAATGAAGATGCACTTCAGTTTCAGATAAAACGAGAATGCACTTCAATTCAGTTTTCGGATACAAACAGGTGCCAAGAAGGTCGAAAATGTACATTGCGGATGGGTAGTACAAAAGCAGCTACAGAGTGAACCATACATAGTTTACTGAACTGAGCACACCCGCAATACCAGCTGCAAACTCAAACGAACTTGGAGATGAACACATGCGGACGATGTCGCGTAGTAATAGCGCGAGACCGCGCGGTCTCGCGGACGGAAAGAGTGAGACCGAACGGTCTCGCGAAAGGAAAGAGCGAGACCGAAACAATGTCGCATAATGAAACAGCGATACCGAATGTGTTGTCAATGGTTTCGTTTAAGTAGTGATTGATTACCATAATTAGTGATTAATTAATGATAATTAGGGATTAATTAGTCGCTAATCAATGTGATTAAACATTAATCATTGGCTCTGTCGCAGCCATGCCGTGCGGTCTCACAAATTGCTTGTGCGAGACCGTACGCTCTCGCGGCTCACCAATACGAAACCGTGGCGCATCGTCACCTCACGTCATTCTCATACAGTGGATTAGTGATACCGTATCGCTTTCGCACTTTCATCCAGCGACGATGGTATATTTTTATCAAAAAATTTATAACCCGAATATTTATAAGAAAAATATAAATAAACAGTATATTTTCAAATTTAATTCTCGTCCGCATCGTCATACCCACGTCATTTTCGCACAACGATCGTGCAAGATCGGACGTATATTTCTGCCAAAACAATTGCATCCCGAATATTTTTGATAAAAAAACAAATAAATAGTATATTTTCAAATTTCTTTCCACATATCTCGACTAGGTCGTAGCGTTGAAGATAGTCCTCATAACTTCAGAGCTCACATTTCACAACAGTGGGGCGCACTAGAGACTACACCCGAGTGCCCCACTGGATTATTGTATTATTACCTCAAATCAGTCACAGTATCTTTAAGCATTACATGATCACACATATTTACATACATGTATACATAGATGTACACATACAAAAACATTTCGAGCCATGCCCCACCCCGAGGGAAAAAGAATTGCTGAGCACACAAAACTGGCTATCTACATGAACATGATTGATGAGCAAAACTAGCCTAGGGTTAGAGCATTATTGGAAGCTATACAGATGCCACGGCCACAACACGTGCTAGCGTTGGTAAACTGCCGGATCAGCCGTCCACAACTCCAGTACAAAGAGAACACAAGAACGTCTTGTGGAAACAACTGAAGCTTCGTCCGCATACAGGCAGTTCTTCCTCACTCACTTGTTACCCTGGAGTGAGAAAAGTTGCTTCAGCAAGATGGGATAAAATCATGCTATAAGCACCTAGAAAGTGAGTAACTGAAGTATTACATGAAAGGGAGATGGCAACTCTGTGGAGATCCAAGATTTTCCATGCCTTCAGACTTAATTGGGTCCCCACCAGAATTACATGATGACAGCAAGCTCAGCTGCAATCAGGTAGAGTCAAAATGTCAGGATATTGCACTATAACAAATCCAAGTCAAATGCAAGTGTTGTGTAGAACACAAAATATGCCCTTATTGACATAGCTAATGCATTTAATATCTGTAGAAACTATATACCGCGAAACCATGATAATAATATCCTATTTAGTTATTCAGGAAAAGAGAAGTTCCATAGAAAGTTTCTATGGCTGTTGTAGCCAGCCCAATCAGGATCAAATCCTCAGTGAAAAGTAAGTTTGAGAGGACATGGATGCGGTCAACTTGACACTAGATATCCAGAAGAAAACAGGTGGATGAGCGTAAGCATGTGGTAGGCAACTAATGCAATCTGATCACCGTAATCATGAAATTAGCCAGTCAATTGTTTGTTATTTAAAACATTATTAGCTACCCCAAACTTCGAACACAAATTCAGCTAACAAGAACCCTAACCGCAATAAGCCAAAATGGCAAACCTTAACGCTAGTACTGTTTTCTAGTACAGTTCAAACTCTAAATTACTCATAACATGTTTAGATAGCTACAAGATGCAGAATATCAGTGGAGAACAAATATAGAAACAGAACAACTTACATGTGCCGTAAAGTTGGGGCTAGTTAAGTTCATCGACAGATTTCTCATCAGCAGTAGTACCTGTCAATTTGTCATATCAACTAGTGTTCATTGCAAGTGAAATAAAATAGTTATGTGAAGAAAAACTAGAAGTAATAATGGTCCGGCCGTCCATAAAATAGAAGAACATGAATTGATTGAAACCAATGCAGTAGAATGGTGAAAAAGAAAAAAGAAAAAGAAAACCAACCAGGACTTGGGACAACCTATATATATATTGATACAATGAATTCCTACTGTGTTTAGCATAAAATATACGAATAACTTCTTTCAAGGGTGGAAAGTTGCAGCAGATGATTTTTCAGTTAAGGGTAAGAGCTATGCATGGAAGAGAATGCAAAGTCTTATTTTGGCCTTACTGAACAAAAAAAGGCTTCTAAGAACAACAATAGTGAAGTGAAATGTTGGTGTCACTGAAACTTTTACAGCTGCTCTACAACTGGGGCCCCATAAATGCACATCTGTCTAACATTTCCACTACTTCAAAATTAAGAATATCTGTGTTGGGAAAAGGATACGATATAATCATAGAACATTCAGAAACTATATCTCAAATCTCAAGAAACATACCGTTTCAACATCAATTGGATCCATCGCCTTTAATGTCTGCAAATGCCCACTAGTATCTGGATCAAATATGCTTCCCAGAAAGCTGTATACTTGCGCAAAATCTGGCATAGCTGCATGTGTAACCAGAGAGGAACAAAATTATAAAAATATAGTGGAATAAAGCACTGAAGCTTACCTCAAGGAATATTTAACAACTTAAATATGATATAATATTTCACAATAAGTAATTAAAGGACTTGTTGCATGACAAAATAACATTTTTCAAATTTCAATACACGTGAAACTATACGTATGTGAGTAGTCAGGCCTCAAAAGTAGATGATTACTTGCAACCATGCAAACAACATGAGAAACTTAGTTTCCATTGACTATAGAAGACTAGTCTAAACCCCCCATCAGGGATCATCAATTATGAAATGTGATGCCTTTGTGGAACCAAATCATTAACTAAGTTTCGACACCATTGGTCCAACATACAAACTAAGCTGTTGATCAACATGCATTTGCCAAGATAGGTCTGCAAACCGTATACTAAATAAAGGAAACTCACCACGTAGTGGTCGAAGCATATTTTCTTGTTCAACTGCTTCAGAAGTTGGCCAAGTAGTAGAAGGACTCTCTATGCTACTAGAGCAGTTATTTGTAGCAACAGCACCTGTACCTGCCAAATATAGTTCGTCAATGGCATTTGTTGGATTTTCTCATTAATTTTGGGCAGAGGTTTATGAGCATAGTAGGTAAACATACCTTGCGTGCGACTTGCACTTAAAGGTTGAGCAATAGAATTGTCCCAGGAGGGTACTACAGCACTGGCATTTGTATTTCTGATGACAGGAGATGTATCCATGGACATAACACAACCTTGCTCCCCCAGAGGAGGGGGTTGTGATATAGCAGCTGGCGAAACTGCACAAGCTAAATAATTCCGATTACTACTTCCCAACTAGAAATAGTTGATGGCAAAAAATATTACAAGACTGAGGCTGCTGAGCAGTACAAACCATTTTTAGAGGCCTTCTGTGGATATGGATGAGCTGCCTTCCGCTTTGGCCTGGGTGGAGGCAGATGTTCACCTGTACCATTTTTCTGAACCTTCAAAAAGTATTTTTGTGCATGGCTCCTTATCTGTCAAAAGAACAGCTTTTTAGATTTTGCAGAGAGAAACCAAAATGGTGTAGGAGCATTTCATTTTAATTGGCACAAAAAAAAACATCTTTTAAACTTGTAGGATACTAATATGCATTTTGAACTTCCCGAATATGGTCATACTCCCAACCGTTCAGCATAGGGTAGTTGTGCCTGCTAATGAGCACTTACTATATTTCAAGTTTGCAAATGTAATTTAACTTCGCGCTCGAGAAGTGTAATCCAAGTTGATTTGACTTGAAACTATATTTGAACTAGGTGCATAGATTACAGTTGCACAGAAATGCCTGTTTCTTTTTAAAAAAATAAGGAAAGTGAAATTCCAAGGCTTCAAGCATAGCGCTTCAATTTTCATATCAGGCATAAGATTCTATAAGCCAATAAAATGACAACAATTAACAGACAGAATACAATGGTGTGTTTCAAATAATATGTGGCATGCATAAATTTCAAATGATGTGTGACACTGCCAACCAGATACATATAGAACGCCTCAAATCAAACATCAACACGCCACTCCAAAGGCTAGCAGAGAAGAATGAAAACGTTAACTTGAAAGGTAGCTATGAACCATACCTGTATCACAGTTTTTGAGCCAACATATGCTTCAATCTTTTTCCAATCACGATCAAACCTAAATCAAACAAAAGAAAAGGAAGCACATTTAAGAGGTGTGTACACAACATTGACCACCCTAATTACAATTAATCGACAAGAAAATTTTAGCGATCAAATAAATTATACAGAAAAGTCACCCTAACAGCCATGTGTATGATATGTAGCTAGTTAAGTTCGAAAAGTTTAGCAGTAACCAGCAACATTAAGAGATATAAGTCTTATAAAATAAACAGGCCCACGTTAATTCAAATTACAAGTTCAATAAGATTACCACTACTGTTGTATGTTCCCACACTGTCAATATCTGTCAATCCTCTAATAATAATGTTAGATCTCAAAGGTTGATAGTGATAACAAACCAGCACATCCACATTTTAGAACTATTTTTTCTCTGAATTATTCCAAGATGCACCCTTTACCGTGTCCAATCCTACCATGCAAAAACAACCAACAAGAGACATTAACAGAAACCTTTCTACTGAAAACATCTCGATCCAACCTATCCCCACTACTGTCATGTTTTCCTTTGGCTAGCCTATAGAGATCAGCCTAGTGCAAAGGAAAACTGGTCTGAATGAATACCCACACTGTCCAGCGTTTCAAATAACCGGTTACATAATAGTAATACTAAGATGCAAGACTGCTGGAAGCCTATGGCACAAACTTGGTATGCTCGAGAAAGCTAACAGTTCAGGTAACCTATTAGAATTCCTGACAAGTATGATATTGGAAGTTCAAAGCTTGCAACAACTCTGGCCAATCTGCTTCACATAAAGGACTGTTTCAGGATGAAAACTGTTATCTGTCACCTGCTAACAAAAATCATCAAGTGATCCCTTGCATTTGGATCTATCGAGCAAAACAACCACACTATATGCTTATTAACAGGTGGGTATTCTAACATTTGATATCGTTGCATATTGCTCTTTCCCTTATTTATAACCTTTTCAATTTCTGTACAGGTTGTACCACCTATATCCCTTTATTTCTTTTTTGGTTTAGCCCTACATGGCATTTTGTAGCACATTTTAACTTCCATTAATACAATGTTTATCAGGTAGAGCGACCTCTATCATCCCACATAAAAAAGGAAGCAATGAAATGCTTGTTTTAAACTACCATCAGATGCTAATTGAGTTCAGGAAAAATAAATATTGTAACCCTAACATGCAGGAAATTCTATAACCACTGGTACTTTTAGATAATACCAACAGCACTCTTCCCAAAATTAAACCCAGCAACTTGGTTCACAAATCCAAGGATCAGAATATCATAAACCTCCCTACTCCTACAGCTACAACGAGATTGTACTTCCTCCGTCCAAAAATAAACCAACTTTTGTAAATGAATATAGACATAGCCTATGTCCATATTCACATACAAAAGTTGGTTTATTTTCGGACGGAGGGAGTAGGCATGAAAGAAGCACGCCTGTCAAGCTACTGGCCCCTACTGAACGCATGGATTCTAGCACCGTAATTCAGTTAAAAGATCAATCGAAAATCAAAACATTATAGTCTACCCAAAATGTGAGACCTAGAAGGTAGTGCCTCCCAACCACGACTGCTCAGCTCAACAGATTCGACCACCCAATTCGACCCAGCAGGCTAAACCTATCCTCAATCGAACACCCCTCCAAAAAGGCCGTCTTTCAAACTACCCAGGGTTAGCATTCGCAGGAGGAGCAGATGCACAATCGCATCCAAACTCCACAACGACACAGACGCCACCATACAAGATTATTAAAAAAAAAAAGCAGCACGAAAGCCGCCAAACTATCCCCAACCACGGGGGCGCGCCGCGCGCGCGCAGAGATAAGAGGGAGAGCGAGAGACGGGGGCAGAATTGGGGGGCACTCACAGCTGCAGCGCCTCGAGGAACTTGTCGTGCTCGGGCTCCGTCCAGCTCTCCCTCGACTTGGTGATGGTGTACGGCTTCCTCACCTTCCTCGCCTCCTCCCCCATCGCCGCCGCCGCCGCCGCCGCCGCCGGCACGGCCATCGGCGGCTGCAGCGGCGCAGCCACCACCTGCTTCTCCTTCTCCTTCCCTCCTCCTCCCCCTCCCCCATCCCCACCTCCCACGCCGCCCGCGACGGCGGCGGCGGCGGAGACGACGGAGGCATCGATCGGATTGGGCGTCGCGCTCATCGAAACCATCAGCCGGGGTCTCTCTCGCGCGCGCAGGATTCGCCGCGGCCGCGAGCTAGGGTTTGGGTGCTTGTGCGTGCGTGCGTACGTGTCGATGCGGGGGGACGAAGCGAAGAGAAAATAAAAATGCGAAATGCGACGCTGTGCGGTGCGCGATGTGGATGTTTCTTTATACTTCGGGGCGCTTCGTTGCTGGCCACAAGAGGGGGCTGAGGCTGACGTGGAGGGCCCACGTGTCAGTGAGAGAGAGGGGTGGAGTTGGTTGGGTTTGGGTTGGGTTTTGTGCACGTCCCACGCAGCGTCACACGGAATGATTAGTTTGTGCTGCTGCGGTGGAACGTGTCCTGTGTGGTACAGTGCAGGGCAGTATTTTTTTTTTTTTTGACACGAGTGCAGGGCAGTATTGGTTGACTACTCTGTGTAGCTTTTTTTTTTCTCTTCCCTCGGAGGCAGGCCTAAGCTGTTTATGGGCCGAACAGGAGCAGGCCAGATTTGGGCCTAAATTTTGAGCCCAAAACTAAACTAAACAAATATTAGGTAGTGTTCTTTTTCTCATTAACATTTTACTTCGGTTTCCATTAGCACGCTTTTTAAATAAACTAATAAACAACATGTTTCGTGCAAAAAGTTTTATATGAAAGTTACTTTAAAATATCAAATGTATTCATTTTTCAAGTTTGTAGTAATTAAAACTCAATTAATCATATGCTAATAGCTTTCTCATTTTACGTGCTCGCTTTTAATCTTAATCCAAAGCAGAAACGAACGGGATATTAGATTGGTTGAAGTTTGTGAGAAATGATTTTTCTCTGTGACCCTGTTTGGTATTGCTCCAAGTTTATGACATTCTTACCAGGAACGAATTTATATATGAAATAAAAGTTATTTTTATCTACGGTATAAACAAGATGTCTTTGTCTCTAACAAAACAAATGTCTCAATTACTTTGATCTACCATCGGGTCAACTTTTAAGGATTTCTAGCGTTAACGTTCTCTTTGTTTAAGTTTATAATAAACCATAAAATTTAAGCATGAACGAAAAACAGGTTTTTCATTTGGTTTTTCAAAGCCATAAATCACTTTTACACCATTAAGCCAAAAACTAAGTTAGATAAGCTTTTTTTTAATGTAAAGTAGATTTATGACTTCACCCTTAAACTCAAAACTTTATTCACCGGTTTATAAATCATATAAGAAAAAAGATAACTTAAAAACCTAAACCCAAAAAAAGGCCATAAGAATTGAAGCTATGCCAATGTCAAACAAAACACGCTGCCTCTGTTTGGAGCAGTACTAGTAAGCTTACTACAAAGTATTTCTTCCGTTCTGTAAAAACCCAACCTAGTACTAGACAGTATAACATATTTTAGTACTACGAATCTAGACATATCTCTGTTAAAATTTGTTGTACTAGAATATATCAGTATTGGATTCGTTTTTTTATGGAGGGAGCAGTAATCTGTAATTCGCCATTGCTTTCTCTTCAAACTGTCAACAAACACGCTGCCTCTGATCAATTCAGAACTACTCTGTATAAGCTGGTACAAAAATGGGTCTCGATTGCCTGTTAGTTTAACTTTTTCCTATTCCCATAAGGTTGACATAGAAAGTTGCTGTCGGTCACCCGCACCGTCCTCTACTCCTCTCAATGTCAGATACTCAGATTCAGACATGTGGTTGTTGCATGAACAGTACTACTTTGAACACAGCAGAATTGCAGAAAGTTTCAGTGGCATTCCTGTTGTTGCAGAAAGTTTAAGCCTGAAGCTTCTTCTCCCCACACAAAATCAATGCGGTTGATAGCACAGCTCGATCAGTCTGAAAGCGTTTACTCCTATGTCCCATTGATGACTCAGCAATTCTGAATCACCTGAAATCCTGAATACTTCGTATACATTTTCCTGTGAGCTCACTGCTGAAATTGCTGATGTACCGAGTACGACAGTAGTAGTAGGGCTGTGTTTAGATCCAAAGTTTGGATCCAAACTTTAATTCTTTTCCATCACATCAACCTGTCATACACACAACTTTTCAGTCACATCATCTCCAATTTTAACCAAAATCTAAACTTTGGATCCAACTAGCCACTGCCTAGAAGGGAAGGGGCATGGAGACAGACCGGTAGATGCAAGTAGGTGATGAGCATTGAAGATCTTCAGAACAGTGAAAGGACAAAATACACCAAAACCGCCGCTCAAACTCAAATCTGTGTTTAGATTAGGTATCACAAATTATCTTATTACTCAAATTTTTAACCGCAAAAAAAGAATCTAATTAGTACTCCGTACAGTACTAAGCAGATTTTATAAAAAAAAGAGAGAGAGAGAAAGGTGATGGTGCTTGTGCGGTGAGTGAGATAAGCACTGGGGAAGAAAAATCCTGTGCCTGCCTGACAATAACTCAACTCCAAGGAGGCAGTGATATTTTTGGATTTTTTTTAAATATATTCATCAGTTTGGTGGTCGACCCACGGAAATACTAGGTCATAGAAAAACAGCAAAAAGGCATCTTTTGCGGGGTTTGGTTACAATTTCTTATTCCAATTTTAAAACCAAAAGAAAAGGGAAGAGGAAAGGGAATGAAAGATGGCCTTTCTCTCTCTCCTTCGCTCTCATCAGCTCGAGCCCCGACAGCAAGTGTGAGCTACTGAACTCGAGACCCTCCTGTCGCGCGGCGCGGCGCGGCGCGGCGAGAGTGGCCTTTTGATCCGACGAAGCTAGTAAGTTCCCTCGCTCATCCGATCATCTCGTCCGATCTGTGAGCTGGGTTGCTGATTGATCGTAGTTGGGCTCCATGAGCATCAGGGTTTGGCCGACCTGATTGATGAGGTTTTACTTGTTTCCTGGTTCTTGGGTGGCTTCTTGCTTTTGATTGGATTATTTTTTCTTTCTAGATTGATATATCCAATCTGATAGATATCTCTTGGGTTCAATTTTCACTGATGAGTAAAGATCCCCAGGTGGTCGTGTTCTGAGTTAGGACTGGGTAGGAAAAAAAAGCCCCTTTAGATGGATTCATCCAAGATCCGATTAGTTGATTGGCTAAATCTGTTTTTGGAATCTGTTGGTTACCCAGGTGAGGTTATTGGCAAAAAAAAAGACGGTTACTTTGGTCCCCAAATGGCAGGGCATGTAAAAGTTTAGCTTATCTGCGACTAATCAGCTATGTGGTGTGTTCCTTTGTTTCTTTATTGACTGGTCGATCAGTTCGATTCCTTAGAAAGCACTCATTCTGAGTACCGTTCTACCAAGTACCAACGGATCACCTCGATTCGATGAAAAGCAGTTTATATTTTTCGGATTCTAATATGGAGTTAAAGAGGTTATAGGAGTTGGGAACTTTTAGAGGCAGATCAATTACACTGAAAGATACACACTGATGATTGCGTTGGAGGGACCCTCCTTTGGTTTGCAGTTGTGAAAACACACTGCTGCTTGCTTCTTATCCAGTCCATTATCGGTAGTCACTTTCATAAGCCATTTGCTGATTGGAATTGGAATCCGTGTCCAGAAGATCCTAGTTTTTAGGCATTAATTGTGATGAGATGTAAGGAATTCAAACGTGATCGAAATATATCCTTACAGGGGTTGTTAAGATCTGTATACATTTGCTGTCCAAAAATTTTAAAACATAACTGCATGTTTCCATCTTAGAACATGTGATGCAGCTCTAAATATCAATCAGGCAAGAAGTGCAATGTTTTTATCATCTTGTTGGTTGCTACAAGTTGTTTTGAATTTTTTCTTGTCATGCGAATGCATGTTGCTGGACTCCTACAATAATTTTCTGCTACTTGTTTTCTTTGAAGCCTTTAATCAGTCTAAGACCCTGCCAATGTCCATTTGGAGATAGGATGTCGGAACAGCAGGATAGTACTAGTAAAAGCTCTAGCTCAAGCATCAGCAGCAGTACACAGGAGAGCGAGGAGGAGGTATCTATAACTATAGGTAGCCTCCTCGCCCAAGCAAAGAACAACAGTGGGCATAGTCTTGGAAGGCGCCTGTCTCAATTGGGTTCAATCCCGGTAATATACAGTCATCAATATTTTTCTTTGTCCCCCCCTTGGCATTTGTTCCCTTGAACTCATCTTGAGCTGTACCATGATTAAATATAGGAATTCTCTCTCAATTGTACATAAATATTCCAATACAGTACTCAATATAATAACTAATACGATAATTATTACAGTTTTTAACTGCAGATTGTTAAATAAAAAAATAAAGTTCTTAATTTACAATAGTGTGCCTTCGGCTAAGTTTTATGACAAGTTACTAATACCCTCATGTATGGCAGCACACTCCTCGAGTTAATGGAAAAATCCCTAATCTTGATAATGCAACTTTGGATCATGAAAGATTGTCGGAAAGGTAAAAAAACAGACCTCCCTCTCTCTCTCTCTCTCTCTCTCTAGAACAGTATGGCCATTGCGCTTTCTTATACTTCTCATTTGTCCTGATCCTTCTTGACAGGTTGGGAAATTATGGTTTGGCCGAGTTTCAAATAGAGGGTGATGGAAATTGTCAGGTTTGTTTTACCATTGAACCTAAATCATCATTTCATTTATAGATACGGTGCCACATCATCTACACTATTTCAGAGTAACATTTTGAAGCAGCTGATATTTTTTTTATTTACTGTTTTAAGGCTGCTGCCATTATCTTATACTGAATAGTGAATAATAGATTGGCCTACATTCTTTTGAAGATTAAGTGGCCTGTGTTGTTTGATCTTTATAGCTGATACTACGAGGTGTTTAGTAGAACTACACCTTCACCAGTCTGTACTTAAACCTGTTCCCTTTTCACTTGATGCCATATTGTTACAGTTCCGAGCTTTGGCAGACCAGATATTTCGCAACCCCGATTATCACAAACATGTGAGAAAGTTAGTCATGAAACAGGTGGATTTCTTGCCTCAATCATGCACTGTCATGAATATGCAACTGTGCTGAAACACTATCCCTGTTTTTCAGCTCAAGGAATTCAGAAAACAGTATGAAAGCTATGTACCTATGGAATATAAAATCTACTTGAAGAAAATGAAAAGGTTCTAATCCACCATCTGGAGAGTTTTTCCATTACTTTTGGCCTACTTACTCATACTTCATAACCATCACCTTGCAGATCTGGGGAATGGGGGGATCATCTGACTTTACAAGCAGCTGCAGACAGGGTAATGTTAGCTGTTGTGGTGTTATGATGGTTGAATAGTTTGTGCGAATACATCTTTTTTTATGCAGATCTTTCTGATTGTTGAACTTGTTCATCGTTTATACCTTAAATCCTACTTCAGGACATCAAATGAAACTGATAAATGCATATATTTATTATCATTGGCTTATTGCTGGCTAACATCCATTATAATGTCCTTAGGAAGATACCTGCAGTTTACCTGTTTGATAACATGTCATTGTTTCATACCGTTTGGTTGAACCATATAAAGAAGAAGTGACCAGTCAGGTTTTAATTTGTATTGATATTCATATACCCCCATTTGAACTGTCATTCAAGATGAACACATTGTCTGTCACCTTGGACATCCTACCATTATATATCATGTTTCTAGATCATCTAACACCCTTTTATATCTCCAACTGTACACAGTTTGGTGCCAAAATTTGTTTGTTGACGTCATTCAGAGACACCTGCCTAATTGAGATAGTCCCCAGGGATGTGACTCCCACAAGGGGTGAGAACTGGGATGCTGTGTTGCTCCGATCATCACATACTTAGTTCCATGCGACGTTTTTTATCTCACCGACGGTATCTGATTCTTGCATGACCCGCATTTTGTAGAGTTGTGGCTAAGCTTCTGGTGTGAAGTGCACTACAATTCCTTGTACGCAACTGACGGTGAGTGTCTTTCTTAGACTTTGTGAACATCGAATTTGCGCTTATGATTCTTACATCATTAAACTTTAACATTCCCTACTATGATATTTTGCATTGTTAGTTCTGAATGTGCTCCTGTTATGTACAATGCAGATCTCCTAACCCGCAAAACCAAGAAGAAGCATTGGTTGTTCTAGGGCGTCTCACCTCGAGCTTCCTTGAGCTTCTGCTGCTGCAGTTCTTTTCCCTTCAAGTTAGCAGCATCTGTGGTGCTTACTAGTTTTACTACCATGGCAACCCAGCCGGCACTGCAATTCCCTAACCTGAAAGAAGAGCTTATGTACAGTTTAACTTTCAGTAGTATGTTTCGCAAGGTACAACACCTGGAACTGTGCAACTTTCAGATCCATGAGTCCCATGTTCTACCGGGCGAGATGTAGTTTTGTTTTTGCATAGTATATTGTGATCTATCCAGGTGCTTGCTTTGTAAAATCATCATGTGAGCTGGCTAGATTTTTTTACCATATATAAGCTTCAGTTGAATTCTCGAATTCCAAAGATCGTTTTGCTAAACTGAAGTCTGAATTTCTCAGTGGTAAAAACAAGCACAGATTCAACACCATTGGCAAGCGTTTTGTGGGATCTCTAATGGGACACACGATGGCAGGGTTTTACCAAAATGAAGGGAGTTGTGGTAAATAGTTTATTTACATCAAACCTTGACAAAAATTGGTAGAGAAAACAATAGAGGGGCTCTAATACTGGTAGAACATTCATGGAGTTGGGGGAATCAAACCCGTCCTAGCTAGCTTCTAATGCGAAAACTTGAAAGAATTCAAATGTTTAACATAACTTGTCTAATTTCACCGATTTTCATCAGTTCGAATACCGATCGTAACTGTAAGAAAAATTTTATCATAAGACATTTTTTTCGTTGACATTAATCAGATCAAAATTAAATGTTTTTGTGGGGATTTTGCTACTCAATTTTGACGCAATTGATAAGCATATGTGTGAGACGTGCACGCAGCACGCCGTAGGTGGCGCATGTGGCATACGTGTTTGCATGTCCTATTACATGTTTAAGAAACAGTTTCAACGTCATTAATCTACGGAAGCGTCTTGTAGGTGGTCAGAAATAAACCGAAAAACTAAGGAATAATGATTGAACATTTTTTTTATTTAGGGTGTGTTTAGTTTCACGTTAAAATTAAAAGTTTAACTAAAATGGGAAGTTTGAAGAAAAAATTGAAAGTTTATGTGTGTAGGGAAGTTTTGATGTGATGGAAAAGTTGAAAGTTTGAAGAAAAAGTTAGGAACTAAACCATGCCTTAGTTTTCATTCTTAAGTGCTCCCTTCGTTTATAATTAATACTATAAAACGCTCTAACTTTTTTTTAACAAATAAGATATTTTTTAACGTAGTTTCTTTTAAAGTATTGACTTTTAATATTTTTAATAAATTATTTTTATTTCCTAGTTTTGATTTATCACAGAATATGAGCAATTGATGATGACCTAAATTTTAGTCAAGCCTAAAAATTAATTAAAGAAGAAAAAAAATTAAAGCATACCCCTCCGTCCTAAAAAAAAGCCAACCTAGTATTGAATGAGATGTTTTAACTCAGGTTGTAGTACTTCACCTTGGCCGTTCCCAACTTCCATCGCCTTCCCTCTGCACTGCAGCAACGCCTGCGTGGTTTTTCTTTGTTTTTTCCAGCAGAAATTAATCCGGCTTATATTTTTCTCCTGTGAAAAAAAAAAAAACAGAATCTCGAAGAACCGAAGAAAACCAAACCGAACCGAAGAGTGCGTGAGCCATTACGTCGTCTACCTCGCGCCGCTCACCTCTCGCCATCGCCGTCGTCGAAGCCACACGCGCGCCACAATTTCTTTTAATCCTCGGTGAGACGAGAGCACGAGACCTATCCCCATCGATCCCACATCCACGGCGCTGACTTCCTCCAGCTCCACTCCACGTCTCCCAGCACGAGGGGAGGAGGAGAAGAATCAAATCAAATCAATCAGTCGCAATCGAGGGGAATCCCACAATTCTGGACAACCCGAGACCCTCCCGCTCCGCTGGATTCCCCGCCTCCCCTTCTCAGTCGAGCTGGGATGATTGGATTGCGGGTCGCGGTTTGAGCTGAGGAGATTCTTGCGGTCGAGGGAGGAGGGATGGAGGTGAGCAAGGAGGAGTTCTTGAGGCAGTTCGGTGGCGACTATGGCTACCCGGGCGCGCCCAAGGGCGTCGACGAGATGCGCGCCGCGGAGTTCAAGCGGCTTGAAGGTGCGCCTAATCTCGACCTTGTCGATTCCCTTTTTGCCAAATTCTGGGAGGAGAAATGGAATTCTGTTTGTGTTTTGTGAGAACAAAAGGATGGATAGGAACTTGTGGCGTTCGGTCAGATGACCGTGTTTCTTGCTGTAACTCACTGTTGTATCGAGAAATCTATTAGGTTTGTTGTTGCGGAGAGTGAAGAATCTAGCATCCTATACCGAATTTTGCAACATAAGCTTCAACAAATGTGCTTGTTTTGATGTTTGGAACTGCAGTAGTGTGAGCTGCAAACTATGTAATAAGAATTGGCTATAGCTTCTATGAAGCAAATCCGGGTTGATTTCCATTATATATAAAAAAACAAATGTGCTTGTATTTGTAGCAGGTTTCTAGATTTTTAATTTTCTTTCTTTCTTGATCTTGAGGAGCAGGGATGGCTTACCTGGACCATGCCGGTGCGACGCTGTATTCAGAGGCGCAGATGGCGGATGTCTTGAAAGACCTTACATCCAATGTATATGGGAACCCACGTATCCTTAGACTTTGAGACAGTGTTCTGGACACTTCATTGTTTTTACCTTGGTAGAACATTGCACTGCAGATTCTTGGGGATGTGTTCTTTGACATGCTTATTAGATAGTCAGAGTGATTCAAGCATGGCTGCGAGTGACCTCGTTACTGCTGCACGCCATCAGGTATTGTGTGCTAGTTTTCCAGAACAGTTACTTCCGGAGAATAGTGAATTTAGGGTGCCTCATGGCAATAGTATTTAAGCTCTATCAGTCTATGCCAATGCTCAGCATTGGCACATTGCATGATGAGGTCATCCTGCATCCATTTTTTTTTTTCATTTTACGCCCTAGTTATTGCTACTTTCTTATCTACTACTACATACAACGATTTGTGCCCCAGGAAGTTTGCATGAATTGTTTTGATTCCAAGGTACTACAACAGGGTGCCTGCACAGCTACATCTTTACTATATCCAGTTATGCGCATGGTACAAGTTTTGCCATCTGCTAATTTCTTGGTAGTGATGTTGACCTGTTTTTCACAGGTTTTAAAATACTTCAATGCATCTCCCAGAGAATACAAGTGCATATTTACCTCTGGGGCAACAGCAGCTCTGAAACTTGTTGGTGAATGTTTTCCATGGAGTAGAGAAAGCTGTTACATGTACACGATGGAGAATCACAATAGTGTGCTTGGGATAAGAGAGTATCCTACCACAAAACGTTTCTCAGATCATTATAACTCTATTATCTGACTAGTCAAAACATACAGAACTATGCACGTACATGCAAAACTAGTGGGATATACAGCTGGTTTATGTACATAGCTTGATATCTTGATACCTTCATCAGTATGCTCGGTAATGTGTTCTGCATTCAAACATGAGGCAATGAATTTCTCCTGGGCAGTTTCTCAAAATTCCATTTATTCCTGTCAGTCTATGTGTAGGATCATGAAATTTTGTCTTCCCTTAGCAAATTTCTAGATATGCTCTGAGTAAAGGAGCTACTGTGTTGGCCGTTGATGTTGAGGAGGTTGCTGATCTGGCAAAAGACAATGGAGGTGATAGTTTGTATAAGATTTCAAGACGCTCAAACCAAAGAAGAAGCAAAGATGTGCTTTCACACAATTGTCAGAACGGAAGTCTTTCAGGTATTTCAGGTCAGTCCCTTATGATTTTTATTTTTGTCCTTTACAATTGCTGAATAACATATTCTTGATCAGGTTCAATTATTGATCAATATTGTAGAATTTACACAGAGAATTTGATTGTCTTATTTCTAATCTGTTAATGATGTTTTCAGTTTTCTCTAGCTTTCTTTTATTCTTTATGAGGGAGTTAACTGGGAACACATTTATCATTCCTGGATTTTTCCTTAAGAAGTTTGTTTATTGGGTTAATTGGTTTGACATGGTCATATTGTATGACCATGCAATGTGGAATGAACATGGATAACTAGAAATATTGATAGCAAAACTTTTGGTTTGCTCTCATTTGGAAGATTAATTCCAGTGAGATGCTTAATATTTATGCTCACTCCCATTCATTTCTTCTGTAGGGAACAATTGGAATATATTTGCATTCCCGTCAGAATGCAATTTTTCAGGACAGAAGTTCAGTCTGAGCTTGGTTAAGCTCATCAAGGAAGGAAAAATCCCATTGCTGCAGCAGTAAGATGCATTGAATTTATCTTGCAGGATCATCGCCTTGTTTTTCTTGGACTCTAGTGTCTTTAGCATGCTTATTAAATGCATTAATATAGGGGTAAATGGATGGTTCTGATAGATGCTGCAAAAGGATGTGCCACTGAACCACCGAATTTAACTGTGTATCCTGCTGATTTTGTTGTCTGTTCCTTCTACAAGGTAATCCACATGCACCTGTTGTGTTTTGAAATGCTTGGTCCTACAGAAGTCACCGATTGATATCTTTGGCAAACCTGCAGATATTTGGCTATCCAACTGGCCTTGGTGCTCTAATTGTAAAAAATGGTATGCAACAAGCAATTATCACTTAACTTATCATGGTAGTTTTTTTTTCTTTTTTCACATATTATAATCTAAGCTACATTGGATAGGATAAGATAAATTAACTTACAACAGCAATCTGTACATCGTTGCCATCATTATTCTTTGCAAGGGAATGATAACCTTTCTAATGACCTTTTCTATATTTTCCATTTTATGGCAGAGGCTGCTAATCTGTTGAACAAGACATATTTTAGTGGAGGTTTGTGGTCACAGCTTGTTATACTTGGTTTCGAGTAATCTATTTTCTATATCCTGGTTTTAACTTACCTCCAGAATTGTTATTAAATTCCAGGAACCGTAGCTGCTTCAATTGCTGACATCGACTTTGTTCAAAAAAGAAAGAATATCGAACAGGTTCTAGAGGATGGAACAATCTCGTTCTTGAACATAGCTTCTCTCCGACATGGGTTTAAGATCATTGAAATGCTCACTACCTCTGCAATTGAATGGTACGTAAGACAGTTTAGGTCCTAGCACCCTGTCCTTGATGTATAGTTAACACCCTGATGTTCTTTCGTAGGCATACTGCATCCCTTGCTACTTATGTGAGAAACAAAATGCTGGACCTGAAGCACAGCAATGATATAAATGTTTGCACAATATATGGACAACAGTCTTCCAAGGTTCCATAACTAAGTTATATCTCATTATATTTCTATCTTCTTATTAAGAATTACTGCTGCTTTATTTACTTTTCTTCCATTGGTTTGGATTATTTGTCATCCATATAAGAACAAGCCATTATGAATAAGATATTCCGAAGTGCCCACTTGAATTCTGCTAGCTCTCTGCACTTATCTATTCTTTTCTATGTATTATGTTTTAGGTGGAAGGTCTGAAAATGGGCCCTACAATCACATTCAATTTGAAAAGAGAAGATGGCTCTTGGTTTGGATACCGTGAGGTGGAGAAGCTTGCGTCCTTGTTTGGAATACATTTGCGTGTAAGAGCACAAAAATTCATCCTTCCCCTTTCCTAAGTCTCTGTTTTAACATCTCTATTGGGGCATCTTCATGTGGTGAAATTTTACCCACGCATTACATGATAAATTAGAGCTATGAAAATCAAGGTTCTAAAATATGAGAATCCAATTACGTTTTTATGAATGACAATATTTCTTTATGAGTTCCATCCATAGTTAATGCAACAGCAGCACTTTTAGATTTATGAACAAGCAGTTACATGTGCTGTGCAAGTCCTGTGACAGGTGATGGATTATGCATTGTGGTGATTAGCTTGTACAGATCAATGTATATCTTATCCCAATCATATATCTTTCCACACAAGAAAACTGATCATAACTTCTGCCCAATCAACACCAGAGTATTCAATTGCTCAGTCTAATTTTTTGCCTCTATTGTTTTCCAGACTGGCTGCTTCTGTAACCCTGGCGCTTGTGCTAAGTATCTTGGACTGTCCCATTCAGATTTAGTTTCTAATTTTGAGGTACTACACAACACAACAATAAGCATACCATTATACCTTCAGATGTTTCACATCTTAATAAAGCGAATGCACTGTATACATATCAGGCTGGGCATGTTTGCTGGGATGATAATGACATAATAAATGGAAAGCCAACTGGTGCTGTCAGGATATCATTTGGGTACATGTCCACATTTGAAGATGCAGAGGTGCGAAATTAGTCCATTTTATTTGTTTTAAGGGCATATCTAAATTTCCATGCAAACTTAACTTTAAATAGCTATCAGCTATCGCTAATCCCACCTTTCCCCCGTAGAAATTCCTGAAGTTCCTGCAGTCCTCTTTTGTATCCCTACCAGTACAATTCAACAACGGGTACATGTTGAATCTGAACAGTCTTAACTTAATAGGTAATTGCCTTATAATATGAAGCCAGTGATGTATTTCTTTTTAATTGAATGGTACGTAAGACAGTTTAGGTCCTAGCACCCTGTCCTTGATGTATAGTTAACACCCTGATGTTCTTTCGTAGGCATACTGCATCCCTTGCTACTTATGTGAGAAACAAAATGCTGGACCTGAAGCACAGCAATGATATAAATGTTTGCACAATATATGGACAACAGTCTTCCAAGGTTCCATAGCTAAGTTATATCTCATTATATTTCTATCTTCTTATTAAGAATTACTGCTGCTTTATTTACTTTTCTTCCATTGGTTTGGATTATTTGTCATCCATATAAGAACAAGCCATTATGAATAAGATATTCCGAAGTGCCCACTTGAATTCTGCTAGCTCTCTGCACTTATCTATTCTTTTCTATGTATTATGTTTTAGGTGGAAGGTCTGAAAATGGGCCCTACAATCACATTCAATTTGAAAAGAGAAGATGGCTCTTGGTTTGGATACCGTGAGGTGGAGAAGCTTGCGTCCTTGTTTGGAATACATTTGCGTGTAAGAGCACAAAAATTCATCCTTCCCCTTTCCTAAGTCTCTGTTTTAACATCTCTATTGGGGCATCTTCATGTGGTGAAATTTTACCCACGCATTACATGATAAATTAGAGCTATGAAAATCAAGGTTCTAAAATATGAGAATCCAATTACGTTTTTATGAATGACAATATTTCTTTATGAGTTCCATCCATAGTTAATGCAACAGCAGCACTTTTAGATTTATGAACAAGCAGTTACATGTGCTGTGCAAGTCCTGTGACAGGTGATGGATTATGCATTGTGGTGATTAGCTTGTACAGATCAATGTATATCTTATCCCAATCATATATCTTTCCACACAAGAAAACTGATCATAACTTCTGCCCAATCAACACCAGAGTATTCAATTGCTCAGTCTAATTTTTTGCCTCTATTGTTTTCCAGACTGGCTGCTTCTGTAACCCTGGCGCTTGTGCTAAGTATCTTGGACTGTCCCATTCAGATTTAGTTTCTAATTTTGAGGTACTACACAACACAACAATAAGCATACCATTATACCTTCAGATGTTTCACATCTTAATAAAGCGAATGCACTGTATACATATCAGGCTGGGCATGTTTGCTGGGATGATAATGACATAATAAATGGAAAGCCAACTGGTGCTGTCAGGATATCATTTGGGTACATGTCCACATTTGAAGATGCAGAGGTGCGAAATTAGTCCATTTTATTTGTTTTAAGGGCATATCTAAATTTCCATGCAAACTTAACTTTAAATAGCTATCAGCTATCGCTAATCCCACCTTTCCCCCGTAGAAATTCCTGAAGTTCCTGCAGTCCTCTTTTGTATCCCTACCAGTACAATTCAACAACGGGTACATGTTGAATCTGAACAGTCTTAACTTAATAGGTAATTGCCTTATAATATGAAGCCAGTGATGTATTTCTTTTTTTATGCATGTACCAGTAACGTTAATATTTTTTTGTAAGTTGCAGATAATTCGAGTCAAAAGGCTGTTTCAGATGTTCACTTAAAATCCATAACTATTTATCCTGTGAAATCATGCCAAGGATTTAGTGTGAAGAGTTGGCCACTAACCACTGGTGGTATGCCTAAATTCTGCACCTTTGACTTGTTCTTTCATTTGTAACTTATTTTGGTTACCTTATATGCATAGTTCATAAGTTATTGTGTGTTTTGTTATAGGCCTAATGTATGATAGAGAATGGCTTCTCCAAGGGTCAGGAGGTGAAATTTTGACACAGAAAAAGGTAAATTAGCGATTCCTATTTTGTGTATCTGTTAAGCCTTATGAGTTATGAGGGCGCGACATGTATGCATTTATATGGTGTTTTTATACTGACACTGCAAATCTGCAACCTTTCTTTTATTTATTAGATGTCTTATTCCCTTAGTAAAACATTTAATATATGGTGAAGGATAGTCTGTTTAAAATTATGGAGCCAATGTGTTCTCAGGTTTTCCCTTTAATGCATTGACTATATTCTACAGGTGCCAGAGTTGGGCTCAATCCGCACATTGATAGACCTGGAACTTGGGAAACTCTTCATAGAGTCTCCTATACGCAGGGATAAATTGCAACTCTCTCTTCTTGAGAGTTTGGCTGATCTAAGTGAAGAAGTAGATGTATTTGGTCAGAGGTATGATTGGATAATGGATGCATGTTGAGCAACCTTATGAATCACCCATTTGAGTATTTGACTGATCCACCATATTTTGTTCTTCCTAAACTTCCTCTGGCACTCATTGTACTTTGATCAAAAAATGTAAACCATATAAAAGTGGTGGGTGGATTCCTACAACATTGGGCATTATATTTGGTTTGCATTTTATTTGGTAGTATTACTCTAGAATGGTCATTAATGATCGCTTCCTGCAAAATGCTTTAGGTATGAGGTGCAAAGTTACGATGATAGGGTAAACACATGGTTCAGTGAAGCTATTGGACGTCCTTGTACCTTGGTGAGATGCTCAAGCTCCAAGTACCGTTCCTGCACATATACTGGCTTGAGAGATCGTCCATGTAGAGATACTCAAAGCAAACTTAATTTTGTTAATGAAGGACAACTACTACTAATATCAGAAGAAAGCATCTCTGACCTCAATAGTCGGCTGAATTCAGGTATCCAACCTCCTTCATTTTCCGCTCTTTTCATTTTTACCGCAAAAGGTCCTCTACTCAATCATAGAACTAATTGAACTTTATCATTCCTTGTTGGCTATGATCCAACATAGTCAGTATGCCATGTATAGCTGCACATTCTTTTCTTGGGATAACCTTGTTATGGGAACTTATTCTGTAGTTACATATTTTGCAGGCAAAGGGGACTGTAAGCAAAAGTTGCCTGTTGATGCAATGAGATTCCGTCCCAACCTTGTTATCTCTGGGTCGAGTCCATACAGTGAGGATAACTGGAAAAAACTTCGTATCGGAGAGGCCTGTTTTACGGTATACATTTTATAACCCTTAAGATCCCATTGCTACAAGACCATAATTTGGCTTTTTTGCAATTGCTGAGTTACTCATTTCATTCATTCTGGATGGCTTATGTGCAGTCCATGGGAGGATGCAATCGCTGTCAGATGATCAATCTACACCAGGACTCCGGGCAGGTGCTCAAATCAAAGGAACCATTGGCCACTTTAGCGTCATACAGACGAAAAAAGGTAAGTTGACATGCAAAATTTTCATCAGTGGCCAACCTGCAGTTGTTCTTCAGTCATGTGATCCACATTTTTATACGTGACCAGGGCAAGATTTTGTTCGGCATCCTATTAAACTATGAAGACATTATGGAAGGGGAAAATGAGACCATTGCAGAGAGATGGCTCCAAGTGGGGCAACAAGTGTACCCTTCCACAGAATGACTTAATGATGAAGTAGCTGTGGACATATCACTTGAGTACATATATGGAATTGCAAGTTGCATCAGCAGCGACCTTGGTGATGATGAAGTGATGATTGTTACGTATACAAAACACGTGGGTATACAAAGCATTTTCGTATTTTCCAGTACATAAGATGGAACAAGTTTAGTTAGGTGAATACAGAATATACCTTCACATGTATCACATATGTACTATAGTTCTCAAAATGCTTTTATATAACACACAAGGGGCTCTAAGCCTAAGCCCTAGCTCAAACAAAACGAAATGATTGTAAAGAAAAATGTACAGACGGAAATGGTTCAGATTTCAGAGTTCTCATGATTACTGTTTCTGTGCACAGGGTATCAGTCATATTAGCAATCTTGGTACACTATTGAATACTATTTGAAAACCAAGTGTGGTATCAGGACTTAAGAATTACGCAAATGATTACATAGTAAGTGGATATGACAGTATCTATTAACAAGGAGAGGTGAGGGCATGTTGCATACACGATGAAATGCCTTAACTAGAAGGTCAGATTGCTCTATGCCATACGACGCCATTTGAGTTTGATCCCTTGTGCCTGAAGGGGAAATGGCTCTAGAAACTAAAGGACAGCTAAGTAAAAACACTTACATTGTCAACCTAAAGGTCTAGAAATAGAAGCAGTTAAGAAATCATAGCAGGTATAGCCCATACCATATGTACAGAGCATCACGTCTCGTAACAACAGGGAGCAAGCAAAAGCACAGTGGCAGGTATATGATGATGATGCAAGAGAAAACGCAGTACTGTAAGTTGTGTTTCAGTCCACTTTGTGCAATGACATATGCTGGTCCACATTTGAGAGTGCACAACTTCAGAGTTCGATGATACGATTTCATCCACGTTTGAACTCAAATATCGCCACAACACTCTTTCTTCAGGCTCAAACTCTTTCCTCAAGATAGAGAAGCCTTCCAGGGACAAGTTTCCTGTGTTGAAACATATGATTTCACAATTAGTACCATGTATGACAGGCAGGGTTCACCTTACCGTTTTGAGGGGGGTTACCGAACCCCCGCGGTATGGTGGTTACCGCGGTAACCGTGCGGTTACCGCGAAAAACCGCACAAATTTCGTTTCCAAATTTTTGAATTCAAAATCCACGGTAGGGACACGGTAACCGCACGGTTTGGTACGGTAACCGCGGTAAGAGGACGGTAACCGCGATATGTTGGAACTGAAATAAGAAAAATGAAAAAAATAATAGAAAAAAACTAAAATGTGAGTATTTTAGTTAATTAAGATGTGGTTATACAACAGAAAAATTCGGCATGACCTACTCTATATTGTGGAGTTCAAATCAATACAATAATTCATAACATTATAACAACAATAACAATCATCAATCTCACATTTCAAAGCATAACGATGTCCACATGTAGGTCCAGAATAACAATACAGTCCAGAATAACAATATAGTCCACAATAACAATAGAGTCCACAGTATAATGTCCACGATTACAATTCTAATTCGAATGAAAGGAAATAAACAAGGACATGCATAGCTACGCATTCCACCGATTATATGCCATATTGTACTCCTCTGTGGACATGAGCATCAAGCCATGTGAATGTAGCAACCCCGCCTTGTATTCCTCCCAACTTTGACCTGTCCATGATGATGTTGTTTGCCACTGAGCATCCCAAGCTTTGGACAACCTCGGAGTATGATTGTCCACATCCACATTATCCTCAGAAGTCATAAAGGCATGTCCCTCTTCGATAAGATTGTTCTCATCGTACATTTGGTTCGTGTTTCCTGCGGGTGAAGATTTAAGCCAGCGTGATAGACTGCACACCTCAATATTTTCATCTGAATTGGACTTTGATCTCTCTCCAGCATCCAATAGCCTTTGGCGGTCGAGCTGATACTTAGACACCTCAAGAGAGAAATGTGAAGAATTGAGTGATTCTCCTTTAACCACTGAATCTGAAGAGATCTGCTGTGTCATCTTGGCAGAATCTGAAAGTTGCATCTTCTGAAGCTTGTTCTCTGTTGGTCTAAAGATGGGATATGCGAATTGTTTGCGGGTCCGCACACGCTTTCCAGACGATCCTTTATGTGAAGTATAAACAGTTCTGGGGGTCTGCATATCATCTCTCAATACTAGAGGAGTATGAAAGGGTGAATCACTGGAACCATCGTTGATGCTTTTGATGTTCTGGAAGGGGGAGTTGCCTCGGATAGCTGATTGATAAACTGATTTAACTAGTGGAAGATGTTCAGTATCTTCAGTGTTAAGTTGAGGCGTCAAGATATGATCCTCCCCATATTCAAAGCTGCATAGTATGAAAATGAAGCATCAATTAAATATCTCACCATGATAATATATTAAAAAACTTCAGACACTAATGGAAATTAGGGCAGTTCTTACCCTCCAGATGATTTAGATTCAAATGCTGGAGTTGCTTCCACTGCCAGTACATTTGTGGGAATTTTATCATGCTATATATCAGAAGTGAAGGTATCAGAGAATGAATATTGATAAACAAATTATTCAGAAATGCTCTTCTCACCTCAATGTAACTTTCCATATTGATTTGATAGGATATGTTATGGAGTTCAGCTGGTGTTTCAGATAATGTGCCACAATACTTGAGGAAATTTGCCTGTGTAGAGTTAAAAAGTGCAATGAAAAATTCAACTTCACAGTAAAGTACTAGTAGACTATATGTATAAAGAGTATATCTCAACAGCTCAGTACTCAACAATTTACCATCTTAAACAAGGTCTAAACAAAAAGGGTACTGGATAAGAGCGTGACTTCGAGAGCAAAAGGAAAAACTGCAGAAGATAAAAAAATATGTAGATAACACATGTACACCAATATAATCAAAACAGGAGTAGCATCACTGAGCTTTCCAATCCTATATATGATGGAAATTCTGGACAAAATCTTATGCCCAAAGCATATAACATAAACATGTTATCTGCAAATGCAATGCTCATAAGCCCATAAAAACATTTACTGAACTACAGTACAAAAAATAAAACTCTTTTTTACAGGACAGATCTTACTACAGTTCATTTAAAGCCTGATTCAACCATACACCGTAACTCCAAGAAATTTCACAACCATCCGATTATTGTTATAACATAATTGTGAGGTGATGTGGCCTAGTTATAGAACATAAGGTGGTGGCTGTCAAGACCATGAATCCAAATCTCCATTCTCCTTCCAAAAACAGTAGTCCTTGTGATTTCTCTCTATTTTCTCACCAATATAAAAGATATATCCAGCTAGCAATACTGAGTGTTTAAGAACATGTCTACTAGGACATATACAAGGAACGGGTTCCCAGGTCATATAATTGCCGGTTAGGACATATATAGCTCCTAATTCACTAATCACTACTAGGTGCACGACCAAACAAATATGGATAAATGTTCTGCAGAATCTTGCAACAAACTCTCTAGGTGCTCACTCTAGTACTTTACAATAGAACTTAGCTTAGCACTTTTCATGGAACTTATGCAATAGCTGTTACTGCCAGTAAATTGAGTGAAGGCACGGTGTAAAGCTAATTCTATCAGCCAAACAGTAGAAAAACACAACAAGGGATCAAAAACACTTGAGATCTAGTTTCTGGTAAGCTGAAGGTTGCACATACACAATCAGACTGTCAACCTCAAACTCGAACGCGACACTGACAATAGCCATCCGAAGAAGTAAATAATCAGCCAATAGATTACATCGCACTTAATTACGGTAAAAAAAATAAAAATCATTCGAGCATACCTCGGATCGAAGCTCCTCATCGCTGCCACAATCATCAGCCAAATCCTCATGAGATCCTCCCCTCCCTCCCAATCCTAAACAATGCCACAAACACACAGATGGGGACAACGTACGCGCTTACCCCCACACGAAACCACACAACGAAATCGATCGAATCAGACCTAGCTCATCGTCGTCCGAGAGCAGCTCCCCGAGCCGATCCTTGTGCGCGAGCGAATCCTGCATCGGAAACGCCAGAGAACGATCACCACCTCAATCCAATCCCCCCCAAAACCAAACGATCCAACACGAGGTCCCGCAACGAAGCGGGAGGGATATGTGTACGGGGGGCTAGGGTTTAGGGGGGGTCCCTTACGCGGCGGCCGGAGCCGGGGCTGTCGTCGCGGTCGCGGTCGCGGGGGTGGGGGCCGAAGAAGGAGAGGAAGAAGCCGACGAGGACGGCGTCGAGGAACTCCACCACCGCCCTCGCGATCGCCGCCGCGCACCGGCACATCGTCGTCGCGTCGCGGCCCTTCCCGCCGACGAGGAGAGAGGCGGAGGGGAGGAGGCGAGGAGAGGGGATATGGTTTGAAATGGGAAGCGAAGAGGAGGGAAGCTTTTTTTTTTTTTAAGGTATTGTTGATGGGCCGGGCCTTCGATATTTCAGCCCAAACTATAAATGGGTTGGGCCTATTCTTGTTTTATTCAGATTTGTCAACGCAAGCGGGCCGTGGAAAAAGAACTGTTTGGGCTTCATCCTTGTTGCTCGATCCCTCTGCTTCTTTCTTTTTCTCTCTTTTTTCTGGGAACATATACGCTGTTTCGACTTTCGAGCAGATTGTAAAAAACAAGACAAAAAAAAGGGGAAAGATTTCTGGGTTCCTCTTCGGTGAAAAGAAGATCAATATCTAGGAAACTATTTTGAAAACATTTTCTCGATTATGTCCCTGTACACGACGTACTTTCTAAATATTCCTAATAAAACATAACCACAATGACAAACCCATAACATAAATTACCGAGGATCCTATACATACTAATTATTTAATTATTGACCAATATTACTAATTAGCATGGTATAATTTAGTTAGAACCGATCAATCTACTCGTGATCCTATGACCTCACGGAAAGTTGCATGTCACTATATATTTACCCATGTGTATATAATAAATGTAGACAAAGGG
Organism: Oryza longistaminata; assembly: GCA_009805545.1. Lineage (NCBI taxonomy): Eukaryota > Viridiplantae > Streptophyta > Magnoliopsida > Poales > Poaceae > Oryza > Oryza longistaminata. The sequence continues at coordinate 41,172,694 of CM020178.1, forward strand.
ATTCGACCATTAAGCTTGCTCCATCGGCGCAGTTAGTGTCGGGCCCTCCACAGAGTCGCGATCTCCAACAGTAGCAGCTTGGATTATTGGAGATCGATCGATCAGACCACCGCGTGTGATCTATGTATCCATCATCGATCCATCTGCCAACTACAACAACAACACCTGCATCTCTCCGCGGTCGAGAAAGTTTCCAAGAAATGACTTTTCGCCTCAATGATTCCCAACAAAATCGTCTCGATCGATCGTCTCCGCGACAAAAGCATGGCCGCCGGCGACTAAACGCGAGGCTCTATGCACAGTGCACACACATGATGCTTTGTTGTTGGCACCGCCACATTGACATTTGTGGCGATCGATTTGATGCCGATTCCTCCGATCCGCTGCATTTACATGTGTAGCACGCGGTTTTCACCGATGGATCGACACGCTATGACGTTTGTACGTACGCTAACTGCCTGCACTGTTTGATTTCCAAAGTGATTTTGCCGCTGTGTGGTACTCCCTCCTCCATATTTTAATGTACGACGCCGTTGACTTTATAACCAATGTTTGACCACTCGTCTTATTCAAAATTTTTATACAAATATAAAAATACTTATGTCATGCTTAAAGAACATTTGATGATAAATCAAGTCACTTGATGGGCCGGGCCTTCGCGACTTCAGCCCAACTATTAATAGTTTGGGCCTCTTCTGTTTTAGTCAGATTTGTCAACGCACCGGGCCGTAGAAAAAAATCTGTTTGGGCTTCAGCCTTGCTGCTCTCTCTGCTTCTTTCTCTTTTTTTTTCTGGGAACATATATGCTGTTTGGACTTTCGAGCAGATTGTAAAAAACAAACAAAAAAGATTTCTGGGTTCCTTTTCTGTAAATAGAAGATCAATATCTAAGGAAACTATTTAAAAAATATTTTCTCGATTTATGTCTCTGTACACGTACTTACCTCCTGAATATTCCTACTAAAACATACCCCATACCACATATATATATTGACGAACCCAAAACATAAATTACCGAGGATCCTATATATACTAATTATTCAATTATCGACTGATATTACTAATTAATATGGTATAATTTAGTTAGAACTGAACAATCTACTCGTGAATTCGTGATCCTATGACCTCGCGGAAAGTTGCATGTCACTATATATGTACCCATGTGTATATAATAAATGTAGACAAAGGGATTCGACCATTAAGCTCGCTCCATCGGCGCAGTTAGTGTCGGGCCCTCCACAGAGTCGCGATCTCCAACAGTAGCAGCTTGGATTATTGGAGATCGATCGATCGATCAGATCACCGCGTCTATGGACACAACACCTGCATCCATCTCTCCGCGGTCGAGAAAGTTTCCAAGAAATGACTTTTCGCCTCAATGATTCCCAACAAAATCGTCTCGATCGATCGTCTCCGCGACAAAGCATGGCCGCCGGCGACTACGCGAGGCTCTATGCACAGTGCACACACATGCTTTGTTGTTGGCACCGCCACATTGACATTTGTGGCGATCGATTTGATGCCGATATATTCCTCCGATCCGCTGCATTTACATGTGTAGCACGCGGTTTTCACCCATGGATCGACACGCTATGACGTTTGTACGTACGCTAACTGCCTGCACTGTTTGATTTCCAAAGTGATTTTGCCGCTGTGTGGTAATTAATTCGTGTACGGCTTTGCGCTGATTCATTGAATCTCTCACACACTGATCAATCACTCAAGGTCTCTACAACTCAACCAAAATTAACCCGTGTCAAAATCATCGAGCTGTACTAGAGAAAAAAAAATATATTTCACATTCCTAGCGCGTTGCAAATAATATGAAATTTTCATCGATATATTTTGTGCTATTATTAATTAGGAGGGACACATGATAGAGTTCACCAACCGACGGAAACGGCATGTTTTTCATGAAATATCAGGTTTTGAGTTGGCTCAGGCTGATAATTCCGCTCGGTAATTTTTTTTAAAAAAAAATCATAGTAAATCTTTTCTAAATTTCACAAGTTGTTTTCAACCTTTTCATGAAAATCGAGAATATACTAATAAGGTGTGGTTCTCGATCTAGTAACGACTCTCTACACAACCCTACAAAGGAAATATATTTAGGGTTAGACGTGCATCTAGGTACACCATACATATAGAGAGTCATTTTAGCTTACTTTTTAATTGAATTGAAAATTATACCATATGGTCAGATCTAGTGAGGCCAAGAGAATGAAGATCAGTTCCAATCGCTATCACAAATTAAAGGTAGAAAAGAATTGGAGCTTGGATGCATTCTACGCAGCTAATTAAGCAGCTAGAGCGTCATGAATGCGCACACAGTTGACGGAGCTTGCAGAGAACTTTCCAAACCGGAGAAAGAATTCTTCCAACTTCGAAAAGGTACATGCAAATTAGACAACCAACAAAGCATGCAATAGTAGCCGCGATCCCTTTCACATGCCATGGAACTGATGAAAATTGGAGGAAGAATTCGACAGCAAAATTAATTAGCTTCGGCTGTACGTCTGGTTGACTTGCTCATAGCTTGTCCACTCGATCAAATGTTCAAATTGGGTTTGACATTTTTGTACTTGATTGATCAGACGTTTTGACCAAGGAATAGCAAACAGTGTAGCTGTAGGTTTGAAGAAATAACTGGCCCAGAGAGGTGAATAGTCTCTGAAAGGATTAATTGGACTGTTGCTGTTGTTCAGGGAAACTGTCTTAACAGGACGTTGAAAATGTAGCAAGCTGCTTAATTAGCTGCAGGTAATTAATTTGCCGTACGCCCTGGTTAGCACTGTGTACACACATTTCACACATGGTTAATTAGCAAATAAGTTTACATAATGATATTAGGAGATAAACCAGAAAATGAATGGTACTAATTAATTTGAATGCCAACTTTAATTTCTGGAAAAAACATTAAAAAAAGGCATCTATCGAGTCACTTAAACACTTCTGGCCATTCGCTATAGCAAAACGTACTAAAAATATCTCCGAATTCCAAACAAAAAAAATTACATCTATATATCAGGGTTCACATAATTGATCTATATCTATCAACACGTAATCCTCTATACTACATGGGAAATGAAGCTTGTTGTTGTTGCTGCTGCTACCACCACCATAGGATCTAATAGGTGATCCTGGTACCACCAAAAAAATCCTAGCCCAATGCATATTTACATATGTGTAAATATATTTTTGCAAAAAGGAAAAAAACTATCTTATTAATATCTTATGATGCAATCAATTTATATTTCTAACCTTATTATATTTAGGGTATTTTAAAAAATATATAAGTTGGATCACCCATATAAAAATTCTAGATACGCCAACTACTATTATGGGAGTGAACATTATTTGTTTGCTCACCTAAAATAGTTGATTTCTCTCCATGTCTAGAATAAATATAAGTCATAAAGTTGAAAAGTTACATTTGGGTTTAGAATTGGAAAAATCTTACAGATATGAAAGAATATCAAAATTGAATATATACTAGAAAAAAAACTCCAAAGAAAATTAATCCAATCGATATACCAATAATTAATTAATATTACTTCTAGTCAATGTAGTGTGCATTTCTAAAATAAAAAATAGCCGCGCCTAGTTTTTGTAAACAAACCAAGTACCAAAATATTACACGAGTGCAAAAGCACCTTATTCACACGTACGGCATATGTACACGTGTATCACACGATCGATGCAAAACCGAATGTGATTAATCAAGCATCATTTCAACGCATGCACGCACACGGAAAATATGCACACTGCATGCGTAATACGGCGCCGAATAAGCTTAAACTTAATTGGAGTTTAGCTAAGCTTAATTGGAGTCATCGTTCGTGCAAGATGCCGGTACGGCACTACGACCTTTTTGGCTTAGCTATAGACTATAGTCTCTAGGTAGCTAGCTGTGCCACTTTTGCCTTTTGGACCCTGCAATTGCACGCTTGCACTATACCCTATACCCTATGCTTCCTCCGTACTCATAAAATAAGTCGTTTAGAATAATGTTTTAGTTAAACTTTAAAAATATAAATCATAAATAATTCTCGAGTTGTTGATTTTGAAAATATAAAAATTATATGAATAGATTTGTCTTGAAAACTACTTTCGTAAAAGTATACATATATCACTTTTCAATAAATATTTTTATAGAAACAAGAAATGAAAGTTATGTTTTGAAGACCGTATAGCTGTCCAAAACGATTTTATTTACGAGTACTACGGAGGGAGTACATTTTTCCATTCGATTTGGCAGCTAGGATAAAAGTCACACGGGTTGGTGAGATAATTTGACAAATATATTGCAAATATATTGCCACACGTGCACGTGCAAATCGAAAAGTTTGTGATCAAATATAATTAACCAGATCAAATGCAAGTTACGTGTTTGCACGAGCAACTAGCTAACTTGATGATTAGAATCTAGATTAGTCTAATGAGTTCAGTGAAAGTGTTACTGGTTTCTGTAAGTAGATTAATTTAATTAGATGGACTAGTAATTGAAAGAGGAAAAAGGTAGTACAAGGGCATATATAAATATATGATGTCTAATCATCGGTGGATCGATCGATCGCCCATCGAATTGATCATGCAGCTCGAGAGAATTGCGGTACACGTTTAGACTTTGGGGACTTGTAGAAATTAAAAGCGCATGACAGCCGAAAAGCTAGCAAACAGCTAGCGGCCATTGTCACACTAAAACCATGTGAGGTTAATTAATTTATTAGTTATATGCACTCCTAGCATCTCATCTTATGAGTCGTTTGATTTTTCTATTAGTAAAATTATTTTAAATTCGATCAAAATTTTATAGAAAATATAGTATTATTTTAAAAAACATATTATTAAAATATATTAATATTAGATTTAATAAAACTAATCAAATATTTTAGGTGATTCTAAATTTTTCTATAAATTTAGATAAACTTAATAAAGTTAACGAAGGGAGTATAATACTAGTATGACAAGCTAACTAGCTAGTTAGGGCACGTATATAGTCTACAGACTGCCCTGATACTGGTTAAGTTATCTGATTAACATATTTATATAACATTCTACCTACTTTCTTTGTCTTAATTGGATAGATTAACTTATCTAGTACTATTGTTAGTCCATTCACTTACGTCTTTTGGGCATTGGGTTTATGATGTAGCTATATGGATTAATTAATATTAGATCTCTTTTGAAAGGAATTAATATTAATTATCATGTGACCATATGGTACTGTTTGAAAATATGTACATATATATATAGAGAGAGAGAGCAGTGGCGGAGCTAGGAAAAATTTCAAGTCTGGGCAAACTCAAATATATCTAGTATTTGCTATAATATTTTTAACTTTAATCCTTTCAAAATAATAAAGATTCAATGGTGTATTTGCCGGCGAGCCCGGGCGGCTGCCCGTGCAAGCCGGGCGGTGGCTCCGCCCCTGAGAGAGAGAGATCAAGAGAGCATTTGCTGAGTATTATCTTTCGCCTATTAATTACCCCTGGAAGCACGCTTTAGAATGTAATGCTGAACTTAATTTATAGGATTTTTGTAATAATTAGTATTCAGTTCAATTCCCATATACCCCCCTCCCCCAAAATCCACTAGACATGCACACGTTTAAAAGGGTGCACTTAGTAAGCACTTCCTATGAATATGGGTAATGCTAGAAAGCCTTATAAAATGAAAATAATTAATTAAGATCAATAATTCTTAAATTAATGGACCAACACTCAAGTGGTACATATTGAATTGGGAGTGCAGGTCTTTGAAGCGATTGTATATATCATTTTGATATAATAATCGTGTGAGATGTAAAGCTTTCCTTTATTAAAAAAAAGGGTACATATCCGAGTTTAGCCTTTTTCAGCTCATGCATATATGCAACTTTGAAGGGGCATACGTCATACACTACTTATTTGGAGAAACTTTAATTTTGCCACGTGTGATGAGCGTGCTAATTTAAGTTTGCGTGCATTTAGGCTCAGGAAAGGTGGAACGTTGGAATTGAAGTCTCTCCTTTTAATTAGCTAGGCTAGGGGTGTGTATCTATCAATCAGAAATTTGCGTGCATTTAGGCTCAGGAAAGGTGGAACGTTGGAATTGAAGTCTCTCCTTTTAATTAGCTAGGCTAGGGGTGTGTATCTATCAATCAGAAAAATAGATTTGGGTGAAGTGAACGTAACTCAACATTAGGGTCCCCATCACTTGGCTTATTTCCTAATAAGCCAAAACGGCTTATTAGGAAATAAAAATAAATTTGTAGATAAAACTTTTATAAATGTGTTCTTGGTGACTTAAAAGCCAATGTTATAAAAGAAACTGCGTTGAAAATATCTCAAAATCAATCTCAAAATTAAGTTTGAAAATTCAAAATTTGGCTTTTTCTTTGGCTGATTAGGCCATCCGATGGGAGCCTAGGTTTCTTGTGGCGTAACCAATCCACTCTGATGCTCGTATTTACAGCTAACTATTTTTTTCAGTGGTAGGCGATGTATCACTCGATAACGAGACGTTTGTAGTGACTTCGTCAATCTCAAGATATGCTGACCCATTATTCTTTCAGTACTAGACGACATACATGTCGATAGCGAGACCGAGACGTTCGTGGTGACTTCGTTAATCTCAAGATATATCAGTCAAGTCTTTCAGAGGTGCTCATAGGAGTAGGGTGCGGGTGTATATATTTATAGGGGTGAGTGTGCGCGTGTTATGGGTGCCTGCATTTGTATTGTGTTTCTAAATAAAAGAAATGAATTAATTAGGATGCGTGCATTGTTTTTACTCCGTCAACTGCATGTAAATAACTCAAAGAAAATATGATTTTAGAGTGGTCTCATTGGTAGTAATCTACTGTCAGTATAAACAATTACTCAGTTTTTGATAGTTAAAAAATTAAGATACTTAGTTCTACTACTACTACTACTACTATTTGAGGTACAAATATTAATACATATATACTCCTGTTAATAGAGACCATACTACTACTACTACTATTTGAGGTACAAATATTAATACATATATACTCCTGTTAATAGAGACCATAGTAAAATAGCTATGAAAGAGAATATGGTACATATACTGGCAGTTTCATGTCATATCATCACTGGCCCGGCCAAACAGTGATTTAATTGTTTTATTTCAGATAATGAATGGGACAAACTATTTTCTAATTATAATTAATGTATATATGCCATATCTTTTTCGTGGAGGGGGATTTACCACGTCTCGAGATATATGCTTTCATATGTGTGACTATGTTCGTGTGTGTGTGTGTGTATATATAGAATGAAGAATTTGTCTTAGTGTAGAGAACACGGTAGGCATGCAGTAGCATATATAGATGAGCCCTAAGTCCATACGATTTTAAGAGGTCGGCACCGTCTTAAATTAGCATGAGGGCGACGGCAACAGTACATAAGAGCAAGTATAATAGTGAGCTATAAGTCTACTATAAGCTTATGTGGAGAAGAGAGATAACAAAAAATCATGGATGTTGGCTCTCATGCAAGAGCTAGCTTAACACAAGCTCCTAAGTAAATACATTAAATGCATGGGTGAGAGATAGAGAGAGGAGAAGATAATTGTAGCCAACCTTATAGCTAATCCATTATATATATTGGCTTTAAGACGAGCTAATAGTAGGAAGTGAACTCTACTATTATCCTTGCTCTAATGGAGATATATATCAATTAAAACATCTAGCTTATAATTATGCCTTGACTTACGATTCCCTAGCTCCTTAGCTTCATCCTGGCTTCCTGCAATATATGTTCTCATGGCATTTCCGTTGTTCCATATGCATGGGCTGCCAAGCCTTTGAATTTTTAGTATAGCAAGATAGCTATAACTTAAGCTAGCTAGCTTAATTTTGATTAGCTATAGCTAATCTCTATAGGGAAAGAAGAAAAACAAAAAAGGAGGAGAAGAAGAGTACTACACGTGCATATGTGTTTCTGCGTTTTTGCCAAATGTACATTTTGGTTTAGTCGCGCACGAATGCTTTTATAAGTAACGTAATTACTCCCTCTGTTTCAGAATGTAAGTCATTCTAGCATTTCTCACATTCATGTTGATATCAATGAATCTAGATAGATATATATGTCTAGATTCATTAACATTAATATGAATATAGGAAATGCTAGAATGATTTACATTGTGAAACGGAGGAAGTACTTTTTCAATAGAAATGTATTCAATAGAAATGCATCTGTCTTCTAACAACCAACGTCTCGGTCTTGCTTGCTTTTGAGAGTGGTCCTGCTAGCTGATCATATAGTTTTCTTGGAACAGTTTATAGATTTAAAAGCTGAATAATCTGATCTTGCGTACGAATGCTACTACGTACGTACATGCATGTGCATGGAAATTCAAACTGTCATTGCTAACGCGACAAGTGTACATGCAATATAGTATTACATGTCGACCATTTCGGCAACAAAATTCAGTGGCAAAGCTTCTCACGGCATTCGTGGTTTAATATATTGTCCATCGATCAACGTCGAATGTAAAGGGCCAACACCAAACACGCATGATGGCTAGCTTCCTTTTTGATCTTTTCCTGATTGTTGTGGGGATAGATTAATTCTTATATATATATTCTCTCCGTCTCAAAATAGAATAAGGAATTTTGGCTGAATGTAACATATCCTATGACCATAAATCTGTCTGTCACATTCACCCAAAATTTCTTATATTTTAGGACGGAGGGAGTATATATGTATCTAAGTATGTTATCATTTATATATACATGGAGAATAGTAAATTAAATTAAATAAAATATATATTCATTTTCCTTTGCAGTTTTAGTACAATTCTCTGGAAAGCCACATAACATGTGAAGAGTTTATAGTCAAATCAGTGTGCTAGTATTTCTTTTTTTATCGTAACGGAAATATTGTGTTTTGCAATGTTTCAAGTCAAACTTAGAATGATCTTTAAACGTAAACATGCTTTAATTATTTATATTTTAAGGCATGAAAATAACCTTTTGGCCCCTTATAATGGGAAAATTTAAGTATTTAACGTTGCAGTACGTAGTTATTGGTGTATGAAAGTTTATTACAAAATAATTAATCCGCTGGTGAAAGTATTTTTCTTAAAAAAATATTTATATACATACTCCCTCTGTTTCCATATTATTAGTCATTTTGATTTTTTTAATAAATTTATTTAGGTTGATCAAGTTTATAGAAAATATTGGTATTTTCAACGCAAAACACAAATATATTATCAAATACATATATATTCAATCTAAATTTAACGAAATTAAATTAACAATGTTGTTATTTTTTTATAAACTTAGTTAAACTTATAAAAGTCTAAAAGTCTAAGTAGAAAAAAAGAATCAAAATAACTTATAATATAGTCTATAACGGATCGAGGGAGTAGTTTACAAATCAAGTACTCCTGCAAATTCAAACATCAAAGCTGGATTTGTCGCCTTTCGTCTGCATGTTTGGACCACCTGATTTAATCGGTGAGTGTTTTGCCATGCATGTTCTTTTTTTTTTTTTTTATCATCCCTTGAACACCAAAGGGGCCACATTTATTAATTAGTTAATTTGCCTCTTGATAAGTTTAATTACTTTGTACGTACTTAATTATGAACCAGGTTTTGGGGAATATATATAAAAAAAAATGAAAGGAATTAATAGTATAAGGTCTCATTCTTTTCTCCAACAAGAGTTGGATGAAGATTACGATTTTCATGGCACGCTTTTTAAACTGCCAAACTGTACATTTCGTGCGAAAACTTTCTATATGAAAGTTGCTCTAAAATATCATATTAATCTATTTTTCAAGTTTATAATAATTAAAACTCAATCAATCATATGTTAATACTACCTCGTTTTGCGTAAAAAGCTTAATCTTTATCTTTAGGAGAAAAGAACACCACCTAAATAAATAATTGATCTGTAGTTAAATATATACCTCCTCTTCTTCATGTGTATCTTTGGTTTTATGAAACCTCTGATATAGTTCTGAAATATTTTCCTTGAGATGGTAAAGTATGGAAATTATATTAATGTTAATACTTCCATATACACAAACTTCACCCCTTTTCAACCTTGCTGACAATCATGTATGATGCACGTACGAGCTAGTGGGTTTGATCTTGAAAATTTTCTGAATAGATATTTTTTTTACTGTCGTCTCTATATATGCCTATATCTATTGTTCTTCTGGCTCATTTCTATTGGTAAGTTTCTACGCAATTTCCAGCACACAGGTAATTAAAGAGATGGAGTTAGATGTATAGTACGTATTAGATATTCCACATTCAAAAAAAAAATGTTGAAAAGACAATTTCAAGATTTTGATGTGTAGAGAACTTCCATTAATATTTTTTCTTATGCATATGATATGTACAACGAAAATTTCTAGATGAAAAACTATAATTTCTGGAGGAAACTTTCTTGCAACTTAATTAATTACATATACAATTTGATACATGTGTCTTTCATCTGGATTAAAAATGTCCAAGCTTCTAGCTAGCTGAAATTAATGGTACACGGGAGAGAATTTCAAAAGACCGTGTCTATGTCCCTATCCATGACCAAGTTAAAGTGTACTACTGAGGATGCATCCATGAAATTGGATTGGTTGGGATAGGATCGATATGTTGATAGAGAGATGCATCTTTTTCTCACCTTTTTTTTTTATTTTTCCCTTTAATTTGCACATCCGATCCCTGGACACAAGAATGTGATCCAAAAGTCCACAATTCATTTCCCATACGTACCGAATGCTTGGCTTTTGCTCGTCCTTTCATTTTCCCCGTGATGTCACTGTTGTAATCTTGATAGGTAATTGCAAACTACTACCTTGACTTAGAAAGCATTTTATCACGCAAGGTACCTATGCCAGCCACAGAATTCTTCTTCTGTACCCTGATCAAACACGCATTTATCAATTTATCACCAGCGACATGTGCATATCCAAGAGGAGAAATTTTGAGCATCTCTTTGAAGATTTCAAATAAATAATTCACGCAATGTGATTTAATCTGTTGCCAAAGTCGTCATATATATCAAGCTAAGTAGGAACTTAAATTCTCTGGCTATATTAATAAACGGCCGAGAAAATTCTTTTCGCACCTATAGTAGCTAGCTATATAGTAGATACTTCGCTAGCCATATCTCTCTCTTCCTAATTTCTAATGCAAGGTCCATATAATATATGAAGCTATCAATTTGAACTCGATCACTAGCTAGCTAACAAGTGACTAGCTAGGAATGGAATTTTTAAGGGATATATATAAATATGCTCAAGCCGATCTTTAAGTTCATGCTTTCACATATGCTTTTGATCACATGCTGCCGGTGCTAGTTATATATACTGTCGTCAGACATAAGTCATGATATTGAGATATATATTCATATATATGCAGCTAATTAATAAGTCGATCGCTGCATATCCCTTTCCCATTTTATTGGGAAAAATCCAGAGCAAAGAGAGAGTTGAATTGACCTCAAATATATAATTTACTTTTGCATGAAGTCTACCTTTGTGAATTCAAACCAATATATATACAATTAACCCGTACATATCAAGTTGAAAACGTACGTAGACACACTAGTACATTAGTACTAGTATAGTATATCTTGAATAATTTTGTCAAACACATACTAGCCAGACAAATAAGATGGCTAATTAATGTTCCCGTTGAACAATGTAATAATTCAAAGAAACATCAATATCTCAATTTCAGTTTGTCAAAGAGAGAACTATTCACACTAGCAATAGTCATTGTATGCAGACCCAGACAAACCTATCAATGAACAGTACATTTCGATCCCAATGGGAAATGCATGAGCTACTTGAACTCATACTTCGCTGTCTCGTGAACAGGGACAGCCCCCAAACTCTTCACAAAACTGGGGTTCCTATACTTATTTTAAAACTTTTTTTTTCTTATCTGTGTTCAGTAAAGTAGCAAGTGAGCATGAATGTTTGACCGGACTTGGTCAGAAAATTCAGCCTTCTCTCTCTCGATCTCTCTCCTCTCCACACATTCGATTTGGTACGTTTCTGCACGGTAGGCAACAAACAAGTACTTGAATATATATATATACTTCTTGGGGGTGTTCTCCTTCTTCTTCTTCATATATCATCATCACCATCTTTATCTCCTTCTCTCTCTCTCTCCCTCTCTGCATATATATAGCTACTTCTCTTTGTAGCAACCATCAGTTAGCTAGCTAGCTTGAGGTAGCTAGCGCTTGTATTTATCAGAAGCTTAGAGATAATTTTCAGAAGCTTAGAGCTCGGTGAGATCGATCGATCGATCGGTGATCATGGGAGGGTTTGAGAGGAGAGGAGTTCGGCAGTACAACCGGTCCGAGGTGCCGCGGATGCGGTGGACGGAGGAGCTGCACCGGCAGTTCGTCGAGGCCGTCGAGTGCCTCGGCGGCCAGGACGGTGAGTTTAATTCTAGCTGAAACACCAACCATGGATGCATGTTTGGTATTGATCAATTCAAGCTATATGAGCAGATTGATCATGCAATTGCTTAATTATTGCATGGACATGGAGTTCGCTTTGATGATCAAATTAATTGGGATTTTAATTTGCTAGGTATAGATCGAGCTATCATGTTTTTCAAGGGAACTGATTAAACGAAGTGCTTTCTTGTTCTTTTTGTTTTTTGGTTTAGAAAGTTTGGTCTCCTTAATTATTAGTTGGTGTCGGTTAGGCAGGAGTTTGAAAACGAACACAGCGTAGCAGGAGTATAGTTAAAGAAAAATAAAGACACGTGATATTATATGTGCATATGCACGATGAACACCCACGGCCGTACGTTCTCTTTTGGATTTTCTACGGATAATTAAGACTGAATTAAGCATACAATTTAATGAGGGTTAATTAGTTAGATGGAATATCAATATTAGCACAATAATTTATCAATTGGAGCCACTTTCATCCTGGACTAGCTAGATATATATCTTTTTCCAAAATTAAATTAATATCTGTTCTTCTTGAAGATTTTTTATTTTTAGTTTTCCTCTGAAAGTAATTTAGATCAAGTACTTAGATCTTTTTACACTCTTTTTCTACCTTTTATCGTGCATATATATGTACCTTGAGTACTAACAGCCATTTTCGTATGTACTCAGCCTGAAGTACTGATCAGTTATTATCATTTGCAAACTAATATATTTCAAAAGTTTCAAGTACTATCTCATTTGAACATTACCGTATTTAATTATTGTGTGCTTTATCCAGCACGGTCCGGCCATACAAAGCTGAACGTACTATCGATTTTCTCTATCCTTGAGGGAGACATAATATAATTTTTGGTCTCATGATACATGCATGGACCATGGAATAACAGTACTGCATCATGATGATATTTGTTTGTAGATCATTCTTCAGAAGTGCTGATAATTTATCTCCTCTCGCTTTTGTCTGACAGAAGCAACACCGAAGCGAATTCTTCAGTTGATGGGCGTGAAGGGAGTTAGCATCTCTCATATCAAGAGCCATCTTCAGGTAATTTTGTAGACCAGGACTTACCTTTTTCAGATTTGTAAGCTAATAATATACATGCATATGTATATATGCAGCATATGCTCTTTAGATTTGTATGCTAATATTAGCTAGAGATTTGATCCGTGGCTCAACCTCTTTTTTCTCTCTCTTAAATAATGGTCAGATGTACAGATCAGGCTCTAGCAACAGCAATAATCCTGTCAGCCTCCAGAAGTTGACATCAGCTACTGTTAACAACATTAGCAAACGTGAGTTTGTGAATAGTGAAGATCGCTGCATTTACGCGTCAGGGGATAGAAACACTGCATCTTCAGACAAGAATACTTACACCATACTCCGCTGCGCCCGCTCATCAATGTGAGTGTGAGAGAGAGTTAATTAGTCATTTTTCAATTAATGTTAATTCCAAGTACATATGTGTGTTATGAATATTTCATTTTATTCAATACTATATTGATTTTTATACCCACTTGCAGGCCATCAATAGAAGAAATATTCAGAAACTGGGAACAAACTAGAGGGCGTCTTCTTCCATGGAACTCCAACGTGATTACAACAGAACAGGTGCCTTTCTCCTCACTGGAAGCTACGCCTCAAATAATTTCACTTAATTGCATATATATATTTGCATTTTCGTTGGACATCTGTCTGAATTTTTAGCATGTACATCTTGGTGTATATCCTGTATTCCATTCATGTAGAGAGATAGGAAGAAAAAGCTATGGACAAATGCAGACGTATTTTACTTAAAGAATCCATCTTCCATATATGTACTATTCCCTAGAAGTTTTTGTTTTGGAAACATGCATTAGGTGGCAGGCTGCCAAACTAGCAAACCATACTGCCGTGTATTGACTGTTCATTCCTGCTTCTGCATGCATGGTCGAAACCATGAACTGTCTAGACTCTAGACTATCTCTGAAACACTTAATTACAAAAGTTGCAATCCATATATACATTTTTCAGCAAGCTTATTAACACTGAAACGTAGATTAATTAACATATGTATATATCTTTGCAGGCAACGACTAGAGCAAGTCGTCAGACTACTAACTACAGTAAGCCTCTGAAGCAGCTGACAGACTGCGACCTGACGCTGTCGATCGGCCAGCTGTGGGAGGACGCCGCCGGCAGCGACGCCGACGGCTCCAGCACGATCAGCGAGGAGGTCGCCGCGCCGTCGAGGGACGAAGCGTTCGTCTCTTCGGCCGATGACCACTTCGCCGCCGCCGCCGCGAAGAAGAAGGAGAGCAATATGCTGACCACTGATCTGAACCTGGACCTGACCATTTCATCTTCTTGGCTCTCCTCCTGATCATATGATCATTCAGTTGATGGGCCTGTGTATAGCTGCATTATATTTGTGCATATATGTAGTTGTATGTGTACAAAAATAACGCGGAGAGAGAGCGTCAGGCTAGTAGTATTTGCAGGTTACCTGATGAGATGATCTTAGAGAGTGTAGTAATATTTTGGAGATATCTTTAGGATTATTTTCGTATCGTCAGACACAGCATTTTATTAGGTTTTTCAGTTGCGCGTGCACGCGTTTATCTGTATAGTTTTCTTTCTATTATTAATTGTTCGTTCGATTAGAGACCGGGGACTTCAGACGAAGACGGGTGAGAAATTTTGACAGTTTTTGCTTCTCTTGGGTAGACTTCTCTGTTGAATTTCTCACCTTTCATCATCTGGGCAGTTCCCCTATTTCTGATCGAATTGTTTGCGCACTACTGTCTATATTGATTGAGAACTACTCCCTCAATTCCAAAATATAAGGGATTTTGGTCGGATTTGACACATCCAATTTATAGTACTAGGATGTTTTACATCCGGCAAAAATCTCTTATATTTCGGAACGGAGGGAGTAATGGCGTGCATGCATCATGCATGTGCTGTACTTGCTAGCCATTTTACCCTTGGCTTTCATAGAGTGTTAATCTGGATTTGTAGCAAGCTACTCTTCGTCTCAAAATGTGACACATCCTAGTACAATGAATCTGAATATGTTCCGTATGAGGTTGGTTTATTTTGGTAGAGGTAGCTGTGTATTTTGGTATTCGCAAATTTTTTTTCCCTATAGAACGTGTCGTCAGTTCTCTTCTCCAGAGTACTATATATTGTTCTGCGTGCACTATACTTCAAACTTCACCATATATCTCAACGGGACATTTGGTGCAAATTATGGATACAACAATCATCAGTTCAGATCCAAATTTTGAATTCAAAAGCCGGTTGTTATCGATGTTTAGGGCAAAACGGTCGGAAATGATATCTCTCTATTAATTTTATGGAATAGTCTTGATCGGTATGGTAAATTTTTTTTCCGTATTTATAAATTTAACTATTTAGTGATGACTTCAATATGATATGCTGATAAAAATATAAAAAGGAAAATTTTAGATATAGTTAGAAATGAAAGTGATCGAAAACATATTATTTTTACCGTTCGATCGGGAATATCTGTACCATTTTCAGCCCCAAATCCCTCTACGTACATCATATCATAGTACTACTATGTTTGTGACATATAGAACTAAACACTAGCATAGTAGACTATCTCTTCTTTGTCCCTTAATTATATATATCATATTACTTCCTCTATTTTTTTAATATATGATGTTGTTGGCATTTTTATATATGTTTGATTATATATTCGTATTATTTGAAAATTTTATGTAAATTTAAAAAACATGTTAGTCTTTTTTAACATGTTGAATGATAAAAAAACAAAAAACAAATGATAATTACGTACTTTTGTAATTAAACTAGTGAGCGTGCACGTGCAAGGCACGTCGATACCTATTGAATGGAATCAAATTTGAAAGAGAGTATTTTGGTACTAACAAAAATATACGAACTCATGTGACGGCGATTTTTCATACGAACAAAGTGGTGATAAACAGAGAAAAAAATCATGTTTCGAAGATCCAAATACGATGTTATTATGTATTCAAGAAGTAAAAAATAGAAGTCCAAAAATTATCAGATAAGATGCTTTATTTAATATGCAATATCCCTTTTTATTATAAAAACAGATTATACATGTCAATTGAAGGACTTGTGCATTAAAGCAAGACTAACTGTTTGTATACGCTGATAATTAAATGTGAAAATGTACTTAAAGAAAAGGTAAATCACATAATACAGTTTGAAATTTGAAACAATAAGGATATGTTCACAGCCATTGGCCAAGCCAAGTTCTTATGCTACGCTTTCGCCAGATTCCATGAGAAGCTTGTGCGCTTTCGCTCTTGTTACGGTGTCGCTTGGAAGCTATCTTAGTTCATCCATACTGACCCTGGTTTCATATTTGACAACTCGAAATGATAATCCAGGTTGCATCCCTGATAACTTGAATGAAGGCCATCTTGACCACTTTTTCTGGCTCATAGCTGGCCTTAGTTTTCTGAATTTCTTCTTTTTATCTACTATGCACAACAATACAAGTGCAAGAAAGCTGCTGCAATTTAATCTCAGCCTTCATAGAGCAATATTACTTGGACAAAGGAATTTATTGTACAGCAAATTGTATGTACACATTTTTGGGCACAATGAACCATTTCATTCAGGTATATATACTGATCAAATATCGAAAAGCAATATGCCAACCTTCGATAAAATCCCCTCATCTGATCGTTGAGCGTGTCGTTGAAGTCCATAGCGAGCACGCCCTCGCCGAGCGGCAGCTCCCCGTCGAACTCCAGAACCAGGATCTCGTCGTCCTCGAACAGCGACACCTCCGTCGGCGCCAATCCCTGCAACCAACCAACCCGGCACAGAGAAACGCCCCAGCCACGGTGAGACCGCGGCGCACTCGCGCGACGAGCAGGGGCACACTCTGACAGCAGAGAGCAAAGCCACTGGGGTACCACTCACCACTTCGCCGCCGCCGCCGCGAAGAAGAAGGAGAGCAATATGCTGACCACTGATCTGAACCTGGACCTGACCATTTCATCTTCTTGGCTCTCCTGATCACATGATCATTCAGTTGATGGGCCTGTGTATAGCTGCATTATATTTGTGCATATATGTAGTTATATGTGTACAAAAATAACGCGGAGAGAGAGAGCGTCAGGCTAGTAGTATTTGCAGGTTACCTGATGAGATGATCTTAGAGAGTAGTAATATTTTGGAGATTTCTTTAGGATTATTTTCGTATCATCAGACACAGCATTTTATTAGGTTTTTCAGTAGCGCATGCACGCGTTTATCTGTATAGTTTTCTTTCTATTATTAATTGTTCGTTCGATTAGAGACCGGGGACTTCAGACGAAGACGGGTGAGAAATTTTTGACAGTTTTTGCTTCTCTTGGGTAGACTTCTCTGTTGAATTTCTCACCTTTCATCATCTGTGCAGTTCCCCTATTTCTGATCGAATTGTTTGCCCACTACTGTCTATATTGATTGAGAACTACTCCCTTAATTTCAAAATATAAGGGATTTTGGTCGGATGTAACACATCCGGATATGTTTTACATCCGGCAAAAGTCCCTTATTTTTGGGAACGGAGGGAGTAATGGCGTTACTTGCTAGCCATTTTACCCTTGGCTTTCATAGATGGATTTGTAGTTCACTACACTTCGTCCCAAAATAAATCAACCTTGTACGGGATGTGACATATCCTAGTACGATGAATCTGGACATGTGAGCTACTCTTCGTCCCAAAGTAAATCAACCTCGTACGGGATGTGACACATGCTAGTACGATGAATCTGGATATATCCCGTACGAGGTTGGTTTATTTTGGTAGAGGTAGCTGTGTATCTTGGTATTCGCAAATTTTTTTCCCTATAGAAGTATAGAACATGTCGTCAGTTCTCTTCTCCAGAGTACTATATATTGTTCTGCGTGCAGTATACTTCAAACTTCACCATATATCTCAACGGGACATTAATTTGGTGCAAATTATATGGATGCAACAATCATAAGTTCAGATCCAAATTTTGAATTCAAAAGCTGGTTGTTATCGATGTTTAGGGAAAAACGGTCGGAAACGATGTCATTTCTCTATTAATTTTATGGAATAGTCTCGATCGGTACGGTAAATTTTTTCCGTATTTATAAATATAACTATTTAGCAACGACTTCAATATGATGCTGATAAGAATATAAAAAAGAAAATTTTATATATAGTTAGAAATGAAAGTGATTGAAAACAATATTATTTTTACCGTTCGATCGGGAATTTCTGTACCATTTTCAGCCCCAACTCCCACTATGTTTGTCATGGCCTCATGGGACATATAGAACTAAACACTAGCATAGTAGACTATCTCTTTTTTGTCTCTTAATTATATATATCATATTACTTCCTCTATTTTTTAATATATGATGCTGTTGACATTTTTATATATGTTTGATTATTCGTATTATTTGAAAATTAATTTTATGTAAATTTAAAAACATGTTAGTATTTTTTAACATGTTGAATGATAAAACAATGCATGAAAAAAAACAAAAAACAAATGATAATTACGTACTTTTGTAATTAAATAACAGAAAGTTGAATAAATGGTTTAAAACAGTTTCTAGGAAATGTTTATGTAGGACATTTTTTTAAAATAAATATAGTATTTGGATGCTTGGGAAGAGTACTCGTGATAATGGGTCATCTATTAGCTAAAAAACATGGCCTAAAAAAAATCTTCGAGGTGGCTTATAATAATAATCCAAAACAAAAGCGAAAGGGCCGGTAGCCTAGTGGTTACAAGAGACTCAGTAGCACCTTAGGTCCTAGGTTCGACTCCCTATGGGAGCGAATTTTTCAGGATTTATCGGCTTTGTGCTTTCAGTGGTAAGCGATGTATCCGTCGACAGTGAGACGCCTATGGTGACTTCATCAATCTCTAAGATGGATTTACTGGCCTAGTCTGTATTCTTTTTTTTAAAAAAAAATCCAAAACAAAAGGCCTTTTCTGCTAGGGAACCTGAGAATTTGCCGCTCCTAATTGCAATCTTGATTTTGCCCTTTTCGATCAGTTGGGACATTTGAGGATTTACCTTCAATTGCAATCTAGAGTTTTCTATCTATATGTGTCTATGTTATATACATTAGGACCATGCTTAAGATGATAAGTTGTGAAGCGAGTGTAGCTTAACACAAGTACAAATCTGAAATTAATTAACTTCGTACGGGTGCTCATATTTACAGCTATTCTTTTTTAATAATAAACAATAAATCCAACAACAACGAGATGTATACGGTGGCTTCATCAATCTGAAGATATGTTGACGCGATGCGGAAGATGATTATACAGTACTATGATATAGTACGTGCGTATGTTGATAGAAATAAGTATGCGCCTAACATGCGGATCTAATCAACGCTTGTGTCTAAAGTGTGTTTGGAAAAAAAAAAGAAAGTATTAAATTTTCCATTTTTTCTGTTGTGTCGACAAAATGCTTATGCCTCCATATTCGCTGGCACCATCCATATGCATGACAATTGACGCACGTCAGCAATACATCAATGGGCAGATGAAACGGACTGTACCAGGGTCAGCCCAGAAAGGGTAGTTCTAATGGGCGATCGATCGCCCTACCGATCTGGTAGCGATCGGTAGCCCCCCCTCCTCCCCCTCCCTCCACCTGGTTTCCTTTTTTGGCACCGTATTATTTTCCTATTTTAGTAAATTTATACGCCTCAAGTTTACACATCTAAAGTTTAGAGACCAAAATTTATAAGTCAAAAGTTTATATATCCGATTCAAATATGAATTTGAATTCAAATATTTTTTTATATATAGTATTTCTATACATCTAAAGTTTATACACCTAAAGTTTATAGACCTAAAGTTTATAAGTCAAAAGTTTATATATCCCATTCAAATTTGAATTTGAATTATATCCCATTCAAATTTGAATTTGAATTCAAATATCCGATTCAAATTTTTTCATATATAGTATTTCTATACATCTAAAGTTTATATACCTAAAGTTTATAGACCTATAGTTTTTATATCCTACTCAAATTTGAAGTCAGGTATATAAACTTTTGATTTATAAACTTTGGGTCTATAAACTTTAGGTGTATAAACTTTAGATGTATAGAAATGCTATAAATTAAATTTGAATCGGATATATAAACTTTGGGTCTATAAACTTTAGGTGTATAAATTTACTAAAAGAGATGTCGGTTCTCATAGTGACCAGCGTGGGGGACATCGAGGTGGACCTCCACACCGACTTGTGCCCCCTCACCACCAAGAACTTCCTCAAGCTCTGCAAGTAAGTTTTTAGTTTACCTGCACCTAGGGCTTGTTCTATGTGTGAATTTTCGCGGGATCATCTGGCTACTAGAGGTAACGAGGGTCTTGTGGCGGGTGGGTTAGCCTTCAGGAAGCAGTTGAGCGGGCAATTTTGGCGTTGTAGAGCGGGTGCTACTGAGTTTGGATTCGATGTGAAGGGTGCGTGTAGTGTGTTGGATTGATTGATTACAGTTGAAGCTGCTGCCATGCCAGTGTGTCGTGTGTCATTGTGGATTCTCTTGTTCCAGTGTTACTTCGAGTTGCTAATGTGTAGTGCTGTTGGTAGCATATTACAAGGTCATTAAACTGTTGGTAGCAATCGGCTAGGCCTTTCCTCGTATGACAACCTCTATTGAGCATATCTGCACAAATCTCTTTGATAATTTCAACCTTATTCACCCAGTGTTTGCATGATCTTTTTTTTGTTGTTGTTGTAACACGGGGACATGCAAATTTTGATGTAAGACTTTTTTTTCCTTTCAATAGTTTTGATGTTTCTGCCTGTGTATTTGTTGTGGCCGTAGCCCATAGCAGGAAAACTGTGGCATTTGTAGTGGAAAATTGTTTCAATGGAGTGGACAAACAAACTGAGCTTCCAACTGTTGCAATTGTAGCAGACAGTTGTTTCAGCTAGAACGTGCCATTATAGCGAGAAATTGTTTCAGCCTTAGTGGATAATTGTTTCAATTCTTCTTTGGAATTGTTGCTACATGAGTAGAATATCATTGCTAGCTAAGCCACCAGTATTTATAGCTAATCATTGACTTGTGAGGGATGTTGATATTGTGGTAGACATTTTATTTTCTTTCTTATTAGTGATAAATGAAAGTAGCTGTCGGTACAATTTAGAAGAGCCAGAAGTTGACTTCGGAAACAAAAGATTACGGCCTCCGTGGAGTCCACTAATTGGTTTGATTTAATGGTTGCTTATATAGTAGCAAGGATCACTTATTTCAGAAACGTCTGACAATAGCTCTCGGATTGAACATCTGAGCGCTAGTTGTTATCAGTAGTGTTTGGTTCTGGGGATGAGGTGGGATTAAACCGAATGGTTCAACATTTTTGGGATGAGGTGGAATAGAATTGTTTCGTTTAGTTGTTTGCTTGAGAGAATGGGATGATTCAATATTTTGTTTGGTTTATGCGAGATGGGATGGAATGGTCCAATCCAGAGTTTGGTTTGGAGAATAGAATAAGTTTTTTTTTTTAGAAAATGGGATAAACCCGGCCTCTACATCCAACTGGATTTACGCAACCAGGAATAAGATAGGATTGACTCAGGTAACCTGCACCTTAGACTGGTGAGAATAACCCTTTTTTTTAATCTCCCATATTTCCTTTTCCCCTTCTTAATTTTTCTTTCTCCCTTATCATCTATGGCAATGAGCTTTCCTGGCTACAGCTTCTTCCTTGTCTTCCTCTCTCTTAATTATTTTGTTCACATCCAATGATCCAAAACTATTTGTTCTCCAGATTCCTGAGTGGTGCTATGGCTAGTGAGTGGAGGAAGCGGAGTGGATGACGCCACTTTGCTGCACAAGCCGGCGACTCTCATGAGCGCGTCAAGGCAGTGATCCACTAGCGGCAGCAATGGTCAATTGCAAGAAACCTTTTAACCTCATGGAGGTGGTAGCCCACTGCTTCTCAGCTTGAGGAGAGTGGTGGCTGCTCGCAGTCTCGCAGTGAACAAATCCAGCGAGAAGCTCTCCCCGCACTGCTGAGCATTCTTGCATGAGTTCATCCGGGCAAAAGAGTGGTATCATCTCATCCCGAATCTTGTTGGAATATTCGTCAAAATGAAACCACCTCGTCCCGAAATGTTTCGTCCCACACATGGGCTCATCCCAGGACCATAACCATTTGTTCTATCCCACTTGATCTCAGGAACCAAACACATAGAGGATTGTTCTTTGATTCTTAGTGTCGTTATCTGAACTAAAATTATGTAAATATGTTTGGCTACTTATCTTGCAAAAGTTAAATACTGCAAAATAGCAGGCTATGAAATATGCCTGAGTTGACTACTTATGGCAATTGGAGTAATCATTCTCTCGCTGTTCCTATGATTTTACTTACCAGGATGAAGTATTATAACGGGTGCCTGTTCCACAAGATAGAGAAGGATTTCTTGGCACAAACTGGGGACTCAACTGGAACAGGAGCTGGAGGCAACTCTGTATACAAGTAATCAATTAATATAGCGCAATAGGAGCCTCTCCTTCTGTTTCCTGTAAAAAAAAAACAATTGCTCAGATGTCTCACTGTCACCGATTGTCAAATACATGCCTGAAAACGGGGTCATTCTTTTTTCCTGTAGATTCCTTTATGGTGACCAAGCACGATTTTTTGATGATGAGATCCGCCCGGAGCTTAGGCATTCTAAAATGGGAACTATTGCTATGGCAAGTGCTGGTGAAAATTGCAACGCCTCGCAGGTGTGATACTTAGTCCCTAAACTTCCTACCGAACCCAAATGTTTTGATTACCAGTAATTAGTTCATTTTGATGTCCTCACTGCTGTTTTTAACCTTTCGTTTATGTTTGTGTGACTTATTAGTTCTACATCACCTTGCGGGATGGCGTGGACTACCTCGATGATAAACACACTGTGAGTAGCACATTATTACATTGACTTAGAGATTTTTTTTTTCTTGAAAAACCCTACTTTATCTGCAGTGACTCACAAATATATCTTCATCAATTGTAGGTGTTTGGCATGGTTGCTGAAGGCTTTGACACGATTACAACGATTAGTGAAACATATGTTGATGATAAAGGGAGACCATTTAAGGATATCAGGTAAAATACCTTTGAAAAGTACTAAACTGCATAGTTAGAATATGCTTGCCAATATTTACTTACTTTCTGGTCTTTCTGTTGTTTCTGCTTTATTTCCATTGCTGACCTTCTGCAAAATACTTAATGAACAGGATTAGACATACATATGTCTTGGATGACCCTTTTGATGATCCTCCTCAGCTCAGTGAACTTATTCCTGAAAATTCTCCTGTTGGGAAACCACAGGATGAGGTAATAGAGTTCTGCTATTGTGCTCATGTTGGAAAGATGATAATCAAAATTGACTAATCAGAATCACAGGCTGTCTTACATTTGTTTAATTCGTTTTACCTTCCACATTGTTGAAAACTTTATAACTATTTATTTGGGCACATACCTGTTTAAGAGTATGTATGGATTTTAGTTGAGGCAGCCACTGGGTGTACATGTAATTTATTTTCCCTGTTCTGTCTGTACCAATTTATGCTAAAAGTTCCTATGCAATGTCCTGCTAAGGTACTATGCTATATATTTTCTTTTCACCGTCAATGTACAGATTGCAGAAGAGCGCTTAGAGGATAACTGGGTCCCTCTAGATGAAACAGTGACTCCTGAAGAACTCGAGGATACTATCCGCTCCAAAGAAGCACATACAAATGCTGTTATTCTTCAGAGCGTAAGTCCTGGTGCCAAATTAAAATCCAAAAGTACGCTTATTAATTATTAATCATGTTATAACTTGTGACTCATAAAACTTGTCTTATTCAGTTAGGAGATATTCCAGACGCTGAGATCAAACCACAAGACAATGTTTTATTTGTTCGTGAACTCAACAAAGTAACACAAGTTAGTATCGGCTCTTAATTGATTAACTCTGTTCGTCAGTTCCACTAATTTTTTTGCTTATCCATCCTGCTTTGGTAGTAGCACTACGTACAGATTCTTATGCTGCTGTGATTATATCACAGATTATTTTGGACATCATAAATATTAAATTGATATCCCATAGCTTATGAAATACTTTTTGGTAAGAGAAACTAAAGGGCTAACATTCATTGTTTTGTAGGATGAAGATTTATATACAATTTTTTCTCGTTTTGGCTCTGTGACGTCGTTAAGTGCCTTTTCCTAAACTCAAATAATTTGCTTATCTTCCTGTTGCTTCTCTTGTTAATTTTTTTAATTGTTCCTTGCAGAGCTGAAATAATTCGTGACTACAAGACTGGTGATAGCTTATGCTTTGCTTTTATTGGTAAGTTTCATTCCTCAAAAGCTGGGGTGCATTGACATACTTTGATCAAGCATTGGATTTAGACAGAGTCCTGCTATTTTTCTGGAGTACCCTGAGCCCAGTTTGTTAATCGAATACTTGCCTGAGCTATATCACTAGCTTTCCTAGGCATTCATCATCCTGTTATTCAGTTGTGTTGTACATCAGCCTCTTAGATCTGTTATCCTAACAGGGCTCCAACTGAGTTACCTATGCAATAACTGTTGGTGTTTCTTGAAAGGCTGAGTTCAAAATGCCAGTGGCCATGGATATACTTTAGTTGCAGCATGTAAAACACACCTTTTATTTTGTTACTATATACCCGTGCATTGCAATGGCCCCGTACTACTGAAAATGGGCTAGGGGCTAATATATGGATCTAACATAAAGTGAGAATATACTTTTATCCAACAACTATTCCCTTTTTTTTTTCCGTCTTTCTTAGTGATTTTTTTTTGTGCGGAACAGTTTTTCTCTAGTGATTTTTCTTATGGTTCCAAAAAAAGAATGTTTGTTCTACTGTTGCTAGATTTTCTAAAATAGTTTTTTTTGGTGCGGAACCTTTTTCTCCAGCGATTTTTTTTCCATGAGCGAGGGGGTGGGGGTGGGACGGAGGACAACTGTGCTTTTATAGTACTTCCTCCGTTTCACAATGTAAGACTTTCTAGTATTATTCACGTTCATTTAGATGTTAATGAATCTAGACATATGTATGTGTTTAGATTCATTAACATTTATATGTATGTGGGCAATGCTAGAAAGCCTTACATTGTAAAACGGAGGGAGTAGTAGAGGTAACTACTATATGCCCATGCATTGGAATGGGTCCGTACTACTGAAAATGGGCTAGGGACAATATGGATTTAACATAAAGTGAGAATTTTTTTTATCTAACAACTTTCCCTTTATTTTTTCTTTCTTTCTTAGTGATTTATTTTCTTTTGTGCAGAACAATTTTGCTCTAGCGAATTTTTTTCTGGTTCAACAAATTAGACGATTTCTACTACTGTTGCTAGATTTCCTTTTTTTTGTGTGTGGAACCTTTTTTTCTAGCGATTTTTTTCCACGAGCAAGGGGGAGGGGTGGGAAGGAGGATGACTGTGCTTTTATAGGAGTAGAGATAAACTCGCAAATGGATAAAATACATGAATTGTCAAAGAAGACTAACGGTGTTTTCTCCTAAAAAACAAACCTAATGATTTAAGAAAACAAATTGAGTGACTCCATTGCAGACTTCTGAGGTATTAAACCATAGAAGTTAACTGGTAGCTCAACTGTTCTCAGGGTTACAATGTCAGTGAAACATATTTGGTGCAGACTCAAGTAGCCAGTAGATGGCCTAAGAAAGAATCTCGTGTTCCACCTGGATTAATTGGCAAGATCAGAATGTTGTTACAAAATACTAAAAATTATCTTGGTCTTTTGTAGAATTTGAGAAAAAGGAGGCTTGTGAGAGCGCATTCTTCGAGGTTAGTTGCCTAAATTCCTGTTTCCAGTGGCAGATAAAACTTCTTCTCTTATATAATTATACTCTATTTTTCCTTCTGCCACCTAGCATTCTAGCATATTTTTTATATATTTAATTATGCTTGACTAGTGAATGTTACCTTGTTTCTGCATTGACAATTCAGCAGTCTATGTTTTTGTAACTATATTAGAGTGTTTTCATGGGAGCATTTGCTTACTCAATGATATGCTTATAGATGAACAATTGTTTGATTGATGATCGAAGAATATGTGTTGACTTCAGCCAAAGTGTTTCAAAACAGTGGCGTCAGTTCAGACAAAGCAAAAGTAATGCAAATAAAGGTAAGATAAGTCATGTATTCTTATTGCCATGGCTTATCATTGGAATTCCAGCTTCTTTTTTATTTAAGCTAACTGCAAAATCAGTAGGGGAGTTGCTCTACTGTTGGTTTTTTCCTTTAAGGAAAAGAACTAAACAAATCTATTCCTCATCAATATTCTTTTCATGTAGAGCTTTGGTGGCACTCAAATATGCATATGCTCATTTCAAACCATAATCGTAGCATTCTGTGTTTGTTAGAAATTCTTGAATCCTATAAGGAATTTTACCATTTCGTACCATGGTGAAGATGCCAAGTCAATTGCTAGTACCTTTAAATATTGTCAAGTGAAAAGATGGCAACAAATGTCCCAATAAGTTGGGGGCAAAGAAGAAAGAACACGTCAATCTGAGTAAGACTTCATGTATTTTGTCCTTAGCATCTCTTACTTAAATCTTAAATCTCTTGCTTGAACATGCATTTGTTCTTTGGAGTTAATCTGTAAATAGGAGAAGTGTGATATGAATACCTCGTCTTAGTATATCAGTGAGTGTGAAGACCCCCCAAACAGAACCTAATTGTTACATGAGTCTTTATTTTTTTCAGTTTTTGGCAAAACTCTGAAGCACTTGCTGCATACAGTTTGTATTTTCATCATTTGCTAGGCATTCTGAAACTCGGATTGTTGGTTGGTTTCTTCGTATATGTAATATATGCGATCCATTTAGATAGCCCTGCACTGAACTTAACCATAAGTTCTTCCTGAATCAACAGGACCGTGTTTTGTTCTTTACAATATGAGCTGGGCAACAGACTTGAATGATAATTAGATGCTCTAAGAACATTCCTCTACTAGAGTAACTTGTATAACTGATGACTGGTGAGAGTTCTCGTAACATCTCTGCCAGAGAATATTAAGCCATGAAATTTCTATTTCTCTGTAGAAAAAGTTGTGATTTATGAAATGATTTTTAGCAAGCAGTTCAGTCTAGGTTAACCACATCAAACCCATTGATCTCTAGGTACTAGGAACTACCTCAGTATGTTCATTGCCAAGTTTAACATTCTCAACTAGGACCCTGAATTCTGGTATTAAGTCAAGTTTGTTGGGAGACCTTATGCTTAGTTTATCATGTGGGAGTTTTTAATTCCTGCATAGTTGATTGCTTCTGATGTATTTTTTTGAATTGCTGTGCAACAAAATGTCCTTTTTAATCTCTTCCACAAACATACTTTAATAACCCTCAAGTGAAAAATACATGATGCATTTCTTTCTCTTTGCAGATGGGTGCTTCAAGTGTGGTGCACTTGATCACATAGCCAGAGATTGTGACCAGAGGGCTGAGCAGAAAAACAAAGGGCCAAATTATATCCTGAAAGATGAAAACACTCAGCGCGGTGGGAACAAGCGCCGAAGGTGATTTTCCCATCCGCCATCACTCATATTTTCTGATTGTTTCGCTCTTTGATAATATGTTATTATTATTTTGTAGCTATGATCTTGTCTTTGAAGATGGTGAAAACTGTAATGGTCAGCAAGACCTCGGAAGTGCTGACCGAAGAAAGATCCATAAGATAGATGATCGAAGATCAGGGCTGCCACCTCGGGGTGACCGTGATAGGATTAGCCGGGAGAGAACACACACTGATGAGAATGGTAAAGAAGGTAATAGAGACCGAGGGAATCAGAAGCATGAGGACTACAACCGTTACTGTAAACCTGGTGAACGAAGCCCCAGTAGACATGATGATCGTAGCTACAGCAAGCACGAGAGCAGAAGCAAATATAGGGATGGCGATGACGATTGCAGACGACAATCAGGAGGCAGTCGATATGGCAGGGATAAGTGCGATGGTGAACGACGCTACAGAGGAGACGATGGCCGTGGAAGGAGCAACCGCCACACGAGAGATGAAAGTGATGACAGGAAAAGAAGCCCAGACACTGGCAGTAGGCATAGAAGATAAGATAGTGGGCACCGCACCGTGAGACGAGCAAATACAGGGAAAGAAGTCAGAGAGATGATAAAATAGATTGCTAAGGTAGCTCACGTATATTTTGTATAGTTTTTGTTCTGTTACTTTACATACGAGGACTTCAGACGAAGACGGGTGAGAGAGATTTTGACAGTTTTTTGCTCTCGTGTGTAAACTAAACAGCTGAATCTCTCACCTTCATCATCTGGAGTCTGATTACACCTTTCATCTCGGATCGAATTGTCTTCGAACTAATTGAGAATGACGTTGCATGCATGCATGAGCTGTATCTGCTAGCCATTTTACTTTGGTTATCAGAGAGTTCTGGATTACTTGCTGCCTACAAAATATAAGCATTCACCTAGCCAGAAATTCATATATTTTGAAATAATGGGAGTATCAGTTTCTAGTAGTGCTCTTTTTCAAAATGTCCCAAATGCATATATTTTGTAATAGAGGGAGTATCAGTTTCTAGTAGTGCTGTTTTTCAAAAATGTCCAAAATTATTAGTTACGTACGTGTATAGGTTGATGAAATGCTGCTGCCAGCGCTATGCTACCTATGATAATGATTACCATACAAGAATAAAATTTGAAAATATATTGTTCATTCTATTTTTTTCTCAGAAATATTCGGGATGCAAAAAAAAAATTTAGAAATATACCATCGGTCTTGCACAACTGTTGCGCGAAAATGACATGTGAAAAGACGTCGCGGGCGGTATCGCGCGGTGAAAGTGCGAGACTGCGCGGACTCGCACGACAACCGCGTGAGACCGCGCGGTCTTGTAGAATGGAAAAGCAAGGCCGAACGGTATTGCTCAAGCCATCAGCGATACCTGTGCATGCCGATTTAATTAGTGACTAATTATCTTGATTATCGATTAATTAATAATCAGGATAATTAATCACTAAATATTATTAGTTAATTGTTAATTAAGTGATTAATCACTAACCAAATGGAGCCGTTGGACAGTGTCGCTGTTTGATTTGGCGAGACCATTCGGTCTCGCTCTTCCATTCTGTGAGACCACGCGGTCTCGCGCTTTTCCTGCGCGATACTGCCCGCGACGTCACGCTAGTTGTGCAAGATTGATGGTATATTTCCGTGAAAAATTTTGCATCCCAAATATTCCTAAGAAAAAAAAATGAATGAACAGTATATTTTCAAATTTATGTCTTACCATACAATTTACACCAAGTTTTTTTAATAATGGAAATGGGTTACATCTCCGGCCTCTGCCCGTAGACACACAACCAAACACCACCACGGATGGAGCCATGTAGAAATGTAGGCTTGTTTAGAGGAGCTTCTAACATCTGCAGTTTCTCCTATAATCTTTATAACCAAATAGTCCCTCACCCAGCTATCGAGAATGTAGTTATTTCCATAATCAAATAGTTTGGATTCTCAGCTAGCTTTTGAGAATGTAGTTATAGAATAAAAAAATGAATTAGAAACTAGAAGCCAACTTTTCTAGATTCACAGAAAAACGGTTAGAAACCAACTGTTTCTCATAATGTCAACTCCTCGAAACATAGCCGTAATCCACGGTTGTGGCCCTGGACAGTTTGGGGGAACTTCTGATTTTAGAAAAAGATGCAACTGATAGAAGTTCCCTAAAATTGTCTAGCTTTTTGTCTATATTCTAAAAGTAGAATCCATAAAATAAACTAGAAGTCAGAAATTGAGAAACCCGATTTTTTCAGATTCATAGAAGTTGGCTATCAACTATTTCTCAGTTGCAAGAGGGCTCCTTGCAACAGTGCATGATTGAAAGAAAAGGATTTTTTTTACCTCGGAAGTGCTGACCGAAGAAAGATCCATAAGATAGATGATCGAAGATCAGGGCTGCCACCTCGGGGTGACCGTGATAGGATTAGCCGGGAGAGAACACACATTGATGACAATGGTAAAGAAGGTAATAGAGACCGAGGGAATCAGAAGCATGAGGACTACAACCGTTACTGTAAACCTGGTGAACGAAGCTCCAGTAGACATGATGATCGTGGCTACAGCAAGCACGAGAGCAGAAGCAAATATAGGGATGGCGATGACGATTACAGACGACAATCAGGAGGCAGTCGATATGGCAGGGATAAGTGCGATGGTGAACGACGCTACAGAGGAGATGATGGCCATGGAAGGAGCAACCGCCACACGAGAGATGAAAGTGATAACAGGAAAAGAAGCCCAGACACTGGTAGTAGGCATAGAAGATAAGATAGTGAGCACCGTGAGTGAGACGAGCAAACACAGGGAAAGAAGTCAGAGTGATGATGGTATATTGCTAAGGTAGCTCACGTATATTTTGTATAGTTCTTTTTCTGTTACTTTACATACGAGGACTTCAGACGAAGACGGGTGAGAGAGATTTTGACCGTTTTTTGCTCTCGTGTGTAAACTTCTCAGCTGAATCTCACATTTCATCATCTGGAGTCTGATTACACCTTTCATCTCTGATCGAATTGTCTGCGAACTAATTGAGAATGGCGTGCATGCATGCATGAGCTGTAATTTGCTAGCCATTTTACTTTGGTTATCAGAGAGATCTGAATTACTTGCTAGCTACCTATTATAGAACATACTTCACATCCGTTACAACATATAAGCATTCACCTAGCCAGAAATGCTTATATTTTGATATTTTGAAATAGATGGAGTATCAGTTCCTAGTACTGCTGATTTGCAAAATGTCCAAAATTATTAGTTACGTGTACTTCATATTCATACATGCGAGTATAGGTTGAAGAAATGCTGCTGCCAGCGCTATGCTCGACGATTGATAGTTTTTTTTTTATTTCCTCTATGACCTATGATAATGATTACCATAAAATTTACACCAAGTTGTTAAGATGAAAATTACGATCTTTACTACAACAGCATTTCGTGGATTGGATTTCACATATCATGAACGCACCACGGATGAAGCCATGTAGATATGTAGGTCTTGTTTAGAGAAGCTTCTAACAAATGCGGTCTCTCTTGGAATCTCTATAACCAAATAGTTCGGATTCTCACCCAGATTCTGATAATGTAGTTATAGAATGAAAAATAAAAGAAAATAAGTCAAGAGCGCAACCAACTGTTTCTTAGAATGTTAACTCCCAGAAACATAGCCGTAATATGCGGTTGTGGGCCTGGACAGTTTGGAAGAGCTTCTGATTTTGGGAGAAGATACAACTGGTAGAAGCTCTCCAAAACTATCTAGCTTTTCATCGAATTCTGAGAAGCTATAGTTATAGAACCTATAAAATGAGTCTTAGGGCCTGTTTGGGGGAGCTTCTATCTACTACAGCTTCTTCTAGAATCAGAAGCTCCCCAAACAGTTCAGTTTTTGATCCAGATTCTGAGAAGCTATAGTTATAGAATCCAGAAAATGAACTAGAAACTAGAAGCTGAAAAACCCAGCCTTTCTAGATTTTCAGAAGCTGGTTACCAACCAGCTGCTTCTCAGAATTTTAAGCTCCCTCAAACAGACTATAAGCTACCCAAAAGACCCCTGTGCAACAGTGCAGGGTTGGACGAAAAGCATAGCATGACCAAATTGGGCCATATACGCGGGCAAGGCCCAGATATTTCTTGGTCATGGTTTTCTGGCCCAGGCCGAGAATTCAGGGTCGGCCCTTACATCTCCGTAGCACGCAGCCTAGTGCGGTAGACGGTTTAAGCGCTCACAAATCACCAATTTTTTGTCATAAAAAACAAAAAAGAAAAAAAATAGAAACACCTCGTCGGCGTTTAGAAAGGCGGTTGGGGTTCGGCGGCGGCGGCGGCGGCGGAGGCCGGTGAGTATCCGCGGCCGCGCGAACCAGTCGCCTGAGCTCCCAGAAGCATCCGGCGCTGCGGCTCCTCCGTGATTTGTGTATTTTTCCCCTTGAATCCCGCGCCGTCGCGGCCGCCGTGTGCTCTTGCAGCCGGCGAGAAGGGGGGAAAACGCCCGCGGAGATGTCGGTCCTCATCGTGACCAGCGTGGGGGACATCGAGGTGGACCTCCACACCGACATGTGCCCCCTCACCACCAAGAACTTCCTCAAGCTCTGCAAGTAAGCTTTCAGTTTACCCGCATCTAGGGCTTGTTCCGCGCGTGTGAATGCGCGGGCTCATCGGGCTAGTACCAGGGGTAACGCTGTCTCGCGGTTGAGGGGTTAGCCCTCACGAAGCAGTTTAGCGGCCAATTTTGGCGTTGCAGAGGGTGCTACTTGGTGTGGATTTGGTGTTGTATTCTAGAACCGCGAAGGGTGTATGGAGTCTGCTGGGTTAAGGTTGATTATAATTTAAACTGCTGCTGATGTGTCGTGAATCATTTTGGATGAATTTACCTTCTTAATGTAGTCATTAAAATGTAGGATGGGAAGATTTGGTCAATTAGGGGATCGTTCTTTGATTATTAGGGTTGTTATCTGAATTGAAAAAAAAAGTATATGCTTACTGATATTGCAAAATAATGCACAATAGCTGTATTATGGATATGACATAGTAGTTTTATAGTAATGAAATATAGCTGAGTTGACTATTTATAGCAATTGGAGTAATCATCCTCATTCCTCCTATGATTTGACTTACCAGGATGAAGTATTACAATGGGTGCCTGTTCCACAAGGTGGAGAAGGATTTCTTGGCACAAACTGGGGACCCAACTGGAACAGGAGCAGGAGGCGATTCTGTATACAAGTAAACAATTGCTCAGATGTTTTACTGCCAATGATTGTCGAATACATGCCTGAAAAGGGATTCATTTGTTTTTCTGTAGGTTCCTTTATGGTGACCAAGCTCGATTTTTTGATGATGAGATCCGGCCAGAGCTTAGGCATTCAAAAAAGGGAACTATTGCTATGGCGAGTGCTGGTGAAAATTGCAATGCCTCGCAGGTATGATACCAAATTCCTAGCCTTCCTACCGAAACTTAGCTGTTTTGATAACCAGTACTTTGAGGTCCTTAACTCCTTGCTGCTAATCTGCTATTTCTAACCTTTGATTTATGTTTCTGTGACTTTATTAGTTCTATATCACCTTGCGGGATGACGTAGACTACCTTGATGATAAACACACTGTGAGCAGTACCTTATTACATTGATGAGACACAGAATATTTTCTTTGAAAAAACCCACCTTATCTACAGTGATTCATATGTATGTCCTTATCAATTATAGGTGTTTGGCATGGTTGCTGAAGGCTTTGACACGCTGACAAAGATTAGTGAAACATATGTTGATGATAAAGGGAGACCATTTAAGGACATCAGGTAAAATACCTTTTTTAAAAGTCTAAAATGAATAATTAGAACATGCTTGCTAATATTTACTTTATTTCTGGTGTTACTTTCCGTTGTTTCTGCTTTATTTCCAGCTGCTGACCTTCTGCAAAATGTTCAATGGACAGGATTAAACATACGTATGTCTTGGATGATCCTTTTGATGATCCTCCTCAGCTCAGTGAACTTATTCCTGAGAATTCTCCTGTAGGGAAACCACAGGATGAGGTAATACGTGTTCTGCTATTTTGCTCATGTTGGAAATATGATAAATCAAAATTGACTCATCAAAATCACAGGCTGTCTTTTGTTTAATTCGTTTTACCTCCACATTCTTGAAAACTATTTATTGGTGCACATACCTTTTTATAAGAGTATGGTATGAATTTCAGTTGAGGCAGCTACTGGGTGTAGGTGTAATTTATTTTCCTTCTTCTGTCTGTACGAACTAAAATATCTAAAATATCTAGACGGGCATGTTTCAGATTAGTCCTAGAAGGGTGGTTTTGTCATGATTCTCCTGAATGCTATGTGTTGTCCTTTTAACATGGTCATGATATTTTCTTTTCACTGTCAATGTACAGATTGCAGAAGAGCGCTTAGAGGATAGCTGGGTCCCTATGGATGAAACGGTGGCTCCTGAAGAACTTGAGGAGATGATCCGCTCCAAAGAAGCACATACAAATGCTGTGATTCTTGAGAGCGTATGTCCTGGTGCCAAATAAAAAATTAACAGTTTGCTCATTAATATTCATCGTGTTATGACTGATAAAAATACCTTTGTCTTATTCAGGTGGGAGATATTCCAGATGCTGAGATCAGACCACCAGACAACGTTTTATTTGTTTGTAAACTCAACCCAGTAACACAAGTTCGTATCGGTTCTTAATTGATTGGCTTTGTTCTCTACTTCCACTACCTTTTTGTACAGATTCACATGTCTTATGTATTGCTGCTGCGATTATATCACAGATCATTTTGGAAGTCATAGATATTGAATTTATAGCAATATAGCTTGAAATATTATTTGGTAACTAAACGGCTAATGTTCATCGTTTTGTAGGATGAAGATTTATATACGATTTTTTCTCGTTTTGGAACTGTGACATCGTAAGTGCATTTCCCTAAGTTCAATAGTGCATATCTTCATGTTTCTTCTTTTGTTAACTTTTTTGATTATCCCTTGCAGAGCTGAAATAATCCGTGATTACAAGACTGGCGATAGCTTATGCTATGCTTTTATTGGTGAGTTTCATTCCTCAAAAGCTGGTGTACATTGACATACTGCGATCAAGCATTGGATTGTTGTTAGCTAGAGTTATGCTAGTCCAGTTTGTTCATCAAACACTTGAGCTTCATTGATAGCTTTCCCAGGCATTCATCCTGCAATTCTTTAGGTGTGTTGAAGTTGAACATCATGTTTTACCCTCTTAGATCTGTTATCCTAGTAAGGAACAACTGAGTGACCTAATTTGCAACAAGGTTCTGGTGTTTTGTGTAAGGCTGAGTTCCAAATGTCGGTGGCCATGGATATACTTTAGTTGCAGCATGTAAAGCACACCTTTTTAGTTTATTAATACTTAATAAACTAGCAAATAGGTTAAATGCATGAAGTGGCAAAAAGACTAATGGTATTTACTTGTATCTCCTCAAAAATAAACATTAACGATTTAAGAAAACAAACTGAGTAGCTCCATTGCACACTTCTGAGGTATTAAACAATAGAAGTTTCTTGATAGCTTAATTTTTCTCTCAGGGTTACGGTGTCAGTGTGATATTTGGCACAGACTGCAGTAGCCAGTTGATGGCCTAGAAAGAATTTCTTATTCCACCTGGATTAATTGGCAAGATCCAAATGTTATTATAAAATGCTAAATTTTATTTTGCTCTTTTGTAGAATTTGAGACAAAGGAGGCTTGTGAGCGGGCATTCTTCAAGGTTAGTTGCCTAAAATCCTGTTTCATGTGCCTAAAATCCCTTCATTACTTAGCATTTCTTTGCTAGCATATTTTATAGGTCATTTTTGCTTGACTAGTGAATGTTACCTTGTTTCTGCATTGACAATTCAGCAGTCTATGTTTTTGTAACTATATTAGAGTGTTTTCATGGGAGCATTGCTTTACTCAATGATATGCTTGCAGATGGATAATTGTTTGATTGATGATCGAAGAATACATGTTGACTTTAGTCAAAGTGTTTCAAAACTGTGGGGTCAGTTCAGACAAAGCAAAAGAAATGCAAATAAAGGTATTCTTATTTCCATGGCCTTAGAATATAATTGCAGTTTTCAGTTTCTTTTTTATTTAAGCTAACTTCACGGTAGCTTTATTTTTTCTTAAGGAAAAACAGTAGGGGAGGTCCTCCACTGTTTACCCTTTCCTACAAGGAAAAGAACTATATAAATCTATCCTTCATCAAAATTCTTTTCATCTAGACTTTGGTGGCACTCAATTTCCTTTCAAACCATA
Organism: Oryza longistaminata; assembly: GCA_009805545.1. NCBI lineage: Eukaryota > Viridiplantae > Streptophyta > Magnoliopsida > Poales > Poaceae > Oryza > Oryza longistaminata. The sequence continues at coordinate 41,208,963 of CM020178.1, forward strand.
ATTATAGCATCCTCCTGTATCCTATAGAAAATTATTTATTCCTATAAGGAATAATATTTTGTACCATGCGGAAGATATCCAGAGAGGTGCACTGATCATTATTCAGCACAGTTAAACCGTGTCAAGTGAAAAGATGGCAACAATGTTCCCAATAAGCCACAGGACAAAGAAGAAAGTAAACATCAATCTGAGCAAGACTTCCAACATGTTTTGCTTTCTCCTTAGCATCTCTCTAGTATCTTACGCCATATCTCTGTCTTGAACATGCATTTGTTCTCTGTAAATGGCATAAGTGTGATCTGAATACTGTATCTTAGAAGTCTGCAGAGCCCCTAACAGAATATATTATTACTAGTCTTTATTTTACCAGTTTTTGGCTAAACCACTTGCCGCGGACAGTTCAGGCAAATAGCAAACTGGCCTAGCATCATCATTTGCTATGCATTCTGAAGCTCAGATTGCTGATTTCTTTGTACATGTAATATATGATCAATTTCAGATAGCCCTGTACTCAAGTTAGCCATTAATTCTTCCAGAACCAAACTAACAGACCATGTTTTATTCCTTACAATATGACCTGAGCAATGGACCTGAATAGTCATATCTGCTTAAGATCATTTCTCTACTAGAGTAACTTGCACAATTGGTGAGCCATGGAACTGAGTTCTCATAAGAGACCTTTGTCATAGAATATTAAATCATGAAATTCCTATTTTTCTGTAGAAAAGGTTGATTTATGAAATAATTTTGACAGGAAACATCTCATCTTATATTTCTAGGTTGACCACATCTAAGCCCATTAATCTATAGGTAGTAGGAAGTAGGAAAGTGTACGCAGATGCCCACTTCATTGTGGAATTTAACATTCTCAACTAGGACTCTCGAACTCTAGTTAGTTGTGAGACCGTACTTTTTTACTATTTTGGAGTTAGAATTAATTCACATGAAAGCTATATGATACAATTCTCTTTGCAGATGGGTGCTTCAAGTGTGGCGCACCTGATCACATAGCCAAAGACTGTGACCAGGGCACTGAGCAGAAAAACAAAGGCCCAAGTTATGTCCTGAAAGATGAAAACACTCAGCGTGGTGGAAATAACCGTCGAAGGTCATTTTCTTTTCCCTATCTATCATATTTCCTGATCGTCTCATTTTCTGATAATCTTCTGTTGTTTTGCAGCTATGATCTTGTCTTTGATGAAGATGGTGAAAATTATACTGATCAGCAAGATCCTGGAAGTACTGACCGAAGAAAGATTCAAAAAACAGATGATCGCAAATCAGGGCTGCCACCTCGGGGTGACCATGACAGGATTAGCCGGGAGAGAACTCACAGTGATGAGAATGGTAGAGAAGGTGGTAAAGAAGGTGATAGGGACCGAGGGATTCGTAAGCACGAGGACTACCACCGTTACAATAAATCTGGTGAACGGAGCTCTAGTAGATACGATGATCGTGGCTACAGCAAGCACGAGAGCAGGGGCAAATATAGGGATGGCAATGATGATTACAGACGACAACCGGGAGGTGGCAGTCGATATGGCAGGGATAAGTATGAAGGTGAACGGCGCTACAGAGAAGATGATGGCCATGGAAGGAGTGACCGTCACAAGAGAGATGAAAGTGATAACAGGAAAAGAAGCCCAGATACTGGTAAGCATAGAAGAGAAGACGGTGGTCACCGTGAGACGAGCAAGCACAGGGAAAGGAGGCAGAGAGATGATAGATAGGTCACTGCATCATCGTCAGTTTTGTCTTGCCTGTTTCTCATCATTCATTGAATTTTGTCATTCTTAATCCAAAGATAGCACCAGAGCACTAAACATGTAGCTTAGAATCTGCGTGTAGACATTACGAGAGCTCCACTGGCTACAGATTGTTGTAACTTGTAGACCTTTTCTTTTCTATACATGCTCATGGACGTTGTTCTTTTTGGGGGACGATCACCATCTGATTGTTGTCGAACTGTTGCCACAACTAGCAGCTTGCTTTTTTAATTGCTCTTGTTCTAGAGGAAGCCCACTGCAAGTGTTCTACATTTGTGAGTCTTAACACGCCTCTAGTTTCCTTCAGCTACACGCTCAGACTGTTCTATACCCTTTTACTCAGAGATGTAAATCAATTTGATATCATTTACTAAAAGTTATCTATAACATAATTCATGTACTCTGTCGGGAGACTCTGGACAACTTCTCTTCTTTTTTTTTTACATTTAAAAAAAATCATATTTAAACCGTGTTTCAAATACGTTCTTTTTTTTTTTTCGGAATTTCTTTCAATCGGGCGCTTGGGTGTAGGGCCCCACCACGTGTCCCTGTCCCCACCTGCCACGTGTCTCCACCACATACTCTGTTGCAAAAATTCACCCACATATTTTGGAAATCCTCTATTAAGGGAATCCATTTCATTCTTTGTTCCACAAAAAATATTTCATCTAGTGTACTTACAATATTTCATTATGTATAGATCTAATGTTGTGAATTGAAACATTCTTTTGCAACAAATCATCCACATATCATGGAAACCCTCTATTAAGAGAATTCGTTTCATTTTTTGTTCCACCAAAAATGTTTCACCTAGTGTACTTATAATGTTTCACTATGTATGGATCAAATGTTGAATGAACTGAAACATTCTTTTGCTATTTGCTGAAATATTGTTTTTATATAAGGTGAAATATCGTCCGATTTAAATGATTGAAACATTTTCGATCTACTTAGTGAAACAATTACGATATACTTGGTGGAACATCGTGCAACATTTAAAGATAATTCAATAATAAGCTAAAAAAGTTTTCGTCGGAATATACCCATGTGTAGTCTTGTTTTAAAGATTTAATTGCAACGAATTTAATGGTGCAACCGAATCATGATTTGGATAAATAATTTAAGATAAAAAATAGTTTAAAGTAGTTTTTGCATGCCGACGTCAGCATGACATGGGCGTCCGATTTTCCCACCTCGGATCGGGCGTCCAACGTGTAGTTGCCTCCTTTTTGTAGCTTTCTTTGGTCCATTTTAATACAATATAACACTACCAATTTGGTGATTCTTGCATACACAGCTAACTCTGGAAATTACATTTGTGTCGCATTGATGCTTTCCTTTTACTCTGATTTTATTAATTGGGAGATGAATATATATTTAAGACGATAAAAGCTCCAACAATAATGCATCAAAACCATTTCTAGTCCAATAAATGCTTCATTCCTACTACATTAATCAACCTATGCAAGTCCAGGACAATAAATTATGCTATAAGGTGTGCCATGGATGGATAGTTAATGTAAATCCTGCTAATTAATTTAGCACTTCATTGAAAGAAAATCTGCCAGATATATATGAGATATGATATTATTCAAGGTAGGTACGCACCAAATTCTTTGAAGCAACATTAAAGGCAACTCTTCTACTACTTATATGAGTTCCCAGGATCAACATGTTGCTTGAACCGGCCGTCAGTGAAATGGAAGTACACAACTATTCTTGCAAAATGCTGCAAGATTTGTGCCTTATGCTGTCTATATTTGTGGGCTTTTTAAATCATTTAGCTCTATCATCATCCTATTACGCGTACCCAGATGTTGGCCCAATTAGAGGCCAAGCTTCAACAAAAGGATTGAAAGAAATCTCATATGTAAGTTCACTTTATCTCAATCCATATCATGCTTTTCAACCTCATTTCTTCCCTTATCGTAGTGAAGCATATGAATGTTATGGATCAGTTGCATGTTCTTGTATACATATTCTTGGGTCACTTCTTTTTTCATCTTTTCTCTCTAAACATGATGTTTCTGTTTAATTACCAAAGCGTACAGTTTCTTATGACAATGAAATAGAATTGATTTTTTTCTTAAATTATGAGTGTTGATAAATAATAATTGTTCAACTGATATGAGTTGATATGACGATTGAAAGGTTGAATTTTGAGTCGGTGATGAGGGGACGTTTTTAGTTAAAAGTTGGGAAGTTGAGTTTTATCTTTTTAATATATTGTTCCTATTCAAACTCGTGAATTTGCGGCTGAACTGGAAAAGGGAATGAAAAATCCATATGTACTTTTTAAATTACAGAGATGATTTACATCTCCTGCCTCTATCATTAGGCACACAACCATGCATTGAGAGGATCCATTCATATTTATTCTTTATGTTAAGATGTCTATATGTTCAAGTAGCGAAAATGCCACTAGAATAACATATATATGTATATTATTTTTTTCCTAGCACGCGTTATATCGTTCAACAGATGCCCCTGAAAATGGATATAGCGGCGCCATGGCAACTCTGGATGTTTATAATTTTCCATATTTGAAGAAAATGGAAGTAAGTGCTGCTATTGTTAGAGTTTCAAATTACCAAGACGAAGCCACTAAAGCTGGTCTCAATGATATACAGGCCGGATGGGTGGTAAGTGAACAACTAACCTTAATTGTCTATGTTAACATTTGGAGGATGTGTAGTACAATCAACATCAGCTATGATATATATGTATCTCATCGCAAATGCTATTTTCCCTACATATATAGATTGATCCAACCACCTATGGTGACAGCAAAACCCACTTCTTTGTATCTTGGACGGTATGTGTCCACTTATATTCATTGTTTGTGCACTTGAAATACATTGCTTAATTACCATGCATATGTCTTTAATTACAAGGTTTTGATATGGATGCATGACATACAGGCTGATTATTACAATAAAACCGGATGCTTTAACTTGGACTGTGACGGTTTTGTACCAGTAAACGGTGCCCCGGTGACTCCTGGAGATACATTAGAACAAGCTAATAACCAAACTAAAATATCATTCAAGATATTTAAGGTAATGTAACTAATAATTATTTGATCCTAGACTGTATTTAGTGTGTACATACGTATGCTACACAACACATGCTGATCCTTTTTCCGTAATATAGTAAATAAAAGTACATTTTCATGAACTGATTATTTCCCTAAACTTTCATATGCCCGGGTATGCAACTTGTAGATGGGGGTCTCTTGAGCTGAAGGCTGAAATTTTCCCCATTATCTTAAAAAAAATGTAACTTGTATTTAGTAGGAAAATATCTAAGTGTACAGCCTTTACTTTCTCGAATAGTAACTCTTCCGAATATTCTTGCACGATGATATTTTTACATATATGTACACAGGACAAAAATGATGGAGATTGGTGGCTTTACTTTGGATATGACATCAACAATCTCAATCGAGTTGGATTTTGGCCAAAGAATATTTTTAATCGTATGGTAGATCATGCTACTCGTATAAGGTGGGCTGGCTATGCTCAATCCTACAAAGGGAGCTCCAGTCCCCCAATGGGCAATGGGCAATTTCCAGGAAAAATGTCTGCATCATTTCAGAATGTTATGTATGTTGATACCGATGGCCAGCCCTATCCTCCTCCTGTTTGGCCTGCTGGTCTCGAAGTTTATGCAAGCAATACCAAATGCTACTACCAAGCTAGCATTTTTGAGGATAACATGTTTTACTATGGGGGGCCAGGTGGTTTGCACTAGTTAAAATTAGAATCTCTTGAAAATATTAATAGCTTCATCAGTTGAATAAACAATTTATTGCTAATTGGCGCTTGGTTTCTTTCTACCCCGTAGCCCGCCTGCAGCCTGTGGCTGCTTCATTTGCTTCATGCTATAATAGGCACCCTGGCTGCCTTGTAGCGCTGCACTAGGAACCAGGGGTGTAAAGTATTAGCGTGCACATTGGATATTATATAGGGTGCTGCATGGGGTGTTTGGGCACTAATAAAAAAAACTACTTACAGAATTCGTAAGTAAACCGCGACACGAATTTTAAGCCTAATTAATCTGTCATTAGCAAATGTTTACTGTAGCACCATATTATCAAATCATGGAGCAATTAGGCTTAAAAGATTCGTCTCGCAAATTAGTCACAATTTGTGCAATTAGTTTTTTTAGCCTATATGTAATACTTCATGTCGGTGTTCAAATGTTCGATGTGATAGGGTGTAAAATTTTAAGGTGGGATTTAAACAGGCCCTATTAGTTGCATCAGGCTATCTGCAGTAAAAAAATTGGTTTACTAGAAGATCACTTGCTCTGTTCCTTGGGCTTCTTTCATTGCTCTCCTCCACGCTCGCTTTATGAGTGCAACCAAGTTCAATAAACTATTCATACTAATTTATAAACTATACTAGTTTCTATCTAAGAGTCATGTACGTGAGACGCTTCCTTCTCATACACACATCTGAAGCAACGTATCAGCATTAGAGAGTTTTGCAGGTCCTTGAGAGAACGTTATCCAGCCAGTTATGACTTGACCATGGTCTGAGGTGAAATTGGTCCTGATCCATAAAACGAAAGGTGTTGGGCAAGCGCGGAGAAGTCGTCTGAAGGGGAGGGGAAAATGAGCAATTTGCAATTAAAAGAAACTAGACATACTTATGGTGTTATATACTCAAAAGTTTCAATATGAATTTAAATTACACTGTAAATTTCATATTCTCTACACTATAAATTTCATATATTTACAAGTAATTTTCAACTCTTATACTACAAATTTAGGAAAACTAGGATTAAAAATGATTGATTATATATTTATATACTAGAATCATTGGAAAGGATACAATGCAAGTTAACGTGCAAGTAAAGGACAAAAAAAAGAAGTAAAAGTCAATACAATAAGAAAGAGATATGAGAGGTACAAATATATTTACGCACAAAGAATAGTTAGTAATAATATGGTGGGAAAAAGTGGTTGAAATTAAGCCAAAAATAATGTGGTGGCGTTACTTTTGTTAGCAAAACTGAATTAGAATGACGTGTGTGTTTATCAACCGGACGATTAGTTCCCATCTCGTCATCTTTCTTTTGCTATATACCTGTAGCCAGCCATATATTAGGTCCACATTACACCTTTTTTTTTTACAAAAAGGCAGTCATAATTAATTTAGGGGGCAATGGCCAATTACAATCAACATGTCCTCCAGGCTCCTGTGATGCACTCACTACTTTAGGTACACTCGTTGTTCTTCACCTTATCCCATAGTTCTTTTTTTAACAGTTCTATCTGCTCAAAATCATTCATGTTATTAATTTGCAAATGAAGTTTAATTATGAGGGCAATAACACCACCAATTTGGTTGTTTGCTTTGTATTGGCTTTCGTGTTAGAACCTGGTTAAGGGGGTTTAATTTGTATTTATTTTGACGTGCATGACATGCATCTTCGCAGTTGTGCAAAATGTCTCACACTAGGATAACGATGTCTAGATTCAGCCTAGGGCGGGAAACGATCATGAGTTCATTACTCTAATAATCCAGATTCATTGTACTAGCTAGGAGGAGGTCATATATATCCCCTTTAGATTGGCTTTTTTTTTTACAAAGAAAGCACAGGTATCTAAGAAGAGAGGTATCAAAAATGCTAATATTGGGTGTAACAGCCCTAAAATTCATTAAGTTTTAAAACCATTTTTCTTTCTTGTTGGATATATATATATATATATTAATTGGGTGCTTTTCCATATTTTCCCAGCGCTGCTATTTGCCGGGAGTGCATAGGTTCTGGATGATTATGATGTTATAGGGCTTTGCTTTGTCACTCGAAAACCCTAGAAAAAAAACACATATGTAAACCACATTATTGCTTAATTTCTATAAAAAGCATGGCCACGCTCAGAGGCGGATTCAACGTGGGTGCAGGAGGGCTTAAGTCTCCCTACACCCACAAGACCCATGGATACCCCCTGAGCACCCCCTTTGATTTTTTCACCATGAATGAAAAACTAAAGGTCCCTAAATGGCTGAAGGTTGAAGAAACTGCATAATTGAGGCCCCCTCCCATTTGTTGTTCCTGGATCCGTCCCTGGCCGCGCTCTAGACTTCCTTTCTTTTAAAAAATACAATGCATGTCTTGATTATTTCTTTTACAAATACTCTCAGAAAATTTTGTTTTTCTCCCTTTGCAAAGAAAGCAGAGACGCCTATGATAACTTTGTCATGCTAGCAGAATCTTTAGGATGTACTCATAAGGACAGGATATGCTATATGCGCGCGTATATTTAGTAAAAATGAAGCGCATGCATTATGAGCATGTCTGCGTTTTTTATCGTGTTTTAAGGAAAAAAAAATGGAAAACTAAATTCATTCTTCAAGCCGCGCACTTACGTACATAACGTAGGCAGTTCCTACTCGCTTTGCCAATCGGAAAGCGAGGCAGTACGGTTCTGATATCGTGACTTTCCGTTCCAACATCGGAATCGTCGATCTCGCTCGCCTCGACCGCCTAGGAGTAGCTCGCTCGCTGTCATCTCGTCGCGATCGATATATCCCGGCCGCCATCTGCACCGCCGCCGATCGAGCAGGGCTAGCTGCTTCCGCTGCATCATCCTCGCCGGTGATCACTCAGGGCTTTGGTTTTCGATCGTTTGCTAAAAAGTTTGGCTGCTCATTACCGAGGTCATGTTCTGTATATGCAGTGGAAGAGAGCATTATATTTTTTTTGGAATTGCTAAAAAAATTGTCACAAGTTTTTTGGGAAAAAAAACTTTCAAATGTAATTGTAGTATAGTTCTAATGTAACTACAATGTAATTACACTATAGTTACATTGTATTCTCTATATAAATTACATATATTATTTTAATACTTATATACAAGTTATATTATAGTATAGTTATAGTGGAATTATATTACAATTATAATTATACTATAGTTATATTTGAAAATTATTCCCTATATTTGAAAAACTTGCGATAGGTTCTTAATATAGTTCCTATATTTTTTAAACATGGTCACCACATAAACACTTAGGTGGGCCAAGGTTATCTTGTGGTTAGTACTCCCGCTGTTTCAGGTTATCAGACGTTTTGACCTTAGTCAAAGTCAAACTACTCCAAGTTTGACTAATTTTGTAGAAAAAAGTATAATATCATTTACGAATTTGGTAGTCCTATTTTGTTTCCGCTTCCCACTCGAGTAAGTTCTCGATCGACTGCAGGCCTGCAGCCAATTGTGCTTAATTCCATGATTTCAACGTATGCTCCATTTTTCCATTTAGGGCGCATTCTTTGGCTACCTTCTCGATTTTTGTTAGCGTATTTTTAAAACCATTAACCGTTAAAAGGTATGTTTTGCAGAGATAAAGTTTAGAAATGGCACGTTTATGCTTGCTGCATGTTTTTTCATGAACAATTAATTTTTATTTTATAAAAATATTTAAATTAAACCCAAAATTATGAAATTTCAATTTTTATATTTGAAATATCCAGTCTAGCTATTGGTTCTGAGCATTTCTTTTGTTTATGCAACTTGATACAATTATTTCTCTCATTATTTTTTGCAGATGGATTATAGTTATGACGGCAATAGCTTTGAGAATGTGATTGCTTTTATCTTGCCATTTCTCATGGTAGCAGCGGCGGTAGGAGTGGTCGGATACCTACTCTACCGTCTATGGCGTGTATGGTGGCAGCGGCGGATATCTCTCACCAGGACCATGACGTCCCAGTTCAGCCTAGAGGCGACAGGCACCAGCGACGATCGTGACTGCAGGATATGCCTACAGGAATAGGAGGTCGGCGACACTGTTGCCAGTCTACTCTACGGACACCGGTTCCACCACAGGTGTGTCGCTAAATGGTTCTTCAAAAGAACCAACAGTTGCCCTCTGTGTCGTGTTGCTGTCTAGTACCGTAGCTCTATGGGATATATACGTGCGAGTTATCTTTTTACTGACTATGTATGTGAGTTTAGGATATTTTATTGTGAGTTATCATTTTATGTACTGAGTACTTTATATATTGTACTACTAGTATTACTAGTATTGTATTAAGTAGAACATATATACTAAGTATTTACTTCTACTTTATATTGTATTTACTATCATTTTTGTTTTAGACAATGTGCACCCCCTAATAAAAATACATATGATGTCTTTAGTATGAAGACTAGTTAATACTTTACCGAGTTACAGTTGCACACACTAAACTTTGGAGCTTTCCTCGTCGACATTGAGATTGAACTTTCAGAAGCAGAGGTGGAGCCAGAAATTATAAGACTGTAGCTAAGATAGGACTCCACTAATGAAGTATTCATTTCCTATAAAATTTACATGATGAATTAACAAAATTTAAATAAGTTTTTGGAGGTAGGCCTAGGGCTCAAGGGCCCTAGCTAACCTAGGCCTACCTCCGCCCCTTTCAGAAGGGATACCTTAGCTAACCAGCACTGCTATACGTACGATTGTTTTTGTACGACATTTGTACGATGAAACGTTTCTCTCCTGACTCCTAACGTTTTTTAGCTATGAAATGGATCCCTCCCCTATTGAGCCCATATCCAAAGCCCAAGATCCTGACGTGCCTGGTCTGCTCTCTCGTTGGCATGCTTGCATAGCTAACCAAAGCAATCTTCTTTCTAATTATATATTAAGCAATTTTCATCCTAATTATATTTTATACAGTAATTGTACTTAGCGCTCATTTATCATGTGGCAGGTTAAGCAAATTACTCATACATATATGTTCCTTGCACCTTGGACAGGGATAGCATCAACCTAGTTGGAAGTATATTCTAATGGTCGCCATCAGAATTGGATGAAGAAAAAGTTCATATATGAACCAATGTCAAACAAGGTTTGCATATGTTTAGATACAGATAGAGTTCCTAGAGACAAACTTAAAGCCATAGTATAGTTCTGCTCAGCACATTAATCGATGTCACATGGTGATGAAGCAGAACTTGTTTCAAAAATTCCACTCTTTTAGTCATGAGATAGAAGGCTCAAAATATCTTCTTTTCCCTTTAGATTAGATAGTAAATTTAGTTAGATTGAATACTCTGGTAGATGTGCTAATATAATCTCAAGTATAGATATAATCTCAATTAAGTCAGATGCAAAGAGGTTAATTGGGCTTTAGGGCCCATGAGCGCTCCTGAGTACAGCCGCATGTGCGTGCGCCGTGCGCTCGCGTTAGGTTTCCCTGCCGTCGGCGCCGTTGCGTTTGATCGTACAAAAATCGGAAGAAAAAAAATCGTATGTGTAGCATTTTCCCTTAGCTAACTAAGCAAACTTGACATCAAAATCGTACATGCATTTGCCAAAATATTCACCTGAGTTTCTAGCTTCTCGAAATAAATTTGTCCTAACATAGCAAACCAAACCTCCAACTGCTCAAAATACATTGGTCTGCCTGCCACCGCTGCACACCTTCTAGTTCCACCTTCTTTCCTCTGATATGACAATACATAACATATGAAAAGTTTCAGCACACAAAGAATTTGAAAAAAATATTCTTCTTTCGAAGAATCATATATGTAATATGGATCAACTAGGAAACTATGTATAAACATCATGTTGTATATTGTAGGGAGAGATATACTGTTGTATTGAACCTCACTTTTTTTTTTAAAAAAAAACAGAAAATCAATCATATCCTAATACCAAAAACACATGACCACTTGACAGAAGAGCCAGATAGATGTACAGGATGGATCCAGGATGAACTAGCAGAAGGACAAAATAAATTATACAAAGCTATAACCTCTCTTCTAGTGGATAAATATATGGCAAAACATTTTAATGATGGTTAAATGGAAGCTCATCCCATAGTTACAACATCTTAGGGGGCACAGGACCCCTCTGTCCTCATGATAGATCTGTCACACAGAGTGCTTGTATATTGGCATAGGACATAGCAAAATCTCCACCGCCTCACTATCATGCCTTGCTGCGCTAATTGAGTCGCCGGATCAAGGAATAGCCTCAAGTACGTGCTTGGCCCGTTAAAGTTGGGCCAGAACGTACGGGAAAGCAATGAAGGTGCGACCCATCAGGAACTAGGCAGTGGCTGACGTAAGGCCCATTAGTGTTGGGCCAGAGGCGTATATGAGGCATGTTGTATTTTTCGCCGGGCCGATGTGAGGCCCATTATAGTTAGGCACAAGTTGTTGCTGCTGTTGCTGCTATGATTCTCCACACCCCAAATTGTTCTCTCTTTGCTTTGCACACTGTGGCCCATATGCAAGAGGTGGTTGGCAAACCAAAGCAAGAACATGTTTAGTACCATACCGCTTGTTTTGGACGAGATGAGCTAGTCGTTCCGCTACTGTACCATACCGCTCGTTTTGACGAGATGAGCTAGTCGTTCCGCTACTTATAGTCAGGAAGCTACTAGTTGAAAACTCAAGCAGCTGCGTGGTGAGCTCAAAGCGAACTATTCTTTCGCCTTTTACTAAAGAATATCGTGTGCGCGCCACAAATAGCAGCATACTCTTATTTTTGGAGGGTGTTTTCTCTTGGAGGAAACACTCTACAAATTAAAGTTCAAAATTTATCTCTTTAGACTCAATTTCCAAAGCTAAATTTGTTAGTTTTGTTTGACACTACTGTACGTACAGTTTTGGAGGGTGTTTTCTCTCGTAGGAATACAAATCAAAGTTCAAGATCTATCTTTTAAAATTCAAGCTCAAAGTTAAGTTTGTTAGTTTTGTTTGACAGATGATGTGGTCGGCCTGCTAATCATGCTAGTTAGGGATGGCAAAAATGAGCTAGTTAGTGTACTAAAACAACGTTTTCAAATTACATAGTTACATAAGTATTTTTAGTATGCCGCAATAGAGCAGAGTAGTACAGTATATATATATGGTCAAGAAAGCCTTGCGTTTGCCTTCAAAACTACTCCACTACATAAAAGCTTGGCTTAGTTGAAACTAGCTTCTGTTTGTCGCTTGCATTTCCCTTTCAGGACAACCATTGTCAACTGCAGTAAGTTCACCATAAAAAACAATAGGAAATGCACATGATTTCAGTAATCCTCTATCAAGCACAAGTACAGGATCATATCGAGATATTGCCGCTATTATTTTTCTGAGAAAAAACTAGCAAATATATGTGCTGTATTGCTGCAGAGGAAAATATAACTGATCCAGCAAGGCAAAAGAAATGTCCACCCCAATTCATTCACCTCAGACCATGGAGCAGCTTGTCTCTCTCCAAGATTTCATTTTTATTTTCTTTATAGCTACTTAGTTTTAGGGACAGCCTCACGTTGTTCTGGTCGAACTAAGATAAACAACAAGACAATGTTTGGCTAATGGGATAGCAAAATGATTTTTCACCCACCAAAAGACATATTTAAATCCTAACCATTCATTATCCTCTTCCATTTAATCCTAACCCCTTCATTCATTTCCCAATCTCAAACCCACTCCTTATTTCACATTATCCAAACACATAAACACAGAAAGATGATACACAATGAAACCCTCTCTCACCCCAGCCCATTTAAGATCTTTGGCATTTGTCTGGTTTATGCACAGATCGTATCTCGCCGAATAAAAGTAATAATCGTTGCATTTAACACCGTAACTTCGAGTATGATTCAAGCTTGACATGACCACCTAGATTCGATTATGCATTGTAAAATAAAAAAAAAAAAAACTTTTCTAGGACAACATCCATGGCATTAGATCTCTCGCAGTTGTAGTTTTCTTAAATGGGCCAAGTACGTTTCGGAAGATTGCAACACACTTACACACGTGGTTGGCCCATTTTAGTTGGGCCAAATTGTACGGGACCGCAATGTACATGAGGCCCATACGGAACGGGCCTGCCGTGACGTGAGGCCCGTTATAGTTGGGCCGGAAGGGGACTTCTGTTGTGGGCTGTGGCTAGCGTCAGGAAAGGCCCAACAGTGCTGCTTCTATAGGCCCATGCAGGAGATCGGTGCAAAGCAGAGAAGAGCCGCCAGAGCCGCCGGGGGAGCAGAATATTTTTAGTACCATACCGCTTGTTTTGGTGGAGGTGAGTTAGCCATTCGGCTATTTAAAGGGCGGTAGCTCCTCGGCGAAAACTCAAGCAGCTGCGTGGTGAGCACAAAGCGAACTATTCTTTCGCCTTTTACTAAAGAATACCGTGTGCGCGCCACAAATAGCAGCATACTCTTATTTTTGGAGGGTGTTTTCTCTTGGAGGAAACACTCTACAAATTAAAGTTAAAATATTGATAATATTTATTTTTGGAGTTCAAATATTGATAATATTTATTCTTGGAGGGTGTTTTCTCTTTTCTTTTTTATCTTTTTTTTTTTTATTTATTTTTTATTCTTTTGGAGGGTGCATCGAGGAAACACTCAAGTTCAAATATTAATAAATAGATCTAACTGAATGAATATAAATAGAATATGGATCAAATTAAAACTCAAAATTATCTCTTTATTGTCAAATTTCAAAGATGAATTTGTCGTTTTGTTTGTATTTGACAGATGATGATATATAAACCTATTACCAGTAGGTTAGGGGGCCTTTTCACAACACAGGAACAAACAGTGCAGTGTGTGCCATATGTTGACCATATAGGCCTGTTTAGATTCCAATTTTTCTTCAAACTTCAAAATTTTCGTCACATGAACTTTCTACACACCAAATTTTAACTTTTTGTCACATGCTTCCAATTTATAAGCTTTCAATTTTAGCGTGGAACTAAACACAACCATAAGCAACCTATGAGAGCATGCCAAGATTTCTGGACGGACAGGCAACAGCATGGAACAGAGCATATGTTTATCATATGAATGTCTTCAAATAGAAACTAGTCAACTTTTTCTTTTTCATATATGTACTCTTGCATACAGCTTGCAGGTTCCTTTCTTCTTTTGAGAGATATTAGGTGCAGAGTACAGGCTCGTTTCTGCAAACAAAATCCTGTTTAATAATGTGAAATCTGCTATTATGCAAGTTTTCATCAACAAATCAAGAGGGAAATGAGCAAGTATTTTAAGTATACCACAAAAGAGTAGAGTAGTACTATATATAAATTTAGTCAAGAAAACCTTGCGTTTGCCTTCAAAATTACATAAAAGCTTGGCCTAGTTGAAACCAACTACTGTATGTATGTACTGTCGCTTGCATTTCCCTTTCAGGACCACCATTGTCAACTGAAGTAAGTTCACCATACAAAACAATATAGGAAAATGCACAAAATTTCAGTACTTCACCATCAACCACAAGTACAGGATCATATGATCATATCAAGATCTTAAAGATTTTTTTTCTGTGACAAATTAAAGCTAGCAAATATCCGAGCTGTACTGCTGGAAATGAAAATCAAACTGATCCAGAAGAGCAAGGAAATGTCCATTTCATTCACCTCAGACCAAGGAGCAGCATGTCTCAATCCAAAGATCTCTTTTTCTCTTCTTGATATATACGGAGTATTAGCTAGCTCTAGGTACAGCCTTATGGCCAACTGCTGAGAGTGACAGGTAAAATGGCCATATCTGAACTTCTGAAGGCATGAAGGTGAAGTGGGGAAAGGTGTGGACGATGATCTTGTCAAGCTTTGATGATGGCTTAAATCGGTTGGAGCAACGGCTAATGTAGTACCACGGTACCAACTAAGCCTTCAATGCTGAACAGTTGCAGACAAGAGCAAAAGATGAGGACAAGCATTGCAAGTATGTGTATATGTTCAGCATCAATGTACATTTTTTAGGGGGCCAAGAAGAATGACATGTAACCATGAATTCCAGGCTTTGAAATGGACATTCCAATGCCTTGAGCTTCTGATGAAAGTTCAGGTCCCTATTGAATATATATGGCAAGTGGATCAAAGGGGGTACTGATGTTGAAAAAGGCGCGAGCACCCTGCCCATCAGATAATCAGATGGCATTGTTCACTTGAAGTACAAAACAAGTTTTATTTATTTTTACCCTGAAGGTTAGAAATCATGATCAAATGATGTGGGGAAAGAGATTGCACAAAAAGATTAAAAAAACTTTATTGACAACATGACCCTTTTTTCCCCTTTTTTCACGAGAACGTGCTGATAGTAGGATGGTAAGTCCTCCAGTTGTGAGGTTACCAACTAGAGCTCAAACCATATGCTCCTAAAAAAAAGGAAAGAAGGAAAGCTTGTCATATTAATGTATGTTTCTCTAAAGTATGGGTTGAGAGATGGTCTATGACAATTGACAGCGGAGTTTTCGTACGGGTAAGAGCTATCTTTCGAAGCATTTTGTCGACCTTAAATGTAATCATTTCGGGATGTCTCTCCCCTGTATTTGTCAAGTTCTTCTTTAAGTCAATGTTTCGACATTTCTTCCACACCACTGATAAGCTTCTCCAGCTGCAGAACACAGCCATGAAATCAATGTGCAACCAACTCCATCTTGACGCATGCATATATGGCGACCTGAAACTAACTGATGAGATGGGCCAACATGACTGTCCAAAGTTGGCGCCTTCTCAGAGCTTTTTTTTTTTTTTCCATCGGCGTGCATGCATACCTGAATATATCTGCACATATCATGCATCATCAACCATGCATATGAACTGATAAGTTCTGATAAGTTCAGTGCTCATGTGGCACCCTGAGGAATTAATTAACAAGATGGTGCTGATTACTCTAAATCATAGCAGAAGTGAAGAACAGCATGCATACCTGAACATATCATGCATCATCAACCACGCATGTGAACTGATAAGTTCAGTGCTCATGTGGCACCCTGATCCTTGGTTCAAACATCAGGAATTAATTAACAAGATGATGCTGATTACTCTAAATCATAGCAGAAGGGAAGAACAGCATGGAGTTTAAGCCAGAGAATATGCATGGGTGTAATTTGCAGGAGTGACCACTTTCAGATTTGTTCAGAATATATAGTTCTCTAGTCGACAAGTGACCATGCACAATGATGATATATTCATAGAGTTGTCCTGAAGGAAGAACTGCACGTTTAATCCTGAACTGTTTACACAACTAACTCGAGACATTTTAGGCAGTATTATGGGACAGTATTACTTGCAATGTGAAGAAACACTGATCAGCACTGACCACAAATCAGAGGGTACACTGGTACACCAAACAAACGAAATAAATGACGATCAAGTACAATTATGTGCTACTTGCAACATGAAGAAGTTAGCTCTTAACACTGCAAATGACAGTGCTAAAGATGGCACATGTGATCCATTGATTAAGAGAGTAGTAGAAAATATTGAGAAATAAAAAGAGGGACTGCTAGAAGATTTTTTTTAAAAAAAGAAGAAGAAAGAAACCTTCAAGTGCAGTCAGATAATGAGATCTGACAAATAGATGTATCAGAAATTCAGAGATAAAACCAAGAAGTGAAGAGCACTCCATCAGCTAAAAATTCCACATAAGATTTATTAACAATAAATGGTAGATGGAAATGAAAGGTGAAAAAACGTAGACCTGAACTTTGCCATCACAATTTTCTAGTTACTTAATTCATCAATTTTAGGTCATGGTGATGAAACGATGAGATAATCTGTGATAACTATCTTGCTCATTTGAAGAGCCGTTACGTGACCGAAGGTGTATAGTGATTACCAGTACTGTGACTTATATATATTGCCGTATAATAGTCTCCTTATTACCTGTCAACTCATCAGTGATTGCCAAAATGAGTTATACTCTTATATTGAGGAAATCTTCTCCTCTTTTTTTTTGACTTGAAAGGAAAGCTTTTCTTTTGTCAGTTTATATAGAACATGTGCGATTCGGTGGAGATAAACACACACGAGTATTTACGTTGGAAAAAATATATGTTTTCTAACAATAAAATTTTATGAAAAATATAAAAAAAATCAACCATAAACTCAAAGCCAGAAGCTAATCAATCATGCATGGATAATTGAACTTGCCTCAGTTTAATTATACCAAAATTTATGTATGTCCCAAACACTATACAGTACACTCGATAATTTCTTATAGACTATATTAACTTTTTATGTGAACGCGTAAAAAAATTGCACGTCAATTTGCAGACTATATTAACATATGGTTCCAACCTTGCTCGGTAACGCCAAGTCAGTGACATATCACCAATTCACCAAAAGCTCACTCTAGACATTGAAAAATCAAGTTTTGATTATTCGTGATCGAATAGCTTCTGATTTCGATGTTCAGGACTATAAATTCTGCCTCCTTTATAATATTGAATAAAATCTTCTAGATAGAAGTAGGTACAAATAGGTATGCTGATGCAAGTAAAGTCGTATCGATTTGAAATACGATGGTTCATGAGAGATATGATAAGTTTTTTGCACTTATATACGAATTTTAATATGCATTATTACATTTTTTGAATATAATACACACGTCTCTATATATCATCTGTACACGCGAGCAATTGTGGCGTATTAATTGTTGTATTTTCCATACGAGAAGATGCATATGCTTACAGATGAAGGAAGAAATCAACACCTTCTTGTAAGTTTCTTTAGAAATACTTTTTTTTTGTAAGTGTATGAACGGATTGAAGATGCATTGTGTGATGAACAAAATTCGAACTCCCGTCATGCTTTCAAAGTGTCCACAATACACGTAGTACATACACCATGAGAAAATTTACCTCCAAACAATTAAATATGATCATGTATCACATATAGATACCTCAATATCTCATACCATCGATATCGGTTTGGAAGCGAACTGAGTTCAGTTGTAGTTTGACTCTCCGACCCAGCATGGGCGCTAGCATTTACAAATAATTATTCTCTCCATCTATTTTTGATAGTCATATTTCATCTTGGCACACATACTAAACATGCTACTAGTTATTCCTCGTAAACAAGCGATTCATTAATATTTACATTTCTCGATGTCCATTTAGCCAATCTTGTATGGAAGAATAGAGAGTCACGCATTGAATCCAAGAAAGTCATTAAGATGATAGGTTATTGAATTGAAATGTGCCTATCAAAAATAAGTTTTTTCATATTTGAAAATATGACTATCAAAAGTAGATGTAGGGAGTAATATTTATCAACAATGAAGACTCATAGTTGCTTATGGGGGTAGGATAAGGGTAAGATGCACGTGCTTATACATGAGTGTGTATTTGTATTGTTTGTGTTTCTTAAAAATATATATACACTTTTTTTTCAAAATACGATACACTATATTATACGTATTGGTTTGGGAAAAAAAATGCAGTTCACGAGAAGATATCAACCTGTCGTGCATTGATGATGGCCACATTTGTACCAGGTTTTCGATCTTGATCATTAATCTTGCCACCTTCTCATTCACACAGAAGAACATCTGTTTCAGAAGAAAAGTAGTTCAGGGCAAACACCACATTCAGAGAAAGATAAGGTGTTTAATTATTTTTTATTGACGTATAAAGCTTGCTGGACTTCTTGTGAAGTCGACGGGGCCTTTCCATATGAGATCCATATAAGCATGTGATTATTACCACACACATCGTTCCATCTCAATCTTCCAAAAATCAAACGGTGAAAGGATACCCTAAGTCGTTCCCTACTTTAGTAGGTACTAGATAGCTAGCGATCTTACTTTATTAGCTTCATTACCTCCTTAATCATGCCATCTGCAAAGTTGGAGTGCCAGTTAATCAAAACAATACCATTTTTTTTTTGCCAGAAACACAATACTATTTATTATGATGGTTGAAAATTTTTGCTCCGCTTGAAAAAATAGAAACACCTAGTCTACGAAAATTCCTAGTAGTGTATTCAACATGATGAAGCTTCAACCATCTATGCGTTAATGGATTCACCTAATTAAATCAGGCTAAAGGACTCCTTTAGGATGCGGAAATTTTCACATTACAAGCGTTGTACAATTTTTACAAGAGTCAACTCGATTCCGTGGAGACCAGAAAAAAAATCCCGTGTTCTAGAGGAGTATGCGTGTGTTCTTTTATGTTGAATAGCTGAATGATTTATGATAAGTGTTCAAGGGTACAAATGAATGAATTAACTACTATAATATTAGAAAATTATTTAAAATAGTATTTGAAGAAATTCATATATATAAAGCTTATGTAAAAATTGCACCATTTAGAAACTCGAAAGCGTGCAATCTTTATCTATGCATATTTATGACAATTTATATATATATGAGTGAATGTGTATCTTTTGTGCCGAATGATTTATCATAATTAAGTGTAGAAATAAACAAATTAACTACTCATATATATAGATTTTCTTTTTAGAAAATTGCACCATTTAGTAACTTACACGCATATTTATCCATTCATGCAAATCATCCATTGGAACTCAGGAAGTGAATTTCGGCTATCTATTAAGTGACTGATTATTTTCTTATTTATCAATCACTTTTTAAACACTAATCAATATCAACAATTGGTCTTATGTTTTTCTTTCTTGTGTGAAGCATGTTCTAACCTAAAAGTTAAAACTTAAAATTATATACTACCTCCATTTTAAAATATATAACATTGTTGACTTTTCGTATAACGTTTGACCATTCGTTTTATTTAGAAATTTGGTGTAAATATGTAAAGTTATAAGTTAAGACTATAATTTATTTAATGATAAAACAAGTCACAACGAAATAAATTATATTTATTTAATTTTTATTAAGACGAATGATCAAATGTTATGCAAAAAGTCGTCAGCGTCATACATTTTAAAATGGAGGAATTATATGTTTTGGTGTAACTTCTTGCCCATATGTAACTAGAAATTGCTATTTATATAAGTAAATAATACATCTAGATTAATCCAAAAAATAAAAACAAACCAAACTAAAAGTTCCGCTTTCTTTTTACTGAAGTTACAATTTGCAAGTTTAGTTAACTAAAAAAAAATCAACCCTGATAAATAGAGCTGAATTTCTTTTTCTTCAGCAAAATTCCTAAAGAAAATTCAGCAAAATCAAGAGCAGCCTTGGTCGGTTGGCCACACAAACCGCTTTCTTTCTTCTGTTTTTTTTTTCTTCTCCGAGGTGGACTCTGCAGCGCACGTAGGTACTCGTACACAGACACAAGGCTGCCGCATGTATGCGTCATGTGGCAGCCAGAGGGAGAGGAACAAGGCACCAAACCCAACCAGGGAATGGAAGCAAAACACTCCTAACAATTTGGCGCCCTCTCTGTCTCTCTCTCTCCCCTTCTTTTTGTGAGAAGCCTCCTCCCACGTTTTCCCGTCTCCTTAACTGCTTCTCTCCTTCCTCTCCTACACAACACTGGTGGTTGCAGCAAGAAAGAGAGAGAGGGTCTGAAGGAAGGCATCAAGAATTCTGTAGCATTCGAGCTTCCGTGGGAGAGAGGGCAAGAGAGCAGGAGAAAGGCTGGGTTTCTTCGACACCGTTTGATTCCAGCGGCGGCGGCGGCGGTCGTCGGAGAGATGGATGTGGAGGGTGGTGGTGGTGGTGGCGCGCCGCCCAGGGGGAGGAATTCTTGGGTAATTAATTAAGCTTTGGTTCTTGGTTTGGTTCTTTGGTCTTTCAGTTTTGTGTTTGATTTGGTTGGTTTGGTGCATTTTGTTTGCAAGTAATTTTGCAGTGTTACTGCGGATTCTGGGATGAGTTACTTTGGGTGCGGGCGCTATCTCAAGTTCCTCAGGGTTAAATTTTGTAGATTTTCTGCATTTTGTTCTGAAAAAAAGAAACTGAACTTTTTCGAAGTCTATGGCGCTACAGTTTCGCTTGAATCTACTTCTGTCTGACTAGGTGTGTCTGTGTGTGCATGAGAGAGAGAACGCTCTGAAGCTAAGGTTGTAGCGGCGCACTTCTTTTCAGTTCTGAATTTAGGTGGCAAAGTTGATTGTTTTCAGTTAATTAATTTTGCATCAGTCCAGCTCACTAGTTGCAGTCTTGCAGAGTGATATGTTATGCTTTCTGAATCTGATAAGGGGAATCCATGAGTTCAGGAATCCATAGACGAGATGGTATCACGAAATCTTTGTAATGCACTGTAATTTTCCTCTTGGATCAACTTGCTAAACGGGTCCATTTTCTTACATACACTGATACACACGATTTTTGAACGTAGCCATCAGGTCACTTTTGATGGTCAGATTGGACTTTTCCTTTCAACTTACTACTAGCTATTACTACTACTTCAGAGTTTGAGATTTTTTCTGTTTACTTTGAATACTATCTTGTTGCCTATTTCAAGTTACTCTTTCTAGATCATCAATTTTGGCCAGCAGTAAAATTCAAAGTAGTCAAGTCGATACTACTGATTAGTGATTACGTCATCAAATGGTCACGGACACGAAAGCATAATACTGTTTGTGTTTGCTAGGGATGGCAGAAAGGAACACTTCTACTGGCATATCAGAGCTTCGGAGTTGTGTATGGCGATCTCTGCATCTCACCCGTGTACGTGTACAAGAACACCTTCTCTGGAAAATTGCGTCTTCATGAGGAGGATGAAGAGATCCTTGGGGTATTATCTCTGGTCTTCTGGAGCCTTACTCTTATACCTCTCCTCAAGTACATCATCCTTGTTCTAGGAGCAGATGACAATGGAGAAGGTGATTTCAAAAATCCGCGTGTTTTTCGCCGTATTAATAATTTCAGTGTGCATTTAGTTAAATATATGCCATTTTTGTCTTGCAAATGTGCCATGTATGTTTGCAGGTGGCACATTTGCTCTGTACTCATTGCTGTGCAGGAATTCCAAGATGGGACTTCTGAACAACATGCGTGCAAACCATGGTTCTCTGTCAGCATACAACAAGGAGGAACCTTGCAAGGAGTCGAGGAACAGCATGATCATCAAGGCCTTCTTCGAGAAGCATTACTCGCTTCGTGTTGTGCTGCTGCTGTTCGTTCTGATGGGTACTAGCATGGTTATTGGGGATGGTGTCTTGACCCCAACAATGTCAGGTACTGAACTCTGAAAGACTGAAACTGAAGATTTGTGGAAGTTGTATGCTCAAGGCACAAATTTTGCTGCTTGATCATTTTTTTAGAAATTTTAGATAATGGAAGTGTTTTATAAACCAAAAATATATATGAGCATATTTTGTATACAATTGACAAACGTATATGATAGAGTAAGGAACTTTGTTTTTTAATTTCTTTTTTTTAAAAAAAACAGACAGTAAGGAATTCTTGGGGAACATTTAAATTGCTTTAACATCATCATGTTTTGTTTGTGACTGAAGAGGGTGGCATGTTCTTTTCTGCAGTGTTGGCAGCAGTTTCTGGGCTCAGAATTAAGTTTCCAGAACTACATGAAAGTAAGCAGCTGATATATTGGCTTGTCTCATAAAGGTTTACTGGTCACTCCTCTTAGCAGCACACATTCAAATTACTGTTATTCTCAAATTCTTTATCTTCTTAATGTCCATTTGCGCCAGAAAATACAGCTGATCTGCTCCTGTTACACTTCTTTGCAGATTACACTGTGCTCCTTGCTTGTGTCATTTTAATTGGGCTTTTTGCATTGCAACACTATGGAACACGCCGTGTCGGATTCCTATTCGCGCCAATCTTGATTTCCTGGCTCACTTGCATTGGTGGGATTGGCATATATAACATCATAAAGTGGAACCCTAGTGTCATCCGTGCTCTGTCCCCGTATTACATATACAACTTCTTCAGGAAAGCTGGCAAGGATGGCTGGAGCTCACTAGGAGGGATTGTTCTTTGCCTCACAGGTTCACATATTTTTATCCTTTTAATTTTGGTTTATCACTTGTTTTCGTTGTAACATGCTTAATTATAGCCGTAGATTTTCAGGTGCTGAAGCCATGTTTGCTGATCTGGGGCATTTCTCAAAGCTTTCACTGAGGGTAATATGATTTTCAGTGGTGAATTGGTGATTGTTTCAGTCTTGGTAGCTGAAAGAGTACACTTTTTTTTTTTTGCTAAGAATTAGGGAAAGAAATCTTTACACTTATTTTTTTGTTTTGCCATGACAGCTTGGATTCACAATTGTTGTATATCCTTGCTTAGTTCTGGCTTACATGGGTGAGGCTGCATACCTGTCCAAACATAGGGAGGATCTCCAAAGTAGCTTTTACAAAGCTCTTCCAGGTGAGATGTTAATTCTCTTGCCAGATTGCTTCAGGTTTTCCACTGCTTTTTTTTCTCATCATCTTTTCCAACAGAGAGTACATTGATTCTTGTAATATTATATTTATCAATCCCTTCAGAGTTTAGTATATATAATATCAGTAGAATTTTTGCATGGCCCATGCAAAGCTTTAACACAAGATCAGGGAAAATCTGGCCCGGCCCAGTTATGCCCCAAAGGTGTTATGGGCCATGTTCGGGCAGTATTAAGCACAAATTCAGCCCTAAACAAATTCTTCTAATTTCACGGTACAAATTCAGTGTGTGGTCAGGCCTGAAACAGAAGGCCTGAGAAACTTGGGCCAGGAATTTTGGCCTGATTCCAATTTCCGTCCATCGTTTCGTCTGTTAATGAAGTGCACATCATTCTTGTATAACTAACTTTCCCTTGTGGATCTGTGGTTTTCTATGACTTATATTGCCAAAAAGAAATAGTGTATAAAGGAAGTAGAAGGATGTGAATTTGTTTGTGAAAGGTTAATGGGCCTTTCAAGGTCTTAGTGTATGGAATAACTCAGGAAACTACAAATCGGATGTCCGATTCTCTTAAAAAAAATTGGGTGGTTAAATATTTCTGTTGACCACCAATGAAACATTAAGTTATGCGTGATGAAAAAAACAGCCATTGATTTTTTTTGTGTGTGTGTGAAACATAGTGAAAACACACGTTGAAACATGTCGTTATCGTGTATGAAACATTGAGTTTTAACGGTTCGAAACATATGTTTTCTTTCATCAGAATATAATCTTGTGATATCTTACTGTGTAATCGGATCATAAGTCAGACAAGTAATTTAGGAGAAAAGAATATGTTGAAGATCACAAAATACATACATGTATGGATGAAGTGAAGAGAACAACTAGTAGACTCCAACATTAAGAATTTATTTTCTTGGCAAATTTATTTAAGTTTGAAAGCTAACATAAATTCAAAGAGAATTGGTTTAAAGCTAAGCATCATTTTTGTCGAGTATAAACATGCAATATTTATATCACCTTTCATTAAGAAAAATATTCAAAACCATGACTCGCTATGAGTAGTAGATTTTAATATTTAGATTGAATAATTAGCATGAAAACTGGTATGTGTGCTAAAAGGCAACAACTTTCGTGCTAGTGCACTTAATCCGTTGCTTTTCAGAAGAACCCGCAAAAGTAACTGAAATATAAGACCTAAATACCAAACCAACTGAACTACAAATATGCACTACATTGGATGATAGCCCTAGCCGCCGACTCCGACAATTGAGAAGTGACAAACCTTTCGATTAAAAATCAGATTATCTGATGAAGGTGTGAGCATAATGACTCACTCATGAAGAGCACTACTTGGAGAGATAGGCAAGCCTTCAGCTAATTGAATACTCAACAGTCAAAATGCTATTCGAGTAAAAGGAATTTGTTGAAGACAACCTAAGGCCTTAATGATCCCCCATCTTCCTCAAGCACATAAGGTAGGGCCCAGAAAGTTGTACTCGTAGTCCACATGTTCTTCGTAAACCTAATACTGTTTAAGGTAGGAAAATATCTATATTACCCTCAAGTCATAGGCCATTGTTGAGGGGATGTTGTATGTAATTTCTTTTGTACCCTATCTAGATTAATTAGAAAACCACCTTAGTGAC
The DNA here is from genome assembly GCA_009805545.1 of Oryza longistaminata. Taxonomy (NCBI): domain Eukaryota; kingdom Viridiplantae; phylum Streptophyta; class Magnoliopsida; order Poales; family Poaceae; genus Oryza; species Oryza longistaminata. The sequence goes on from CM020178.1 coordinate 41,234,392, forward strand.
AATGTAAAGGGGGACTATCTTTAGAGGAAAAGTTGTAAAAAGCTTGCGGTACCACACTTACTCCCTATCGAAGGTTAGGGGCCTTCGACTCTTGGGCCCCTTACTCTAGAACTCGGAAGTAAACAGTAGACACATACGGTATATAGGAGTCCTATAATATTTTTTTTAAGAAAAACTAGCGGTACAACGGTAGTGAACGCGTGTTTAACTAGATGAATACCACACCTCGTTGCTACGTGAAATTAAATTGTATAATATGTACAAATAAGATGCAATATATTTTCTAAACCAAAACAAAATGACTTCCTATGTTTTATCTAATTTACACATGGTTGCAAATATAATGCAAGGTGGACATATTTTATGTAATTGATACTTGTGAATTTTGAGCTTAAAAAATTGATATTGTATGGTTTCATGGGAGAAGAAAAAATAAACTAGTTGTACCATAGATCTATCATGCTAAAGCTAGAAATAATTGGGATGATGTATGGCTTAATGAAAGAATAGAGAAATAACATTAACAATACTTAATGGGGAGAAACTATATACTCCCTCCATCCCTAAATGTTTGACGCCGTTGACTTTTTTAAACATGTTTGACCGTTCGTTTTATTCAAAAAATTTAAGTAATTATTAATTATTTTCCTATCATTTGATTCATTGTTAAATATACTTTTATTTATACATATAATTTTACATATTTTGCAAAAGTTTTTGAATAAGATGAACGGTCAAATATGTTTAAAAAAGTTAACGGCATCAAACATTTAGGGACGGAGGGAGTATATAAGTATATATATAGGATTCACATTTCCTTCTAATGCAGCAATTGAAGTTATTGGACGCCTCTAGTTATTTTCCAGCTAGTGTTTTACATATCTGTGTATGTTTCCTTTTGCTACATATATATGCAGACCGTGTGTTTTGGCCAGTGTTGTTCATTGCAACGTTAGCCACAGCTGTTGGGAGCCAAGCGATCATCTCAGCTACATTTTCCATCATAAGCCAGTGTAGGGCTCTTGGTTGTTTCCCGCGTATAAAGGTGGTGCACACATCAAGCCATGTCCATGGTCAGATCTACATCCCAGAGGTGAACTGGGTGCTCATGTCCCTCTGCTTGGCCGTCACGATTGGATTCCGAGACACCGAGATGATTGGCAACGCCTATGGTAACTAGCACATCATTTGCTTCTTCTTTTAAATCAGACTCTTACACTTGAGGTAGGATTTGGTTTAACTTTTAAAACTTTAATTAACAATACTTTCTTAGATGTTTAGTTTATAAAGACAAAAATGGTATACACAAATTTTCCTTGAAAAAAACACTATATACTAATATCGTAACCTTGTTATATTTTATAACTTATTCCAATATAAAATTTATAGTCAAATATTTAATTAAAAGTTGATCGAATCTTGTCCTTTAAGGCTACAAAGAGTATAAATTTAGGTGACTGACAAATAGTAACAACTAGTATATCAACACCCATTAATTACTTGTGTTAAGAGAAATTTTATGGTCCGTAAGATATATCAAGAGGTAAATTTTGATACCTTCTGATACCGGATATATCGAGAGGTAATAAATTTTGCATTAGAAAATATGACCATACCTCCATATACCTTTTCAATAACCGTAAAATCACTCAGTTATCTTGTGTTAAAATTTGTAGGACTTGCAGTGATCTTGGTGATGTGCGCAACGACATGCCTGATGTTCCTGGTGATCACCACCGTGTGGAACCGGTGGGTGGTGTGGGCGGCGGCCTTCACCGTCGTCTTCGGCTCCGTGGAGCTCCTCTACCTGTCGGCGTGCCTCGCCAAGATCCCCCATGGCGGCTGGCTCCCGCTCCTCCTCTCCCTCACCACGCTGCTGGTGATGTCCACGTGGCACTACGGCACCGCCATGAAGCAGCAGCACGAGGTCCAGAACAAGGTCTGCCTCGACCACTTCCTCGGCCTCAGCTCCGGCATCGGCCTCGTCCGCGTCCCCGGCGTCGGCTTCGTCTACTCCAGCACCACCAATGGCGTGCCCCCCATGTTCGCCCACTTCGTCACCAACTTCCCGGCCTTCCACCGGGTCCTCATCTTCGTCTCGCTGCAGACGCTCGCCGTGCCCAAGGTCTCGCCGGAGGAGAGGTTCTTGGTCGGCAGGATCGGCTCGCCGGCGAACCGCCTGTTCCGGTGCATCGTCCGGTATGGGTACAAGGAGGGCAGGTGGGACCACTTCAACTTCGAGAACCAGCTGCTGATGAAGGTCGTCGAGTTCCTCCGCCACCAGGACGGCGGCGGCGGAGGCGGTGGCGATCGGATGTCCGCCGCCGCCTCCGGCGAGGACGAGGCCATGTCGGTCATCCCCGCCACGTCGTCCTCCGGCGGCAGCAATCAGCACGCCTTTGACGCCGGCACGACGACGAGCTCGTGCGAGATCGACGCCACCGCCGGCAGGAAGAAGGTACGGTTCGACGACGGCGGCGGCGGCGAGGAGGAGGAGGCGGCGGAGGTGAAGGAGCTGATGGAGGAGAAGGAGGCCGGCGTGTCGTACATGATCGGGCACACGTGCGTGTTCGCGCACAAGTCGTCGTCGGCGGTGAAGAAGTTCGCCGTCAACGTGGTGTACGGCTTCCTCCGGCGAAACTCGCGGCGGCCGGCGGTGGTGCTCGGCATCCCGCACACCTCCCTCATCGAGGTCGGCATGGCGTACAGGGTATAGTAGTGTAGTATGATATATATACTCCGTATATACGATTATACGTACGTACGTACGTACATACATACATACATACATCGCTGAAGAGAGTGTACGTAGTAGTTCATAGCCTCACTTAGTGTTGATAACCAAAACTGGCAGGGGGTTAGAATTAGAAGATGAGAAACGGTTTATATTTGAGACCAATATAACCGAGTCGTTCTAATAGTCAACCCACAATCAAATGTTGATTTGGTTTATTCGGTTTGAAAGTATACACAAGTGAATTTTGACGCAAAGATTCAATCGACATGTATCATAAACAAATAATTAGCCATAAATACAAATATCCGCATTAAATTTAGAACTTAAATCCGAGTAAACTAATTTCATCACAATGAAGTTAACCAAACTATACTCGCTTCTCTCGATCCTCTGCAATTCGAGTGCGGGACTGTCTATACATTTGTCGACAAATTTTTCCTCAAAAATTTGACAGATGTAATTATAGTACAATCGTTATGTAATTACACTGTAACTTATATATAATTACACTGTAACTTGCATGTAACTACAGTGTAATTTATATGTAAGTTTCATATAATTTTGAATCGTTAGATCTATTACAAGATTTGTTTTGGTGAGGAAGAAAACAAATCATAGCACACACATATATAAAAGAATTTGTTCCCATGACCTCCATTTTACCGAAATAACATGTTACGGAGAGATTTTTGAAAATTACATACAAGTTACACTATAGTTACAGTGTAATTACATGCAAGTTACAGTGTAATTACACTACGATTGTACTGTAATTACATCTGTCAAATTTTTGGGGAAAAATTTGTCGACAAATATATAGCAAAATCGTTCGAGTGCTGCTAATTCGGGTATAGCTACCAACCTGGGCCGTGATTTGCAGATGGGCCGCCCATCAGCCATCCCCTAGGTAAGGGACTAAAAATGGACTTATTCCTCCCCAGAACATGAAAGAAATCTTTCTTTTCCCTCCCTGTGCGTGCAGAATCTTTGGCCCATGACGTGATGCCACTCCCGTCACCGAATTCCACGGTCAAGTCGCTGCCGTTTTTGTCACCACTCCACCCGCAAAATCTCTTGGCATCCCTCCCGATGATCGATCGATCGCTATCCCCAACAGTCTCACACACGCCATTGCTCCAGTGCAGCAGCTGCCGCTGCCACAGTAGCAGTAGCATGGCCTTGCTCTGCTACTATACGACCATACAAGCCATGCTCTGCAATGTTCATCCATCCATCCATGCGTAGATAACATCTGGTATCTATCTGCTCGATGGATGGACACGTGGTGATCAATATGTAGGGTTTATTTGGGGAGCTTAAGATTCTGAGAAGCAGCTGGTTGGTAGCCAGTTTATGAGAATCTAAAAAAGCTGGGTTTCCTAGCTTATGGCTTCTAGTTCATTTTCTAGATTCTACAACTATAGCTTCTCAGAATCTGGACCAAAAGTTGGACTGTTTAGGAGAGCTTCCGATTCTGAGAGAAGCTGTAGCAGCTAGAAACTCCCCCAAACATACCGGTACAGTGCCATGTGGTGGCACATTGGATGCAACGTGCCATGGCGAAGCAGAGCAGGTGTGAGACTGAAACTATTGTCCGAGAGCGTTCTTGCTCGCCGGTCGGGCCTCGATTGGGCAACCGGACAGCGCGTGCTTCATCTTCAATTGTGGCCTCTCACTTGCATCCTGCACATGGCATGGCCTAGCTGCAGTAGCAGCATGCAGGAGGTCGTCCTCATCAAACTGTTCATCTCCTCCTGCTTCCATGCTCCGATGCCGCTAAAATCTGCCGGTTTCTGCATTGCTTTTTGCACAGGTTTTTCTTCAGTGTTGTTCATCGATCCAGCTCTGTGCCCGGCAGGCAAAATCTTGCCATAATCTCTGCACTTTTGCTGTGTTTCTATACTTGTGCAAAATTTTTGTCTTGGGGATTTGGAGAGGTGGCAGTGTAGCAATGTGATGACAATGCATTCATGTCGTGGAGAGGAGTCTGTTGACCTGCTGAATTTTTATAACAAAACTGAGCTGTTGTCTTATTGAAAAACCGGCATGTGTTATATACTACTCGTATTTATAAACTTGTACTCGGAAGAAATTATGAGCACAGTTGCATATAAAAACTCCAGCCTCCAATTCAGTTTCCCGGTGTGATATCCTTTCACATCTGTTCAAACCAGCAAGAATTCAGAATGACTAATCCATCATTACCAAGCATTTAGCATGAGCACCGCCTGCAAGAAGAAGAAGAAAAAACCAAATAAAAAAAAGAATCAAAATTGCAGATTAGGCTGCACATGCCAGTGCAGGCTAATCCATTTACGACGATGATCTACGCCGCCTTTGCTTACTAATTTTTCCTCTTGGTCACATGTGATTGACACAGATATAAGTTGATTCCTGACACAAATGATTCCAACTTCCATTTCCAAGTAGTAGTAGTAGGAATCAAACAATGTGATAATGCAAGAGTTAGTTGCTTTTAAGCACAAGTTAAGCTGGTGCTCTAAAATCTTCCCAGGTATCATCATCGTCATCAACAACAACATCGTCCCCGTGAGCTCAGCCACAGTGTGGCGCAGTTGTCAGCTGTACTGGCCAAGATTTCTGCACATGGGAGCTGCTACCTCCTGTCAATTGATGATCCATGCTTTGGCCGGCCCACGGATTTCCTCTTTTTTTTGTGGCAATTTAACATCCTCATATGCTAGATTTTTCTTAGGCCAATATGGTCTCTCTCTCTTTCTTTGAGCAATGAAAAAAGATTTGATAGGGATATTTGATGAAAGCTTAACTGATTACTATTAAATTTATAATGATCATTGTGCGTCTTCTTTCTGCTGGAAGGTATTGAAACATTTATTGCTTTCACTCTCTCTTTTGTTGACAATGCACAATTTTCTGAGATAACAGTGAAGAACAAGCAACAAAATGTGAGTGTGAGCTTAACCAAGTGTGAAAAATTTTCATGTCAATCTCTCTCACTATGGTGGTTGGCGAAAGGCTGAGAGGGGGGCAAATGCGATGATAGTCCACAGTAGCACTATCATCCCTGTCAGTTTTCACTCATTTGTCAACTTGTTTTCGCTGAATTTTGGCAGCTGGAACATTCACATTAAGACGTTGATACCTCGATCAATCAGAGCATAATCATGCCGTACAGAAGACATTCACAGATCAAATACGGGCAGTAATCTCGTACGGCAATGCATTCGGACAAAAACGCGAAACTCACGGAACGGATCAAACAAGGTCAGAAATTCCGGCTGCAATTCTCCTCTTTACTCCACTCTGCACCACGATCCAAGGAACTTAGTACAAGTTGGTACCAATCAGTCAATCAAACTGTGTGGTTTGATCTGAAGAAGACAAGCTACCTCTGACGACGACGATCAGCTTACCACTGTGCCACGCTGCCAGTGCTCTGAATTCAGAAAACACAGCAATCTAACACAGCAAGAATGCTGTGTACTCTGAGAATGGCTGATCTTGGAAATGTGGCACATGAAAATCAACCGAATCAGCAAAAGAATCCAGGGGAGAAATGCAAATGCAAGGGCATTGCTGATTAATTCCCTCGGATCTTGGATGAAGCATGGCAAAGTTCATTCAGTTCAACAGATTTTGCATTAGCAAGTTCAACCATTTTTCACATGAGATTAGCCTTGCGGCTTACATGTATCATCGACAACTCATCATATCCCTAGCAAAAACAAGAGTAAATACTGCATTACCACTAGCTAGCTACACAGCTAGAGCTTAGATCTAGATGGAAAGAAAGAAGCTCAAATGGAGAAGAACACAAAAAAAGAAGAGGAGAAAAAAAATCCCCTAATTCCCACCAAACAGCAGGCGCTAAAAAAATTTGAGCTGCAGGAGAAAATGCGGTGAAATCCCCGTCCTACCCCACACCAACCCGTTCGGAGGTGGAGTTAACCCTCCCTATGTACACACACCCACACAGGGGTAGGTCAGTAAAATGCCAGCAGCTAAAGCAATTGGGCGCTGCGGCTGCTGCTGCGGATTTACCGTTTCACCCTGGGGCAAATGACAACTATGCCCTCGATGGGTGAAGCGTAAATACCGCGAGCGCGAAGGGCAAAACGGGGAGACGGACGGGGAAGGGGAAGAAGGGGGTCTCTAGTAGTAGACCAGGCCGCCGCCGTCTTCGTCGTCGCCGTCGCCGGCGGCGGCGGCGGAGAGGCGGAGGAGGAGCTGGTGGAAGTCGGCGACGGGGCAGGGGATGCGGAGCGCGCCCGGGTGGCCGTAGCCGTACTCCTGGGCGGCCCGCCGGAGCAGCGCTGCGAACGCCGGCTGGCCGAGGAGGTCCGTCCGCACGGCGTAGCGCTCCACGGGCCCGCCCTCCTCGCCGACGCACACCGGCACGTGCCCCTCCGGGACGCGCGCGCCGCACCCCAGCCGCCTCGCGCCGGCGAAGGAGGACGCGGACAGCTTCGCCGTCCCGTCAGCCCGGAGCGGCTGTACGCGCCCGCGGCGGCGGCGGCGCAGGCGTCGGCCGCGGCGACGCGGGAGAGTCGCCTGAGGAGACGCTTCATGGTGGCTGCTTCACGTCGAGGCTTGGCAATGGGCGGCGGCGGAAGCGGAGGCAGTGGGTTCTTGGAGAGGCGGAGGAGGGTACAGTTGAGAGGACGCAAGGTGTTTGTACTGGGGTGGTGGTGGCCATGGCTCCTTCTTATATAACGGAAGACATGGGAGTTATGAGTTGCTCAAGTTTTTTTTGTGATTTTTTTTTTCTCTTCCTCTCCTGCTCTCTCTCCCTGGGCCTTTACAAATTCTTTTGTCCAGAGTGGGTTGTAGGATTATTAATTTTGTGCACCTGCTTTGGGGACAACTTCAGTTTACCCAATGATGACATATTATGTTCACCGTTCGTGGGAAATACGTATAACCGCTAGTTATGCACGTGTGAAGATTACTGTGCATAATTAAATCGCTAATGACTAATAAATATATTTTATTGGATTAGTATTTCATAAAATCAACCGTTTGACTTTATTCTTCCCGATTACTCTAATATCCCTCCATCAAGCAATTAAGCAATTAAATATACCTAGTGGTTTTTTCAGCAAGAATTTTGTTTCAATAAAAGCCTAATCAATTAATTTTTTTAGGTGGTAGAGAATTTATTGGTTTGGCTTTGTAAAATGCACATAAACCTTGCCCATAACATTGATAGCATATTCAAGCTATCAAGACACATCCAATCTTCAGGTCAAAATGACATATTCAATCTTCTTCCATTTATTTTTGAAAGTAATGAATAGAAATGTAGCATTTATATTCACAAGTGGATATACATAGCCAAAAGATAAAAAAAATAAAAAATTGGATTGGACTAACTTGATAGTTATGTCATCATGTATCTACTAATGCGTCAAAAACAAATTGACATTTGAGGTTTTTAACATATGGAGTATATGAGTTGTCTCGAGTATGTCATATTTGATAGAATTCAAAATTGAAGGGACCAAAAACCAGCACTAATAGATGCTCATCCTATCCGTTGAAGCCTAGCAATGCATCTGTGTTTCACCAAAAAAAAAAAATGTCGATTGATACAAACATGGGGGACGATGGGCGTGTGAGGTTAGCAAAACATGCAGGGAAAGAACGTGGCTAGGGGGAGGAGGTACAAGTGCGCGTACCGTACGAGTACCCGGAAGGTACAAGCGGCAATAAGCCGGTGGGGTGTGGGCCCGGTCGGGCCGGTGCCTTAACTTAGCACCCGGTTTTTCTCCGGCTGGACCCCGACCGACCGGTCGGTCAGGCTCCGGGTCGGGACCGCTTCGCGTCATCCGTGAGTGAGAACGTGCCAGGCCGCATCCCTTCCGTAACACCGGTCGTACGGTGTGCGACGACGAGGAGGTGGGAGAATTGGTGGGGGTCACTGCTGCAGTGGGGCCCACCCTACTGACCTGGCACATGGAAGAGAGAGAGAGAGTGAGCATGACTCTCGTCGACTTCTCCTTTTGGTCGGAAATGCCCACGACCAGTGATGAGTGACCTTGTGAAAACTTTGTTGGACAGTAATAAAACAACAAAAAGATACCCCAACCGTAATTTGGATAATCTTTCGTTTGTTGTTCTTATTTTATTTATCTCATTACATGTATGTATATATACATGTATGTATATATTATCCCATCGTTTGGCCTAAAGCTAATAGATAAAAATGAGTAATTCTTTATCCCTATAATATTTTTAGCGATTTAAAATCGAACGCTGAAAAGAAATCACGATAAAAAGAAACCCTCAAAACAACACCTAAGTTAAATTTTAACACAATGAAACGTTCCGTTTTTTAATTAACCCACATGCATAAAAGCCGTCGATGATGATCGACTTGTTTCACCTGTGTGACGGATGCAGTTGAGCACACTACGTACCAGTTATACCACCAGACTTAGGCCCTCTTTGTTTAGGCTTATAAACCAACTTATAAGCCAAAAAGTCTAAGCCTAAACAAACAAGTAGTTTTTTCGTTTGGCTTTTTTGAAGCCATAAGCCACTCTAACACTATTAAGCCAAAAGCTAGGTTGGAAAAACTTTTTTGGCTTATATAAGATAGATGTATGACTCCACCACTAAACTTAGGACATTAAATTCATTGACTTATAAATCATATAAGCCAATAAGCTGACTTAAAAGTCTAAGCTAATAAGTTTAAGTCTAAATAAAGAGGACCTGAACCAGTGCCTTTTTTGTATGGACTTTTGTGTGGAGAAATCATGAATGGAGCGAGGCCACCGTCGTCGGTACGTAGTGCACGCGTGAAAACTAAACACAGCCTAGCGCCAGTGTTAACTCATCATCACACGCTTACACGCGTGGAGTGCATGCGTAGGACGTGCCCAATTAATTAATTATCCAAATTAACCTAATTATACATAGTATCAAGTATATATAAAACAGCATATTCCCTATAGCTAGCATCTGTTCACCGTCTCACCGAAGATATATGTGCTAGCTATAATTTTAGAAACGGTGGGAGTATATAAAATTAAGCGGCATTAATTTGCACACACTTCGCACGAAATACTAGTGCACAAGATATAGTCCATGCATATATGCATGTTTATCGATCGATGGAACATTTATACTGCAAAGGCGAAATCGATGCATGCAAATCAGCAAAAAATGTCATCGGAGTATCAAGTAGAGTGTGGCGTATGGTAATCATATTCTCCACGTTTTGGAGGCCTTATCTTTTTCTACAAATGGGCAGGCATTGTGTTTGGGGGCATATCACTAGATTCGAGCTATGCCAATTGGACTACGCATATGTGTGTCGTGCATGCACAGGAGATTAATTGCTGATTGACATGTGGTCGATCGAAGAGACTTAGGCTGTGTTTAGATCCAAAATTTGGATCCAAACTTCAGTCCTTTTCCATCACATCAACATGTCATACACACACGAATTTTCAGTCACACCATCTCCAATTTCAACCAAAATCCAAACTTTGCTATTAACGAAGAAGATTTGCATTGCCATCTGGTGTGACTCTGAGACACACGCTCTCTCAACTTTTGTGAGAACGAAACGGGATGGTTTATTTTCCTTAGTTTTGACTCATTTGGCGGCGGCAGGTCGATCGTACGGCCGTTGCATAGCATTGGCACGTTTTCTTCTTGGATTCCTCTTGTTTGACGGTTTGGATTAATTGATTAGGTTTGGCAGAGAGAGAGAGAGAGAGAGAGGGGTAAGCTAGCCTAGCTTAGCTTGACGTCGTACATGCCATATGCCCTCCTAATTTCCATGCAATTGCGGCGACGAAATTAAGTGGTCATGCATGCTGGATGGATGGATGCATGAGCACATGGCGTGCCGCGACGACAGGAGTGGGGCTTTGATTGCTAGCTGATCGATCGATCGATAGGCCATCAATCGGCGACAAATATGGCGTCGTACGTCGATCTGATTCGGCAACAGTACGTTCGAATCGAACTCCATCATCATCGATCGTCGTTGCCCACGCAAAAACTGTGCAGTAGCTAAGCTAATTAAAACCTAGCTTGATTAATTGTCCAGTTGTAGGACGACTTTACTCACTCCTTCGTCGTAAAATATAAATACTTAGAATCGGATAAAACATTTCTAGTATTATAAATCTGGACAGTCTATCTAAATTTGTGTTATTAGAAAATATCATAGAAAGGAATAGTAATGTAGTGAGAAACGCCCATGGATCTTCCGGCTTGTGGAGGTGGTGGGCTAGACGATCTGGGTTCGAAGTCTTACCCCTTCTAATTATTTGATATTAGATCCTTCACTAATATTCGAGTTTTTTTTAATAGTAACGTAGTATTACTACAAATCAAAGCTAGCAAGACGGTGTAACCAGTTAAACGTGTAAGCTAATAAGGAGAATATTAAGTGGCAGTATTTGCTTGTCACTTTGCTCATGGAAAAGATTAAATTGAATGGCGCGTTGACAGCATGCATGCGTGGATATCTCGAAAACTAAACAACATGCATATGCATGCAGATCGACATTGCGTAATTAAGCAAAGGAGAAGACTCGACACTGTAACCTCCGGACAAAAGCTATCGACGGGAAGACTTTTGCGCGGGTAAAGTCAGTCCGGGCATCATGTGGCGCCGCATGCATGTTGGAGTTGACCAGTTGACCTCATAGGCCAAGCTAGGCCCAACAACAGTCCTCGTTGGTCCATGAGCTGAAACATTGTAGGTATGTACTCTATATTTGTCCAGGCTTAAAAAAAAAAAGTAAATTATCTATATTTTACACTATAAGCACTATTAATACTAACACGTACTCCCTCCGTCCCATAATATAGGGATTTTGAGTTTTTGTTTACAATGCTTGAGCACTCATCTTATTCAAAAAATTTGTGCAAATATAAAAAGCGAAAAGTTGTGGTTAAAGAACTTTGGATAATAAAGTAAGTCAAAAAATAAATAATAATTCTAAATTTTTTTAATAAGACAAGTGGTCAAACCGTACAAGTAAAAACTCAAAATCTCTTATATTATGGGACGGAGGGAGTATAATCATACTCTATACATCCCATAATATAGCAATTTAGAACCGAATTGAATATTTTATAATACAACGAATCTAGACATATGACATACATTTATTTGTTTATCTTATCTAATCATTTTTAGATATCTAAAACAATTATAAGTCATATATATAAGTATTTTTAATGATAAAATAAATCATGTAAAATACGGAGGTAGTACATGCTTACGCATAAACACATGCCCTTCGATATTAACGGAAGCAAAGATACTATAACCACGACGAGGGTAGTTCAGTAAAGTCACATGAAACAGTAGTAGAGATCACGATGAGCACTGAGCCGTGGCATACTGTGCCCATGTCCGTACAGACGCCGGTGTCGTCCGTCGCTGGGTTTTAACTGCACCAACATCTACTGACTCTCCCCTTCCCACTTTGTCCCGGGTCGACGCGGTGGGCCCCACCTCTTGCCGGCCTTGAAACAGCAGACGACTATGGCAGGTGGGTCCAGATGCCACTCCCCGACCGTCGGTCCGTGCCTTCCTGCCCTCTAGTACACGCAATTTGATTCTGAATTTCGAAATCAGACCGAATTTGACTGACCCTCCGTCTGCAAGGTTTGGAATTTTTCAAACGCATGGCGGGCACAGTTACCTACCCCTACTCCGTGGATCGGTTCGTAGGCTTGGAGAATTTTGAGGCCGTCACGGGCGCAGATTAGAGAAGAAAAAATATCGTGAATCTGATTCATTTTGCGTCCATGAATCCATGATGCATCCACGTGTTGTGCCGTTTTGGAGAGAAGTTGTCGCAGGCTGGAGCTGAAGCCATCCATGTGAGACGCCGGGTGCAGAAAGCGGCGCGGGTGCCGATGCGATCCAATGGGGTTTTTGATGCGTCCAAGATTTGGTCGACAGGCACTCGGATACGGCACTCGAGAGCGGCGCCAACTGCTGCTCTACCAGCTAGGAGTACTGTACTGTGACTTTTGGCCAATGCAAGTGCCCAAGTACGCCTACGAAGTACTGGTACGTACACGAGGAGCAAAAAGCTCAGTATATTGTATACTCTCTCCGTCCCAAAATATAAGTATTTTTAACTATAAATCTACACAACTAAAACGTTTATATAGAGTCTAGATTTATAACTAAAAGTTATTATATTTTAGGACAGATGTAGTACATATAGAGTCTCTGACTGACGTGGTGGCCCCTGCCAAGTCGCCGCAAGTTTGGACTACAGTAGAAAATCAACACAGCACCGTAACGTACAAAGAGGATAATCCCCACGAAAACCGTACAATAATTAACGGATAATTTAATCACACTGGTGCTAAGGTCCGGAGGCGTTCCGTACCGAAACGACAGGTGGTACGTCCAGTTGCACGGCACAGCGGATCAACTGGGAGCCAAAGTGTCTCCCTTTGCAAGAAAATCTCCATCGAATCCCCCGTGAGTGGCCGGAGCCTCCGTGCATTGCAACAGGAGCGCTACCCCGCCCCGACCATCCATCTCTTCAACGCATCCATCCACAAAAACTGCTGCAAAAACAATGCAAAAACTGCTGCGAAACAATGCGCCCGCGCGCGTAGATCACCGTCGCGCGCGACACATTGATGAGTCCGTGTAGTGTAATGTGTGTACAGCGTCGCGTTCTCCCGCGCGTTGATTTCCCACGCGGCTCCGGTGCCATCCTGTCTGGTGTCTGCTGCTGCATGCGCGCGCCTTGCCTGCCGTCTCCAACCCGTAGTAGCCGCGCCGCAGCGTGACGATGCGATTTTCTCGCGGAATTCGCTGGAACTCTCGGGGTTTTTTCTTGGCTACTTTCTCCGTTACACAGCCCACCCGTTGGCCGGATCGGTTCGTCTGTAGTTTCTTTGTTAGTCTAGCAGTAGCCGATCATGTTTAACGGTGACTAACCTTTTTTGAAAACCGGTGTAGGTGCTGTCGGTGTGAGGTGATAGGTCTTTTCTCTTCTCCAGTGGCGGATCCAGAAAATCGATTCGTTGGTGTCATAACGTGTCTATCGGTGTCATAGTATACTAATTATGCTTAGATCATAGTGTTATAACATCTGGATAAGTAGTTTTACTATAGATTTTACCGAAAGTCGTCGGTGTCGCCTGACACTGGCCCTAGTACTATAGATCTGCCCCTGCTCTTTTCTCTTGGTTACCGCCTTTTAGGAGTTTAGCCTTATACTCCCTCCGTTTCAAAATGTTTGACACCGTTGACTTTTTAGCACATGTTTGACCGTTCGTCTTATTAAAAAAATTTGTGAAATATGTAAAACTATATGTGTACCAAGTATATATTTAACAATGAATCAAATGATATGAAAAGAATAAATAATTACTTAAATTTTTTGAATAAGACGAATGGTCAAACACGTACTTAAAAAGTCAACAGTGTCAAACATTTTGAAACGGAGGGAGTACTAATCTTTATCTACTGTATTCAATGAACCATCGCACACTGTCTTGTCTGGTATTGTTCGTTAAAAAAAAAAACCCAACCCGGCTGGGCAGTGTACGTACGCGGCATCGACGGCGCGGCACATGCAAAGCAAGGGGGCCCAGGCCCATGGCCATGATGGAGTACCTGACCTGTCAAAAGACGCACTACTCCAGACACCTCCCTGTACGGGCGACCTGACCTGTCCAGCTTTCCCCTGTACTCCTCCACGTGGGTCCCATGCCGTACAGTCCGGAATCACGGGCAGCAAAACTGCAAAAAAATCGCCTGCTACTGCTACGTGTACGTTACAGTACGTATACGTGCCAACCACTACTCTGCTGCTTTCCCAGTTATTAATTCCGTCTAGCTCCTGCTTTGCCTGCGATGATTCCGATTAATTCAGATGTTTAGTCCTTGATTAATTGAATTGAATTGATCTCTTTGTCTTCTCCTCTGTCTTTCCTTCTCCCCACTTGCCACCTGAAAGGTACGTCACGTACGTTAACTGTACCAGTGTAAACAAACCGAATTATTCCCCAAATGTACTACTAGTAGCTAGTGTAATGCAACTGGTTAGTCCTGTCCAGATTAAGCTAATCACAAATAGTACCACTTCAGTTTGATTATTTTCCAGATTTTCTTTTTCACTACAAGTCGACATCACAGTTCGTAGTGGTAAGTAACAGTTTGATACTCATGGCTCTTGACTATAACTAGCTAGGTTGCTGGGTTGCTACTTGCTAGCAGCTGATGGCGATCGATTGAGATATATGATGATCACCTCTTCCTTTTCAGGTTCTAGAAAATTCGGATGACTAATGAGGATTGAGGAGAAGTACGGAGTGATATTAACTTAACCAAACCTTGATTAAACCGGCCACTGTCTTAGCTTCTCACGCAACACACGCGTGCATTCACAAAAAAATACATTTTCTTTTCCCTTTTGAATGGACAGCAATTCAATTATTTGACCGAGAAAGCATTTCTGTCACGGTCAAGACAGTACAAATGAATGATGCTCAGTACTGTATCCTTTGCTTAAATACAGGGATAATTCTGACCGGAACAGTTAATGTATATGATTAAGCTGAAACGGCCGGATCAGCGGAGATTAATTATCAGTACATAATCAGCCTGATAACTACCAAAAATTAATCAAACAAATTAATCCGTGCTTTGGGGTTGATCGATAGAAGGGTGGATTTGGGGTTGCTTTCGATCTGACGCCATTGGTGATGAATTGCGTGGACGATCGATCCAATTAACGGTGCACGATTCATGCATTCGTCGGGCTGCACCGGTCAAGCATCTCTTTCGGTTCGACAAGAGGAGTTCGAGTCGGATGAACAGCGACGGATTTGGATCATTGGCACATGTGCAGGATTGAACCTGTGTTCATCACTGCAGATCGATTACGTGCACGTACCTAATTATCTTTGATCATCATCATCCAGCCGTCGAATGCAACGTACGTACAATGATGATGATCATCCAGTGATGATCTATCGATCTAGTGGTGCCAGAAAACTGCACATGTTGCTATAGTTGGATCGATGGAGACTCGATCGATCGATCGATCCATGCATCCATATATCGACTAGTTTGCTCAAAGATCGATCATGTGTATCATATGCATGTGCTTGATTAATTTGAGCCTTTGATCTGTGTAAATATATCAGGCTATCTATCAGCCACACAACCTTAGTTAATTGAGCGTTATTGATACATATGTGTAATATTGTCCATCTTTTTGAAGCCAGTTAGTAGGCATTGACATTGCGGTTTCTCCTCTCCTTTTGTTTTGAGTAAGACATTGCCGTTAGCATTGTCACTTGTCTGCCCAACAATCTCTAGTTAGCTGGCCGGTGTAACGACAAGGACGGTACGTAGTAACATGTCATAGCCATCGGACCATCCTACACTTGGCTAAGTTCGTTGCACCACTTTTACAACTTATGCTCTCTTTATTCTCCAAAGCGCACGCTTCTTAAACTGATAAATGATATATTTTTTTTAAAAAAATTATATAAAAGTTATTTGAGAAAAACTTATTAATATATTTTCAAGTTACTTAAGTTAGTACTTAATTAATCATATTCTAATGAGTCACACTATTTTTCGTACTAAGGTGGAGAAGTTCTCAACACAAAGTAACGGACACACTAGCCCACACACACATTGCAGTCATATATATATGTCGCATTTCAGCCATATACACATATCGTTTACAAATGTAGGTATTTCATCCGTTTCAAAATAAACTATTCTTTTTACCCCAAAAATTTACTATGTCCGTTCTAAAGTTTTAGGGTTAGACATGGTTATTAAGAAAGTTGGTAAAAGTGAGTGATGGAGGGTTGTGATTGGATAGGTAGTGAAGGTAGGTGGGAAAAAGTGAATAGTGGAGTGTTGTGATTGGTTGGAAAGAAAATATTGGTGGAGAAGTTGTTATACTATAGGACAAATTCTGAGGCCTAACAGTTGTTATATTTTAGGACGGACCGACGGAGGGAGTATTAATTTTATGATGGAGTATCCAACGTACGTACGTGTACGTCCATGCTGGAGGATAACGGACGCATGCACGTGGCGGTGACGACGTGGCAGAATGCCAACGCGACAGCTTTGTGGGAGCACACTGGAAACAAAGAGATCATATGATCAGCATCTGACAGAGCTAGCTGAGCTGGTGTACTCACTCCAGTACGGAGTACTCCCACAAAGCGCAGCACGACACATGCAGAATAATCGCAGAGGGTTAAATCAGGTCGCGTCAGATAGCTCTCTTTCCAGCTTGGAGACCACGTCGAGCTCGAGCTCTCTCCATCCATGGCTGCAGGGAAGAAGAAGAAGAAGAGACCAGGAAGCAATGAAAGCATGCAGCTGCAGACAGTTGCCTCCTGCCCCAAACCGGCCGGCGATCGATGGATGGATCCAAACCGCGTAACGGCGGAAACACATTTAATCATTCGTTAATTATTGGCTGATAGCTAGCTTGACTCGCAATCACTCTGAAACTCTGAAAAAATAACGACTGAAAGTCTGAAAGCGAGATTGTCTGAACACAACGGCGTCTAGTACTAAACTCCCAGGATATAATTCAGCCTAGCTTGCACGCCAATTCAGCGACGACGACGAAGCAAATAACCACACTATAACGCGGCTGCGAACAGTGTTGCTAAGCTGCACATGGCCCAGCTTGCTCAGCTATCTTTCTACTACTCTTAACATGTTTGTCTTTAAAGAAATTAGCTACCTCTAGCTCTTTAATTATATAGTTTCTTCAGAGTTCATGGCACATATGTACAGGAGAATTATTCTTGCTATATTATTATTTTTTGGGTGAGAAGAGGAATGGCAGGTGATGTATGGATGCAGTGCAGAGATATGATTTCTCTAGCTAGCTGGACATGTGTTGTGTTTCATAATTAGGAGTAGTGCTACAACTTTGTTAATTTGCAGTTGAGATTCTCAGGAATTTGGAATGGTTGTAGCCTGTGGTCGCCGCCCATGGTCAAGCTAGAAACTGAGAGGAGTGGAGTGGAGTGGATCATCAGTGGAGGTGATTAAAAAAGTGTCATTTCGTACTACCACCGTACCACATGAGAAATAGTGATGCGATAATGCTCAGGTATCTCAAGTAGAATGCAATATGCTCCCTCCGTTTCATTTTAAGTATAGCTGCGGGTTTCTATGAACGTTTGACTGTCCATCTTATTTTAAAAACTATAAAAAAAATTAAAATATAAGTCATACATAAAGTACTATTCATCTTTTATCATCTAATAATAAAAAAAATACTAATCACAAAAAAATCAAATAAAACGGATGATCAAATGTTGAACATAGGAACTCACAACTACAATTAAAACGAAACAGTGGGAGTATAAATTAATAGTAAGTGCCATTCCTAGCATTAAAAAAGCAATATAATAAATAATTACATTTAAGTTACATACAACGCGTATTTGGTTCATACTGGTTCGTCACTAGCTGTCAGCTGACTCGATAGTCCAAGCAAGGCCGGTGGTTGTTGGAGAATCTGTGATTTTTCTTCTCAGGGGAATAATTTTCAGAGGCTGCTGATGGATGTAGTACTGTATTCTTTTTTTAATACTACTGTCTACCTGTAATTATTTACAGGTCCGGCTGCACAGATCCATGGAGAAAACCAGGCCCAAGTAAGAAGTAACCAAGACATCTAACGGGCAAAGTTGGGCCTGCTTTATTTGGGCCTAACTAGTTCGTCCGGTTCTCTTTTATTGTTTATCAAGCAATTATCCAGGTAATAGTAGAACAACACAAAGAAATTAGGCATCCAATGCAAGTACGAAGACTGGAAGAAGACAGTACAGCGTGCAGAAGAACCTACCATATCTTGCATAGCTTTAAAAACCAGTTATAAGCTAATAATCTTTAAAAAAATGCTTACCGCTTTAAGAGAGTCGTGCAACTTTATTGAGGATGATTATTCAAGAAGTCGATACACACCTATAAAAATGCACTTACATTAACCATATATCTAGCTCATTATACCTTTTTCTACTCCAACATGAATTACTGGATGTAGATGAAGATCCCTTTTTCTACGAACGTTCATCCCGAATTCCTCTTCCATGTCCAACCCATCTGGTGTTACACTAGGAGGAAGATGCCAATCAAAATGGTATAGGAGAGCAGTGAGGGCCAACTCGAGTGTGGCATGTGCAAATGTTATGCCTGGACATATTCTCCGTCCTCCCCCAAATGGTATGAATTCATAGTGTGTGCCTCCAAAATCTACTGTGATTTCCTCAAAACGCTCTGGCAAAAATACTTCCGCATCATCCCAATATCTGTGGTCTCTACCGATGGCCCATACATTCACCAACATGATTGACCCTTTTGGAATGTCATATCCTAATATTTTGCATGACTCTTGACACTCTTTTGGCATAAGTAGGGGTGCTACAGGATGCAGTCTTAGTGTTTCCTTGATTATATTCTTTGGGTAACTTAAATTTATTAAGTCATCTTCTGTTATCCTAGATCTTCCTTGCAAAGCAAGTCGTATCTCTGCTTGCGCCTTCTGCATCACTTGAGGATTCTTCACAAGCTCTGACATGGCCCATTCAAGTATTGTTGATGTTGTTTCGCTTCCACCTGCAAACATGTCCTGGCCAATGCAAGTCATGCGTATATGTTAGCACATGTTGAAATTAAGGAGGGTACGTTAGCATATTGCAAGGTTATTAGATGGATTAATTTCATCCACTTTTGTGCACGGAAGACATGGAAGCACGAGACGGCCATTCATGCACAAATATATAATTCTTTTGGTATTAGAATAAGTTTATTAAAAAGAATACTATGCTTATGAGATTAAAAAAGCACTTTTCAAGAGTGATATACTTATATACTATTTTTTATGCTATAAAACTATGTACTTTTCAAAGTATAATAGTCAAAGTTTTGACTGGTTATATCAGTCCAAGATATCAATTATCTTATGACCAGAGGGAGTAACTAGGACAACTGGGATCAGAGGTCCAAGAATTATACCAAATCGTACTACCATCAGTCGTGCTATGCACGGCTCGCCTATCGGCCCCTTTAAAATACCACATGATATGCAAATTAGCAAAGAATATTATTACCCTCCTATTGATTGTTTAGCATGTTCTGATTTCAAAACATCAAGATTTATATATTTGTGTCAACAATTGAATTACAAAAATACTATTTACCGGGATCCCCTCCTACATGCGTATATATCCTCTGTTACCCTCGGCATCTCGAGCGATGCAAGTGCGGTCGCCTCCATCCTCCCATAGTGCCACATTGCTGCCGTAACTCCTCCTTCCCCTGGCTGTTGGAGCCCTCTGATATCTCATCTTTGTCCACCGTCGTAATCAACCTTCTTCCCTTGCCCTGACTCCCATTGCCCTCACCCCCTCCACCCAATTTACTCCTTTCCACCTACATCCTTTTAAATCCGGTGTACTCGACAATAAGATGGTGGGAGAATGGTGGCGGACCAGCCGAATCTACTCGAAGGGGAACATTTCAGGTCGAGCCCTTGATGGAGCACTGGTGGGGAAGCGCTTAGGAGCCACCGGGTTGGTTCAGTGGCGGAGCTCGTGGAGATTGGGGAGAGCAAGCGCCATACATGCGGTTTCATGGCAGTGGAGGAGTTCGTCGACAGATTGGAGGAGCTCATCCAAGGCTATCGGCTCGATGGCAAAGGTCCTTGTCTCATTATAGGCGAGGTGCAGGGGATCGATGGCAATGGTGACTGCAAGCATCGTGAAGGGGCTTGGCGAAGGTGGCGACAAAACTAGTTTAGATGGTATCTGAGTTACCATATACCTGTTGGTACTAGGTGAGGCCTATGTGGTACCGTACTTGACACTTATGGATATTAGGTGATACCGGTGAGGTACCAAATTTGATACCTATGAGTATCAGCTGATACTTGGGAGGTACTAAGATATGATATTTACCTGATGGTATACTATTTGGATAGGATCCCGTGCTATAACAACCCCAATTAAATGACAAGTATCTTTAGAGTATAAAATTGTACTGATAGATTAATATTGCAAATGGTTTTCACATAATATTTTATATTTGCTTCATATATACTCTGTCCATCAAAAAAAATATAAGGGATTTTGGATGGATGGAATATTATATGTGTTCCATTCATCCAACGGAGGGAATAGCCAGTAAGAATATATTTTTGTAAAAAAATCCCTGTGACTCTTTAAAACAAAATTAAATTAAAGTGTTTGATAAAACAAAAGAACTGACAGATACTTACAAGAATAACGGCTTTGACTGTTGACATGGAGAGAGTGCCACCACCTTCCTTCTGGATTCTCATGAGAGTATTCAGCAAGCACTCGTTGTCGTCACGCGCGTCGTCGTCGTCGTCGTCGCCAGCTGCAGTCCTCGCCGCCGCCTCCCGGTGCTGCTCGATGGCGCGGTCCACCAGCTCGAACAGCTTGGCGTTCAACGCCCTCACGTCGCGCCCCGCCGTGCTCCCGACGGCGCGGAGGAGCCTCGACGACGGGAACAGGTCGGCGACGCCGAACCTGCTCGCCTTCCTCTGCGCCTCGCCCAGCGTCTCCAGGAACTCCTCCCGCCATCGGAAGCCGCACTCCCCCATGATGGCGCGCAGCGTCAGGTCGGTAAGCGCCCCGGCGATCTGCCAGCTCACGTTCACCGGCGGCGGCTGATCGCCGCCGGGAGCGGCGGCGGCGGCGGCGGATGGCGCTGACGAGGCGGGCGACCTGCTCCTCCCGGATGGGGCGGAACGAGGCCACCCGCCTCGCGTTGAGGAGCTCGAGGCTGCAGATCCCGCGGAGGCGGCGCCACCGCTCGCCGTACGGCGAGAAGAGTATCCCCACCGTGTCGCCGATGGAGTCCCTCACCGTGACGCTCATGGCGCGGGTGGCGAACGCGGCGTCGTGCGTCCTGAGGACCTCCCGGGCGGCGTCCCGCGACGAGGCCACCACGACGGGGAGCTCGCCGAGGCGGAGGTACATGACGCCGCCGCCGCCGCCGCGCCGCCGCACCGCCGCGCGAGGTCGGCCAGCGCGCGGTGCACCGCCTTCGGGTTCATCGCGAGGTGGTGCAGGCTGCCGATGACGGGGAGCCGCCATGGCCCCGGCGGCAGCCTCGTGCCGGCGGCGGCGTTCTTGCGACGACGACGTAGCTTCGCTGTACGTAGATCATCACGGGGACGATAAGCAGCAGCAGTAGCGGCGAGTTTAAGCTCCATGGGCGATGAAGCAATTTACCCATCCCATATCCATGGCGTTTGGCAAATCTAAACTGATCAGGCTTCGTATTTAGGTTTAATTAGTACGTATATGTAGAGCTCTTGATGAGTTAGTGCTGTGTGATTTGATGCATGCATGGTTAACTTTTCAGGCTGGGGGGTATAAACGTATTTACAGGGGATAAAGCTAGGGGGCGGATCCAGCGTGGGTGCTGGGGGACTCGAGTCCCCCCTACCCCACTGGATCATCATTGATAGAAGTGGAGATGAAAGGGGAAAAATAGGAAGAAATAAAAAGTAGGAGGGACTGAAGAAGGAGAAGGAGATGAGTCCCCCTTAAATCTTGTTCTAGATCCGCCCCTAGGCTGTGTTGTACTCGACATCTTCCCAATCGTCGAGTACAACAACTCATCTATTATTTGTCTCTTATCTATTATTTGTACTCGACGAGATCAGAAAATAAGACATCTCTTATAAGAAACAACTCATCTATTATTTGTCTCAAAACAGTTTAATGCCAACCCAACCAACTCATGATTCCAGTCCTAATTAGAGAGACATTAGATTCACACACCACGGCCACAATTGCATGAGAATAAAAAGGAAATCTAAAAGGATAAAAAAAAAACCTGAGTGAGATGATCCCAGGCTAACCCAATGGCCTCCACCTTGAAGTAGTCCCCAAATCACCAGTTCCTAAGAATCTCGAAGAAGGTTTGACAGAATGTCGGACAAACTCGGCGCCGGGTGGCGTGCGCCGCAGCGGCTCCGGCAGTAGAGGGAACCACTACCCCGTCTGGGGCAGTCTTGGGAAGGCTCCGACTGAAGGGGGATGCGGCGGCGTGCGCTGGTCTAGCGGTGGGCAGTTGTGTGATGGTGCCTCGATGCTGGTCTGGCGGTGCAGTACGGTAGTGCCTCGGCTTGGTCTGGCGGTGCGATGGTGCGTTGTCGTTGGTCCGTTGCAAGGATGAAGGAGGTCCGGCGTTGCGGCGGAAGAGGACGCGAGGTCGTTGGTCCGGCGGTGGACCGTCGCTGGACCGTAGTGAGGAAAGGAGGCATAGAGCGAGGATGCGCTCAGGGGAAAGGCGCAGAGCGAGTAGGCGGAGTCACCCGCGCGGGATTTGCGCCGCGTGCGGGACCGAAATTGCTGGTGGAATGAGATCGGGCGAAATCGCTAGAGGAGATAGAGCTACGGTGTACAGCGGACGGATAAGATTAGATGGGATGCGATGAACGGATGAGATAGATGGAATGATTTCACCAGTAGGATTGGGAGGGCAAAACTCCTTTTTATATTACTATATAGATGCGCTAATACAACACTCCATTTTGCACACTCCATTTTGCATGCTTCGGGGAGAGTTCCAAACTCCTACTACTGAATACACCCTAAATATGCGGTGGAAGTGGAAACTCAATTTTGGTGAAAACTCATGTAACACTCTGACAAAAAAGTGTATCTAAGATATAAAAGATAATTCACACATGTAGCTTGGCAAACTCGACTTTATTGGTAAGAATTGGGAAAATGTAGTCAGATAACTACCAAAAAATTAATCAAACAAATTAATCCAGCCGTCGAACACGCAACGTTGTACAATGATGATCGTAGTGATGATCGATCTACCTAGTGGTGACCGAAAACTGCACATGTTGCTATATATAGTTGGATCGATGGAGCTCAATCGATCGATCCAGGGTGGATGTACGGTGTAATGGTCGGTGGCGATACCGACGACTTTTAGCAAAACCTAGCTATAACGAAACTGCTTATCCATATATTATAACACTATGATCTAAGCATAATAAATATGCTATAACACCAATAAATACGTTATAACACCAACGAATTGATTTTCTGGATTTGCCACTGGATCGATCCATGCATATATCGTTTGTCAAAGATCGATCATATGTATCCATATGCATCTGCTTGATTATTTTGACCCTTTGGTCGGTGTAAATATATCAGGCTGTTATTAGCCACACAACCTTAGCTTGCACACAACCTTAGTGAGCGCTATTGGTGCATGTGTAATATTGTCCATCTTTTTGAAGCCAGTTAGTAGGCATTGACATCGCAGTTTCTCCTCCCCTTTTGTTTTGAGTAAGACATTGGGATGTGGATTTTCATCCCTCGAGGGGATATCCCCTCGTTTCGTGCATGTCACCTAAATAGTCATCAAAAAATATGAAAAAATGGCAACATAGATTAATATGAAATATATCACTCCACAAACATACAATACCAAATTTAACTTCTACAAGTTGCAATAAAAATAACAAATTAATCTGAAAATAGTTATCGCACATTCGCAACTATATTTGTTATTTTTATTACAACTTGTAGAAGTTGAATTTAAACTTGTATGTTTGTGGAGTGATATATTTCATATTAATCTATGTTGCCATTTTTTCATATTTTTTATGACTATTTAGGTGGCATGCATAAAACGAGGGGATATCCCCTCGAGGGATGAAATGACTTTTACAGACATTGCTGTTGTCACTTGTCTGCCCAGCAAGCTCTAGTTAGGTTGTGTTTTGTTCCCGAAATTGGGAAGAAGTTTGAGAAAAGTTGGTAGTTTGAAAAAAAAAAGTTAGGAGTTTATGTGAGTAGGAAAGTTTTGGATGTGATGTAATGTGATGGAAAGTTGGGAGTTTGGGAGAAGTTTAGTGTGAACTAAACATGCTTAATTAGCTGGCCGGTGTAACAAGGACAGAACATGCATGTCATAGCCATCAGACCATTCTACACTTGGCTGAGTTCGTTTCATCATTTTTACACTTTTTCTTCAACATGCACGCTTCTTAGACTGATAAATAAAGTTGTTTGAAAAAAGCTTATTAATATATTTTTTAAGTTATTTAAGCTAGTATTTAATTAATTATGCTCTAGTGAGCTATTCCATTTCTTGTGTTGAGGTGGAGAACTTTCCAACGCAAAGTAAGGAACACCCTATTATTTCAGCTATATATACGTATCGTGTACAAATACACGTACTTAGTCCGTTTAAAATAAACTATTATTTCACCCCTGAAGATTGGTTTATTTTAGGGAGTATCCAACGTACGTGTACGTCCATGCTGGAGGATAACGGACGCATGCACGTGTCCCGGTGACGACGTGGCAGAATGCCAACGCGACAGCTTAGTACTAGAAACAGAGAAATTTCATGAGCATCTGACAGACCTAGCTGAGCTGGTTTACTCACTCCAGTACTCCAGTAGCTGAGCTGGTGTACTCCCACTACTGTACCCACCCTAAATATGCGGTGCAAGGTGGAAACTTAATTTTAGGGCTCCTTTAAATCACATGATTGAAAAAACATAGGAATAGAAAAAACTCAGTAATAGTATAAGAAATCATATGTAAAACAGAGGATTTAAAAACCTAGGAAAATTGTAGGAATGATCGTTTGATTGGTATAAAGGAAAAACATAGGAATGTTGAGTATTAAGTCAATAGCAATTAAAATTCGATGGTTTTACTAGGGTAAACCTTATCTTCCAACAGTGCTTTGCCTCGACCCTACGTATAGGAAAAGAAAAATGAGCTTAAGGTGGATGTTAATTTTCCTATAGAATTCTCTTGAAATCATGGTCATAGGAAATTTTCTCATGCTTTTCCTATGTTCAATTCCTACGAATCAAAGGGATGAATAGTACACAATCCCGTAGGATTCTTGTTCCTATGTTTATTCTCTATTTTTTCCTATGAATCAAAGGAGGCCTTACCGCCTTAGTGAAAACTCATGTAAACTTTGACAAAAAGTCTAAGTAAAAAAAAAGGAATTCACACATGTAGCTTGTGCAAACTCGACTTCATTTGTACAAGAATTGGAAAAATATTTTTCATCCCTTGAGGGAATTCAAATCTTCTCGTTTCTTGCCAGTCATCTAAGTACTTATTACTTTTAAAAAAATGATAAGGTAGATTAGCATGAGATATATTACTCCACACACATAGAAGCTAAAATTTGATGTATATAAGTTGTGACAAAAATAAAAAATAGTTATCATTTTCTTCAATTTTTTTATAACTACTTAATTATTAGATGACATGCAAGAAACGAGGGTATGTCACCTCGAGGGATGATCATCTCATCTGCCTCGGTAAGAAATTAAAAGTAACATTTTAAACCAGAAATTTGTCCTAACTATCGATTCGTTCGAAATTTCAACTTAATTAGCCGTCGAGTTTTGTCGAGCGGGAGTATTTTAGAAGCAAAGCTTGGCAGATATAGCAAAGGGCAATGCAGTCTTGGGAGCGTAGTGTACACGCACTACGTACGCACGTCCGGCTGGCTAAGATTTTTCTCCCTGACGTACATATGCCGGTATGCGCGTGGTTGCAAGCCAACGCGCCCAAGTCAGCCCGACAAGTCGCATGCACGCCGTGACGACGTCGACGGGTGTGTTCGGCATCCAATTTCCAACACCTCTCCCTCGTTTTCCGCACGCACGTTTTTCAAACTGCTAAACGGTTTGTTTTTTACAAAAGATTTCTATAAAAAAGTTGATTAAAAAATCAAATTGATCTATTTTTGAAAAAAAAAGGTAATACTTAATTAATCACGCGTTAATACGAACATCGTTTTACGTGCCGGGAGGAGGAGTTCCCAACCCCTCCTCCCCAACATTGCGGATTGGTCGATCGGCTTCATCTCGAGCACAGCTGCATGCAAGCGTGAAGCGTCTCTGGGTTAAGTTTTATTACCAAAGATTCACTCTAAAAAAATCAAGTATATATAGACTAACACTAGCAATGATGCCCGTGCGTTGCTACGGGTGAAGATAATTTTAATCATGCATACTGGTGGGAAAAAATATAAAGGAATCATAATCATAATAATATTATTAATGAAATGAAATTGCAGTGACCTTTCTGGTGCATGTGTAATATTGTCCATCTTTTTGAAGCCAGTTAGTAGGCATTGACATCGCAGTTTCTCCTCCCCTTTTGTTTTGAGTAAGACATTGTGGATGTGGATTTTCATCCCCGAGGGGATGGAGGGACATCCCCTCTCGTTGTTTGCATGTCATCTAAATAGTTATTAAAAAATTTTAAAAAAAAATAGACAACATAGAGTAATACGAAATATATCACTCCACAAACATACAATACCAAATTCAACTTCTACAAGTTGCAATAAAAATAACAAATTAATCTGAAAATAGTTATCGCACATTCGCAACTATATTTGTTATTTTTATTACAACTTGTAGAAGTTGAATTTAAACTTGTATGTTTGTGGAGTGATATATTTCATATTAATCTATGTTGCCATTTTTTCATATTTTTTATGACTATTTAGGTGGCATGCATAAAACGAGGGGATATCCCCTCGAGGGATGAAATGACTTTCACAGACATTGCTGTTGTCACTTGTCTGCCCAGCAAGCTCTAGTTAGGTTGTGTTTTGTTCCCGAAATTGGGAAGAAGTTTGAGAAAAGTTGGTAGTTTGAAAAAAAAAAGTTAGGAGTTTATGTGAGTAGGAAAGTTTTGGATGTGATGTAATGTGATGGAAAGTTGGGAGTTTGGGAGAAGTTTAGTGTGAACTAAACATGCTTAATTAGCTGGCCGGTGTAACAAGGACAGAACATGCATGTCATAGCCATCAGACCATTCTACACTTGGCTGAGTTCGTTTCATCATTTTTACACTTTTTCTTCAACATGCACGCTTCTTAGACTGATAAATAAAGTTGTTTGAAAAAAGCTTATTAATATATTTTTTAAGTTATTTAAGCTAGTATTTAATTAATTATGCTCTAGTGAGCTATTCCATTTCTTGTGTTGAGGTGGAGAACTTTCCAACGCAAAGTAAGGAACACCCTATTATTTCAGCTATATATACGTATCGTGTACAAATACACGTACTTAGTCCGTTTTAAAATAAACTATTATTTCACCCCTGAAGATTGGTTTATTTTAGGGAGTATCCAACGTACGTGTACGTCCATGCTGGAGGATAACGGACGCATGCACGTGTGACGACGACGTAGCTTCCGCTGTACGTAGATCATCACGGGGACGATGAGCAGCAGCAGTAGCGGCGAGTTTAAGCTCCATGGGCGATGAAGCAATTTACCCATCTCCATATCCATGGCGTTTGACAAATCTAAACTGATCAGGCTTCGTATTTAGGTTTAATTAGTACGTATATGTAGAGCTCTTGATGAGTTAGTGCTGTGTGATTTGATGCATCATGCGTGCATGGTTAACTTTTCTGGCTGGGGGGGTATAAACGTATTTATAGGGGATAAAGCTAGGGGGCGGATCCAGCGTGGGTGCTGGGGGACTCGAGTCCCCCCTACCCCACTGGATCATCATTGATAGAAGTGGAGATGAAAGGGGAAAAATAGGAAGAAAATAAAAAGTAGGAGGGACTGAAGAAGGAAGAAGGAGATGAGTCCCCCTTAAATCTTGTTCTAGATCCGCCCCTAGGCTGTGTTGTACTCGACATCTTCCCAAATCGTCGAGTACAACAACTCATCTATTATTTGTCTCTTATCTATTATTTGTACTTGACGAGATCAGAAAATAAGACATCTCTTATAAGCAACAACTCATCTATTATTTGTCTCAAAACAGTTTAATGCCAACCCAACCAACTCATGATTCCAGTCCCAATTAGAAGAGACATTAGATTCACACACCACGGCCACAATTGCATGAGAATAAAAAGGAAATCTAAAAGGATAAAAAAAAAACCAGCCGAATCTACTCGAAGGGGAACATTTCAGGTCGAGCCCTTGATGGAGCATTGGTGGGGAAGCGCTTAGGAGCCACCGGGTTGGTTCAGTGGCGGAGCTCGTGGAGATTGGGGAGAGCAAGCGCCATACATGCGGTTTCATGGCAGTGGAGGAGTTCGTCGACAGATTGGAGGAGCTCATCCAAGGCTATCGGCTCGATGGCAAAGGTCCTTGTCTCGTTATAGGCGAGGTGCAGGGGATCGATGGCAATGGTGACTGCAAGCAACGTGAAGGGGCTTGGCGAAGGTGGCGACAAAACTAGTTTAGATGGTATCTGAGTTACCATATACCTGTTGGTACTAGGTGAGGCCTATGTGGTACCGTACTTGACACTTATGGATATTAGGTGATACCGGTGAGGTACCAAATTTGATACCTATGAGTATCAGCTGATACTTGGGAGGTACTAAGATATGATATTTACCTGATGGTATACTATTTGGATAGGATCCCGTGCTATAACAACCCCAATTAAATGACAAGTATCTTTAGAGTATAAAATTGTACTGATAGATTAATATTGCAAATGGTTTTCACATAATATTTTATATTTGCTTCATATATACTCTGTCCATCAAAAAAAATATAAGGGATTTTGGATGGATGGAATATTATATGTGTTCCATTCATCCAACGGAGGGAATAGCCAGTAAGAATATATTTTTGTAAAAAAATCCCTGTGACTCTTTAAAACAAAATTAAATTAAAGTGTTTGATAAAACAAAAGAACTGACAGATACTTACAAGAATAACGGCTTTGACTGTTGACATGGAGAGAGTGCCACCACCTTCCTTCTGGATTCTCATGAGAGTATTCAGCAAGCACTCGTTGTCGTCACGCGCGTCGTCGTCGTCGTCGTCGCCAGCTGCAGTCCTCGCCGCCGCCTCCCGGTGCTGCTCGATGGCGCGGTCCACCAGCTCGAACAGCTTGGCGTTCAACGCCCTCACGTCGCGCACCGCCGTGCTCCCGACGGCGCGGAGGAGCCTCGACGACGGGAACAGGTCGGCGACGCCGAACCTGCTCGCCTTCCTCTGCGCCTCGCCCAGCGTCTCCAGGAACTCCTCCCGCCATCGGAAGCCGCACTCCCCCATGATGGCGCGCAGCGTCAGGTCGGTAAGCGCCCCGGCGATCTGCCAGCTCACGTTCACCGGCGGCGGCTGATCGCCGCCGGGAGCGGCGGCGGCGGCGGCGATGGC
>CM020178.1:41265823-41283542 GCA_009805545.1 Oryza longistaminata
AGCGAGATCAAGCGGAGTAAGAGGCCGAGTGAATTTGTTGAAGGCGAAATCGTGTGTAGCTGGCGCGTCATCGAGGGCGAGATCAAGGGGAGGAGGAAGCTATCGTCAAGAGTGATTGAGGGGGAAGCGACATGCGGTGATAAGAGGGAGTGGGGCGACGGGGTTAGCGGCGGCGGGGACGGCAGAGGAATCCATGGCGATGGGGATGGGGATTCGACGTGTCTATGCGTGGGCCCTGGTTTTCTTTGATTTCACCTGTAGGATTGCAAGGAGGCAACTCCTCCTTTTTATATTAGTATAGATATAGATGCGCTAATACAACACTCCATTTTGCACACTCCATTTTGCATGCTTCGGGGAGAGTTCCAAACTCCTACTACTGAATACACCCTAAATATGCGGTGGAAGGTGGAAACTCAATTTTGGTGAAAACTCATGTAAACTCTGACAAAAAAGTGTATCTAAGATATAAAAGAATAATTCACACATGTAGCTTGTGCAAACTCGACTTTATTGGTAAGAATTGGGAAAATGTAGTCAGATAACTATCAAAAATTAATCAAACAAATTAATCCAGCCATCGAACACGCAACGTCGTACAATGATGATCGTAGTGATGATCGATCTACCTAGTGGTGACCGAAAACTGCACATGTTGCTATATATAGTTGGATCGATGGAGACTCAATCGATCGATCCAGGGTGGATGTACGGTGTAATGGTCGGTGGCGATACCGACGACTTTTAGCAAAACCTAGCTATAACGAAACTGCTTATCCATATATTATAACACTATGATCTAAGCATAATAAATATGCTATAACACCAATAAATACGTTATAACACCAACGAATTGATTTTCTGGATTTGCCACTGGATCGATCCATGCATATATCGTTTGCTCAAAGATCGATCATATGTATCATATGCATCTGCTTGATTATTTTGACCCTTTGGTCGGTGTAAATATATCAGGCTGTTTATTAGCCACACAACCTTAGTTGAGCGCTAGTGGTGCATGTGTAATATTGTCCATCTTTTTGAAGCCAGTTAGTAGGCATTGACATCGCAGTTTCTCCTCCCCTTTTGTTTTGAGTAAGACATTGTGGATGTGGATTTTCATCCCCGAGGGGATGGAGGGACATCCCCTCTCGTTGTTTGCATGTCATCTAAATAGTTATTAAAAAATTTTAAAAAAAAATAGACAACATAGAGTAATACGAAATATATCACTCCACAAACATACAATACCAAATTTAACTTCTACAAGTTGCAATAAAAATAACAAATTAATCTGAAAATAGTTATCGCACATTCGCAACTATATTTGTTATTTTTATTACAACTTGTAGAAGTGAATTTAAACTGTATGTTTGTGGAGTGATATATTTCATATTAATCTATGTTGCCATTTTCATATTTTTTATGACTATTTAAGGTGGCATGCAAAAACGAGGGGATATCCCCTCAGGGATGAAATGACTTTCACAGACATTGCTGTTGTCACTTGTCTGCCCAGCAAGCTCTAGTTAGGTTGTGTTTTGTTCCGAAATTGGAAGAAGTTTGAGAAAAGTTGGAGTTTGAAAAAAAAAGTTAGAGTTATATGTGAGTAGGAAAGTTTTGGATGTTGTAATGTGAGGAAAGTTGGGAGTTTGGGAGAAGTTTAGTGTGAACTAACAATGCTTAATTAGCTGGCCGGTGTAACAGGACAGAACATGCATGTCATAGCCATCAGACCATTCTACACTGGCTGAGTTCGTTTCATCATTTTTACCACTTTTTCTTCAACATGCACGCTTCTTAGACTGATAATAAAGTTGTTTGAAAAAGCTTATTAATATATTTTTTTAAGTTATTTAAGCTAGTATTTAATTAATTATGCTAGTGAGCTATTCCATTTCTTGTGTTGAGTGGAGAACTTTCCAACGCAAAGTAAGGAACACCCTATTATTTCAGCTATATATACTATCGTGTACAAATACACGTACTTAGTCCGTTTAAATAAACTATTATTTCACCCCCTGAAGATTGGTTTATTTTAGGGAGTATCCAACGTACGTGTACGTCCATGCTGGAGGATAACGGACGCATGCACGTGGCCCGGTGACGACGTGGCAGAATGCCAACGCGACAGCTTAGTACTAGAAACAGAGAAATTTCATGAGCATCTGACAGAGCTAGCTGAGCTGGTTTACTCACTCCAGTACTCCAGTAGCTGAGCTGGTGTACTCCCACTACTGTACCCACCCTAAATATGCGGTGCAAGGTGGAAACTTAATTTTAGGGCTCCTTTAAACACATGATTGAAAAAACATAGGAATAAAAAAACTCAGTAAAGTATAAGAAATCATATGTAAAACAGAGGATTTAAAAACCTAGAAAATTGTAGGAATGATCGTTTGATTGATATAAAGGAAAAAACATAGGAATGTTGAGTATTAAGTCAATAGCAATTAAATTGCGATGGTTTACTAGGTAAACCTTATCTTCCAACGGTGCTTTGCCTCGACCCTACGTATAGGAAAAGAAAATGAGCTTAAGGTGGATGTTAATTTTCCTATAGAATTCTCTTGAAATCATGGTCTAGGAAATTTTCTCATGCTTTTCCTATGTTCAATTCCTACAAATCAAAGGATGAAAGTACACAATCCCGTAGGATTCTTGTTTCTATGTTTATTCTCTATTTTTTCTATGAATCAAAGAAGGCTTACCGCCTTAGTGAAAACTCATGTAAACTTTGACAAAAAGTCTAAGTAAAAAAAAAAGGATTCACACATGTAGCTTCTGCAAACTCGACTTCATTTGTACAAGAATTGGAAAAATATTTTTCATCCTCGAGGGAATTCAATCTTCTCGTTTCTTGCCAGTCATCTAAGTACTTATTACTTTAAAAAAATGATAAGGTAGATTAGCATAGAATATATTTACTCACACACATAGAAAGCTAAAATTTGATGTATAATAAGTTGTGACAAAAATAAAAATAGTTCATTTTTCTTCAATTTTTTATAACTACTTAATTATTAGATGACATGCAAAAACGAGGTATGTCACCTCGAGGGATGATCATCTCATCTGCCTCCGGTAAGAAATTAAAAGTAACATTTTAAACCAGAAATTTGTCCTAACTATCGATTCGTTCGAAATTTCAACTTAATTGGCCGTCGAGTTTTGTCGAGCGGGAGTATTTTAGAAGCAAAGCTTGGCAGATATAGCAAAGGGCAATGCAGTCTTGGGAGCGTAGTGTACACGCACTACGTACGCACGTCCGGCTGGCTAAGATTTTTCTCCTGACGTACATATGCCGGTATGCGCGTGGTTGCAAGCCAACGCGCCCAAGTCGATCGCCCGACAAGTCGCATGCACGCCGTGACGACGTCGACGGGTGTGTTCGGCATCCAATTTCCCAACACCTCTCCCTCGTTTTCCGCACGCACGTTTTTCAAACTGCTAAACGGTTTTTTTTTTCAAAAGATTTCTATAAAAAAGTTGTTAAAAATCAAATTGATCTATTTTTTGAAAAAAAAAAGGTAATACTTAATTAATCAGCTTAATGCGAACATCGTTTTACTGCCGGGGGGAGGAGTTCCGAACCCCTCCTCCCCAACATTGCGGATTGGTCGATCGGCTTCATCTCGAGCACAGCTGCATGCAAGCGTGAAGCGTCTCTGGGTTAAGTTTTATTACGAAGATTCACTCTAAAAAAATCAAGTATATATAGACTAACACTAGCAATGAGGCCCGTGCGTTGCTACGGGTGAAATAATTTTAATCATGCATACTGGTGGAAAAAATATAAAGGAATCATAATCATAATAATATTATTAATGAAATGAAATTGCAGTGCCCTTTCGTCAAAAAGTAAAAATATATAATTAATTTTCCGTTAATTCCATTAGCTAAAAATAATATAATATGAAGTAGGAAAAGTTATTTTCAAATTTTAGCAATTTTCAAAAAGCTTAAATAGAGCAAAACTAATTATGTAAACAAATTTAATCACCTAAATAAACAATTAGACCTTAATTGAAAATCGTTGCCATTCGTTTAAACATGAGCCTGCGGTGCGTGCGGCAATATATCTCTCACTCGACGTCGTGGTCCTTTTTTTTTTTGACATACAAAAATGCCTGTGCATTGCAACGGGTAAATTAAAATTATAACAAATAAAAAATATTATTGATTAAGGTTTAGTTTTACATGATATGAGCTCTTTAAGAAATATATTCATAATGAATAAAAAAAAGTTCAGCTGAAGGGACTAAAGTGAACTTATTCCATACGGAGCGTACACGCGTCCATGAGGTGTCCTAATAGTGTGGGCGGCCTGGAATAGAATCGGGGAGGAACAAC
This sequence comes from Oryza longistaminata, assembly GCA_009805545.1. Lineage (NCBI taxonomy): Eukaryota > Viridiplantae > Streptophyta > Magnoliopsida > Poales > Poaceae > Oryza > Oryza longistaminata. Next base: position 41,270,177 of record CM020178.1, read on the forward strand.
TTAGGCGACCTAAAGTGAACTTATTTCGTGTGGGCGGCCTGGGAATGGCGTTCGGCCTGACGCGGGAGAAGCTGGAGCCATAGGATCTGAGATGGTCTGATTGATCCAACCTATATAAAGTTCAACAGCCCAACCTACCCTAATATCATTCCTCCCCTCCTCCCTTGTCAACAATGCGGCGGCAGCCTGGCATACCGACATCCCAGTGACGGGGTGGCGTTCGGCCAGCAACGGTGACACCTCTCCTTCCGGCATCGGTGTTTTCTTAGTGTTCTTGAATCTGATCTTATATTCTTGTAGTAGTGTTTTGTCTAGGATTTAGGTTCAAAATTGATGCGGTCTCTGATTATTTTTTTCTTTCTTTTTTTTTTTTTTTTGCCATCGGAGAGGGAATCAAGCGGGATTGATTGCATGTGCAATCGATTTTTTTTTTACGACGAAAACTATAACCGAAGAAGCCATACAGATTTTTTAATTAGGTATATATAATAGATAGATTGAATCGGACTTTCTTTTTTTTAATGTTTTTTCCTTTTTTCGTTACTACGAACATCGGAAACGTCTTTAGTTTTTTTTACCGCTCACATTGGATTCGATTATTTTTCTCCGATTTTTTTTCACGACGGACGACGGAAAACACTTTAATTTTAGTTTTTCTTTACCACATCATATCGGATTCATTTTTTTCGCCCGATTTCTTTTTGAGGCTTTTTCACGAACGGACGACGAAACACCTTTAATTTTAGACAGAGATAGAGAAAGAGAAATGGAAAACCTTTTTTCGCAACTTTTTTTGGAATCGGACGGAAAAAATGTTCACGCTTGTTTTTTTTTTTTAGGGGGGGGGGACAGACGACGGGATTTTTTTTAATCGAACAGAAATCTTTTTTTTCACTATTATTTTCCTTATTTTACGGAAGACGGAAACTCTTTTGTCGCACCTTTTTTGGATCGGGCAGAACAAAAATTTTGCACTTTTTTCACGTTTGATTATTTTCCATACAGAAATCATATTCTTTCCTTTTTTAACAGAATTTCCAAGTGAGTCGGAAGTTTGTTTTTTAATGGGAGTCGGACATGTTTTTTTGGTTTTTTTTCTGGTTTTCACGGACGATGGAAGCAGGTTTTACTTTTTAAGTAGTAGTAGATATACTCGATTTTTTTTATTTTGAATTGGGTAATTTTATCTTTGTTACACAAAGGGGGCATCTAAACTCTCTTAAGGAGTTCACCCACGTTGCTATTGATGTGTATAAAGTATTGGCGTACAATTGAGCAAACTTTTGGACAAGTCTGTACGGGTCGGGTGTCTGATCGGTTTGGAGAAAAATCGGGCGCTGATATCAGTATGACGTCAGCGCCCGATTTACGTGCAAAACTACTTTAAACTGATTTTTCTCTTAATTACTTATCCAAATCATGATTCGACTGCACCATTAAATTCGCTGCAATTAAATCTTCAAAACAAGACCACACATGGATATATTCCGATGATTTTTTTTAGCTTATTATTAAATTATTTTTTAATGTTGCACGATGTTCCACTATGTATATCGGAATTGTTTCACTAAATAGATTGAAAATGTTTCACTCGTTTAAATCGGATGTTGTTTCACCTTATATAAAAACAATGTTTCAGCAAATAGCGAAAGAATGTTTCAGTTCACTGTAACATTTGATCCATACATAGTGAAACATTATAAGTACACTAGGTGAAACATTTTTCGGTGGAACAAAAAATGAAACGAATTCCCTTAATAGGAGTTTCCAAAATATATGGTTTTTTTGTTGTAATAGAATATTTCAGTTCACTGCAATATTAGATCTATATATAGTGAAACATTGTGAGTACACTAGGTGAAACATTATTTGTGGAACAAAAAAAAATAAACCAAATTCCCTTAATAGAGAGTTTCCAAAATATGTGGGTTAAAAAGCCATTTTTACTCCTGCTTAAAAAGCCGAGCGGTACTTTTTGATCTACCAACCGGGACTAAAGATCATTTGTAGTTCTGGATCAATAGTTGGAAGGCCCCCAACGAACTTTAATCTGGTAATAACAATCGGGCTAAATATCTCTCCCCACGATTATTTACGCGCTCTCGGCCGCAGGCGGCGGATTTTTTTTCTTTTTGTTTTGTTAATTTGTGAATGATTGTTTATTGAGAATAATTTCTTCATCCGATTTGTTATTTGAGAATGAGCATGTTGTTGTGATTTGAGAATGGTTATGTTATTGTGGATGGTTTGATTCGAGAATGTTGTTGTGGATGATTTGTGATGTTGGGAGATGATATTTTTAAATGATTTGGAGATATCGGGCGCGAGATATGTAAAATAGAAAAAAAAAACTTTTACCAACCGGGACATCTTTAGTCCGGGTTATTTCAACCGGGACTAAAGATGAGCAGTTTTAGTCTTCCGGTTGAGGTCACGAACTAGGATTAAAAAGGGTTTCTCCAACAGTGGATTATTGAGAATTTGTGATCTTTTCTATAGGGAACAACGTTCAGAAGCTGCTGTGTACCTAAGACATCTAAGATATCTAGTTCCTAAAATCCATGCAAAATATTAACCTAGGCCCAAGTCACTAAGACATATAGAAAAGATGTTTTTATCTAATGAAGATTTATTAGATCCCCGGTCTCTGCCACAATGCACACAACCAATTAGTTTTTACTTAAATAAAAGAAAAGAGTGTGGTGGGACAAATGCCCAGCTACCCTTAAGAAATAAAAATAGTTGACAAGCTAAAAAACCACACATATTCTAACAATTAAATCAATACATGTTAAGTCATGTATAATGGAATAAAATACCCTTGTCAACTGATTCTAAAAGTATAACACCGCTGCGCATTATATTATAGGTCAATATTGGAGTCAGTCGGAACGCATCGAGATTAAAGAAAAAAAAGGAGTTTGACATGCTCTATTTGGGCCTAGCTAGTTTGTATCTGGTACTAAAAATGAATTCAATACGAGGCGGAGGTGTTGAATAGTCCCACATTGGTTGTGAAGGGCAAATGACCTAAGATATAAGTGGGGGAGCCCCTCACCTCAATGGCTAGCTTTTGGGGTGGGAAAGGCCCTTTACGATTCTACAATTGGTATCAGAGCCTGGCTAGGTTAACATCTCTGGCCCGATGGACACGTGTGTGAAAAAAAAACAGAGAGAGAGAGGCATTTTCACATAATTACACTTAAACACACCAAGAACTACTTTGAATGAATTGATCATAGTTAATTACCAACTGGAAAAAGACTGAACGGAACACTTGATTAAAAAGAGTGAAAGTATTTACGAAGTTGATGCGCACCTACAATAGAAGGCACTTATATTATTATTTTTCCTTCAAGAAGTCATGTCACCATGGACAAAGATGTGATAAATCATGAGGTCACCCTTCAACGAATTCGGAAAAAAAAGGCCAGGCAGGCGTACTGCAGTCAGTTAAAAAGCTTGACCACTGAAGTTTCAGAAAGATAAAATGCAAATTAAGCCTGTTTTTACTGACCATGCCACTTCGATCGGTCGATCTCTTCTAAGCTAGCTAATCTAATTTGTGCCCTGACAACAAAAACTAAGCACAATTGGCCAAATGTTTTCTCTACGTACTTAGCTTGATTAATTTATCTTTGCTGCAACCAGCTGTACTAAATTCCAGTCTTGCAAGCGTGCAGATTGAAAAGGGCAAACAAAAGTCTTTGATTCGATTCGATTCAACGAAGATATCATTATTTTCAAGAACTTTTACTAGCATCAGGAAATGTGGATTTTGTTCACCGCAGGCTGAGTCAAAATTGGCATGCATCCAGTCATGTGGAAAAAGAATTGTACAGTGGCCACTCATGTGGTTTCTAGAAGGAAACAGTAAAATGGATGGATGGCTAAGACGATTATCATTCACCTAATCATCTTGTTGGAAATTAACCTTAGAGACGAGAGTGACATCATCGTAGACTCGTCATGGTCTTTTCGATTGGTTGTCAGCTACGGCTTGATAAGAAAATAATACACACCCGTTGGTCTACGGTCAATTCTTGTATATTGCATATGGAAATTATTACAAACTAGGCATGGTCTTTTAAGCAGTAATATTAATTAATTTATTGATGTCCAATTGTCCATTTGCAAGCAGTACGTACAGCTGTGCTAATTAATGTAGCTGTCAACTCAAAAAAATGATCAAATTAAGTAACCAATATCAACCAAAAAAAATATCTCCGTAAAAAAGTAGCCAATAACAAAGCACCGGTTACAGCTGCTGCGTTGCGTTGTAACAAAAAAAACTTTCGTCCAAAAAATATAAAAAGATATTTCAATTAGAAAATTCAATAAAAACTTCCTATCATATCGCAAACTTCTCTTAAAGATAGCATGTTTATATCTGAAACAAAATTATTCAATATTGAGTGAGGTGTTTTTCTCTTTCTTCTCAAACTCTGATAAAGAAGCGGTGAGTGTTCCTTTCTCCAGAAAACCGATGCACCTGTTCAATTCCAACATAAAACTATATAATATAATAAGGAAAAAAAAAGAAAAGGAACTAAAGAAAATGCAAATTAAGCTGTTGATATGTTTGATCGTTTTTTATGCGGAGTTCATGCTAGAGAGCGTTCACTGATTAGGATTTTTCCATGCGCATATACTCCTACTAGATAGAAAAAAAAGGATAAATTAAACTGCCCCTAAAATGACATCTCGAGAAAACGAATGGCGTACGTGGAAAAAATCAATTGTAGCAGACTAGCTAGCAGCTTTCGTTCTCCATGTGAAGATGAAAGGAAGCTTCGAATTAGCGTACGTATGGTGGTGCACGAAGACAAAGACGTATATATATACGTACAGGGACACATGAAGACACCTCGTATGTAGTTGAAGGGGACCACTTGCGGTGCCCACAAGCTAGCGAATATGGATTACCGGTCTAATGGTGTATCTAAGCCACGAGTTAAACAATCGCCAGCGTATGTATTTATTTGGAAATTGGTTTATGGTAATACCGGCCAGGTCCACCATAAGAAATTGGTTTATGGTGGTTAGTGTACTATATGGTCAATTTGGTATTACCGAAATAATATAATTTTTTATAATAAGAAATTACTGGGTTATCTTCATGTCTACCAATTAGCTTCGTACTTGGTATTTGATGCTACAGTAGAATACCATGCGCAGTGGTACTATATATGTACACTCATGGAATTGCTAGCCCTCATGAAATTGGTAACCAATGAACTTCTGTTCTGTTTTGGATGGATGGGGGCTTGTTCCATCACTCAATTTTGTTTTTCCTTTTTCCTCAACGCTAAACTCATATATTGGCTGTGTGTGATTGTTGACAGAGACCGGAAATGTAACCATTTCTATTATCTAAAAATGTATTAATACATAGTACATATATTTATAAAGATTAAATTGACAACCCCATAATTATGTGCTTCAATTATGCTTAATTTGAAGACACTAGTAGTATTGTAACATGGCTAAAATCTACTGTTTATATATGAAGAAGTCCGAGTCTGGCCGTATTAGCTAGAGTTGATTACGCTGGCAGGGTTGCAAAACTAAAAATAAAAATCTTACTACCTCCGTTACAAAAAGGTTGTAGTTTTAACAGGTTTATGTTCAACGTTTGATCGTCTGTCTTATTTGAAAAAAAATTATGATTAGTATTTTTATTGTTATTAGATGATAAAAAATGAATAATACTTTATGTGTGACTATTTTTTTAAAAAAAATTTAAATAAAGCGGACGGTTAAACGTTGAACACGAAAACTGATAACTGCCCTTAAATTGGAACAGAGATAGAAGTATAGTATAAGCTACTAGATAAGTAGTACACACTCCGTTTGTTTCATGTTGTAATTAGATGTTTGATGTCTAATTTATTTGAAGTCAAACCTCTTCACGTCTGATCAGAAAAACAAAAACATGGCATTATTTTCTACATGCAAAACAAATATATAAAAAAATGATATATATTCAATTGGGTGATAACAATCCGGTCCAGGTGGGGTCGGCCGAGGCCCAATAACTTAAGGTTGCCCGGACCCCAACAGTTCTTTGGCACATCCACTCAGGGAAAGGCCCAATCTCCCTAAAAGACTCCCAAGCTAAGCAAGGTGGGATTATTCAGAGGCTCACACGGTCGCCGCCCGACTTTAGCGTCTCTGCCAGCGGGTAATAATGGATGATGTCCTCATCATTCCCACCCCCTTAACAAGGGCCCAGCTCTGATACCAAATGATAACAATCCGGCCCAGGTGGGGTCGGCCGAGGCCCAATAACTTAAGGTTGCCCGGACCCCAACAGTTCTTTGGCACATCCACTCAGGGAAAGGCCCAATCTCCCTAAAAGACTCCCAAGCTAAGCAAGGTGGGATTATTCAGAGGCTCACACGGTCGCCGCCCGACTTTAGCGTCTCTGCCAGCGGGTAATAATGGATGATGTCCTCATCATTCCCACCCCCTTAACAAGGGCCCAGCTCTGATACCAAATGATAACAATCCGGCCCAGGTGGGGTCGGCCGAGGCCCAATAACTTAAGGTTGCCCGGACCCCAACAGTTTTTTGGCACACCCACTCAGGGAAATGACCAATCTCCCTAAAAGACTAGTCCGGTAGGGGAAGGGTGGCTCTCCCTTTTAAGGTGGCTTCCTCCTCCCAAGCTAAGACTTTATGGAAGAAGAAAAGTAGAGAGATAGTTTGACCGTAGATTAATCATCTAAAGGCTAAAAACAATTGATGTGATATGACTTACTTAGAGGGAAAAATGAGAAAGATAATTTGTACCATAGATTAATCATTTAAGCACTAACTAAATGAGGATGAACTATATAAGTATATAGGATATCATAAAACATAACAAATATACATTGAAATATTCTGTGAATTACGTTGGATGATAATTTAACATGTTTGTATTTGAAAAGCTCTTAAATTATAAAAACTATAAAGATATAGTATGTTTGCATGATGTTTAAATGTGACTATTGTTAGTGGATGATGATGTGGTATCTTTGCATGTTAAGCTTAAGGAGTTAGTTGGGGATAATTTTACAGTAAGATAGGATTAAGCTGCTGCCGTCTTGAGAGAATAGCATAGCGTACGTTGTACGTAGCAGCATGCAGTAATAGCCGTAGTACTAGGCGCGTCCTGCCGGCTTGTTCCTGGATGCATCGCGGCTAGCTTTTGCTTGCAAAGTTGTTGAACGCGGCGACCGCGCTCATCAGGTTAAGGTCGTTAGTCAAGTCGCACGCGCCGTGATCTGACGCCGACGTCCGTGCGCGGGTTGGTCGGAGGGTTGATCCACTCGAAAGCGATCGAGCCTACTGACTGTGGTATACGTGCCTTGTTTCAGATCAAACTAGCTAGCTAGTGGACCACTCCGACCGATACTTGTGGTCCGTGTTATTATTTTTTTTAAAAAAAACTACTAGGATTCAAATTCTAGTATATATTTTGCTTTAGTATATATGTTTAATTGCGCTATATATGAAGTCATATTTGCACTCGTGTGCGCTCATGCGTATATATGGCCACATGTTGTTCTCTTTCGACGAATGGAGCGATGTGATAAATACACATGCTTCTCAAGATTCTAAATGGTACGATTTTTTTTAGAAAAATATACTTCTTAAAAGATAGTTTGAATTAATCTATTTTTAACTTTATAATATTAATTCATTCGTTTCTATCCTCGAATATTATCACAAATCATTCGTCTATTAGCCATTAGTTTTGAAAAAAAAAGGATAACAATAATAAATAAATTAAATAAAGAAAATGCAGCGATTAATTAATACCATGGTCGGTCCAAAGCCCTGGTTCTACTTGCATGTTGTGTTTGGAAATCGAACGCCTGAGAGTGTCTCTAGCTATAGCTAGGTGAAAATTCTGAGAGCACGATCAAACAGAACCAGCCTCTAAATTAATCATGCATGTAAACGCTAAGCCACTTATCATGCATACGTAGCATTACGTTTCTAGGCTATGGGCCGGTTGGTCCGCATATAAAATTCTAACACCTAACTAGCTATATATAGCTAGCTACACATCTTGTTTTAGAATAGATTAGCAAATTTCAAAATCATGCATCTACCATCATGTCATCTAGAAATATTGCTCCGGTCTTCAGGGCTTCCTTCACCTTTTGTTCCAAATAATGAAATGTTAATTGGCTGATTTGTTGGTTCGTCTGATAATACAAAAATTAAAAGCGATTTTGCGTGTGTGCTTGTCAACAGGGGTAGCTAGTATCCTCGCTCTGCCCTTCCACTGTCGCACTCAGCAACAATTTCAAGCCCACCATGGAATACCAGCTTGCACGTTCCAAAACCAGACAAATTAAATGGTTCGACCCTGAGACCACCGGAAGGAAGAAGAAGAATTTCCTGGTTTGAATTAAATAATGTGCCATATAATCATCTTTTAGCTGCTGCATGGGGTTTAGGTGTGGAACAATCCAAATTTAGGGATATCCGGGATTAATCTACAATATCGTCTAGTTGAGAGAGTAAATTAATTTGTTGATTAGCTCATGGCTAGCTAGTTTGAAATTGAAATTTCGTGAGGAATCTCATCAATTAATATTTATTAGTTGAATTCGTAAATTAAAGTATGTCGTAAGTTCTGTTGAGTTCTCTGTCGTCGTAAATTATTGTGATTTTTTAGGGAGGGGTGGTTAGTATACGAGGGTTTTTCACGTTAAATCTGTATAACTAGTATCAGACATCAATTTTTTATCTCATATAACATAATTATCAAGTATTTTTTGCATTGCCCGCCGTAAGGGAGTATCTCAATTACATAGGTTAATTAAATAATTAATTACTGCCACTACTTATTGCATTCATCTAATCACTAAATTCCACGGTCTTAACTTTCAAAGATGCTCATATATATGATAGCCAACATTTTTGAACCCCAACTTCATACGGTTGACCCCAGGACCAACGCCAACCATATGCACAGACTAGTAAACGTCTCTTCTCTCCATTCAATTCCTGCTTAATTAATCCATTATTACCTCTCTCTCTCTCTCTCTCTCTCTACCTTGTCTCTGTCACTGATCAGTGATCATTATTCCACACGCTCATACTAGCAGCAACAAGTGGCAGCCGTTCTGTTAGAATGTAAGCCACTCCATTCCATTCCATCGATCTCTCTCTCTACCTTATAAATGGCGCCCCGATCTCTGATGATGATGAGCAAACGCATGCATCAAATAATCCTCTCGCTAACACAGAAACCCTAATCGATCGGTGCCCGGTTGGTAACCCGCAAGCTTAACGTAATACATTAAGCTTAATTCTCGACGTAGACGACGACGATGAGGGAGCTGATGCGGAGGATGAGCTTCTCTGACCGCGTTGGCGGCGGCGGCGGCGGCGACGGCGGAGGCGGCGGCGCAGCGCGGATGGAGCTCGGCCGGCGGCGAAGCTACGAGTCACGAGAGACCACGGGAGAGGGGGCAAATGAAAGAGGAGGACTAGGGGGTCCTATTTATAGCCTTGGCTTGAAGAGATCGGACTCCAAACGAGAGGATTTGAGCCGGAAAATCCGAGGGTTAGTTGGAGAGATAAACTCGAAAACAAATTCGATTCCACGTTGATTTCTTCGGGATAGAGTCCGATTCTTGGGGGAAACGAAAGAGGAGGATAAGAGGAATATTTCCCCTCAACTAATTTTGCAAACGGAGCTCGGGATGTGGCGGAGACGTCAGCCATTTCCAGCAAGTCCTCCACGCCGCCACCGCCGCCGCCAAGAGCTAATTAATCCGTTATTATTAACCGCGCGATCTCAGCTTGATTAATTGATGAATTAATTGAGCAAATTAAGCATATGAGAGAGATGAGAGATCTCGATCGACTTTCTCTTTAATTGAGTTTCTAAAAAGTTATAGTAGGATGTTGATTAACTATTCAGTAGCTTAGTTAGTGCTGATGAATGCCAAATTGATCGAGATATAGACTCGGTGACTTCTCAAGTGGTCTTTAATTTCTCCTTTGGTATTCATCCATGTCTTACCTATGGTTATTAATATTATGTGCTGATTGCAATCGTTATGATCCTGTCAGAAATGTCCACTGGAATAATAATTCATGAATTATTCAGCATGCATTTCTATTCTATTGATTTTGCTGTCATTAATACATTTTCGTATGTATAAAAGGTATGAGTAAATTGAGGGTAAAAATAAATATATGCAAAAAAAATTGTTTCAATAAAGTGCGAAAAGAAAGCTGAAAACAGCATTCTTTTCCTATCTAGCTGCATTGCGTTATTGTATTTTGAAAATAACATATCTGCATTTTGAATTGTAATGACATTTATCTGAATAGGCACATTTACAATGACACGGATCAAATTAACCCTAGAATATATATGTGTCATCCACAACAAAGGACAATGCAAAGAAAATATAATACATGAAGTACGATTAGAAACTAAAAAAAAATAGCTAGAAATTCGACTGCTCCACCAAAAAAAATGTGAATATATTCTAGGTAAACATTTAATTATCATGTACCCTTTGATCATAAGTGTTTGAATTTTTTTAAGACAAGATTCAGTAAAAATCTTAAAATCATTACCATCAATTTTATATCGGAATACGTTTATATATATATGAGGAGTTCATGATATATTCAGGATTGAATCAATCGACATGCATGCATGACGCGTTCTCCTCTTACAAAACTCACCATCTCCATGCATGCACAAGGTGCCAATGCATTCTTGCATGCTGTTCTGAATAATCAGCTGGGCGTTCCGCCCGTGTTCTGAACAAGTTGTCTGTAGAACCGAAACGCCTGGCCTTTGACGATGTTTGGACACGCTATTGTTTTTTTCTTTTTTCCTTTCTTGTCAGACACAAACAAGTTGGTGTTTGACCACTACTAGTACAGTAGTTTATATTCATCGATCCATGCATGCATGCTTGTCAACACGTACGCCAACCATATGCAATGCGAGCATATTTCATCTTGATTGATAATTCCCCTTACTTTAATTTTGCTGCGTGAATCACTAAGCAATTCTTAATACTCCATTTTCTTTCGACAGTCAAACTATGAGTAAAAAGAAAAAAAAATAAAATATAAGAGTTTATCAATACTTATCATGAAACAAACAAATGATACCCGTACTTTAATGTGAAACATATTGATAAATAATGTTAAATATTATAAAAATAATAGATAAATTTGTTAATATGTTGTGCAAATGGTGTGAGGGGTGATGATTGGATACGCTTGCATGTTGATTTGTATAATTAAATAAATTGTTGATGATGTTGTATGCTCGTACGAGGTTAAATATTTAACTATTGCTAGTGGGTGATGATGTGACATGGTTGCATCAGTGGCGGATCCAGAAATTTAGTTCGTTGGTGTCATAACATGTCTATCGGTGTCATAGCATGCTAATTATATTTAGAATATAGTGTTATAATATATGGATAGGCGGTTTAAGTATAGCTTTTGACAAAAGTCGTCGGTATCACCTGACACCGATGGTATTACTGTAGATCCGCCCCTGGTTGTATATTAAGCTTTAGACTTAGTGGACTATAACTTTATATGTCATTGATCGACATCTTTTAATATGCAACGTGCAAATTTATTGACGCAATATCGCCGATTGAATTTATATATTTTGACAATATGTACATGGGCTATATATTATTAAAGAAAATCCAAAAACATACTATGGTGTGTTAAACCACGTAAATTTTTAGAATTTGAGACTCGAAGTTAGAAATGTTTGACTAACCAAGATGAAGTTAAAAATAAAAAAGTAATTTGAAACGGAGGAAGCAACTGTAATGCTACATACATGGTCAGCATGGACGACCAGATCGACGACTCCGCTCTCGTGTACGACGTCCGCGGCCGGGCCGGGCCGGTCCGAGCATGAGACGCACGGCCGATGGTCGACCGACCGACCGACCTGTGTCTCATATGCCAGAGAGAGAGAGAGAGAAACTAGAGAGAGAGAGAGAGAGAGAGAGAGATAGGAATTGAATTGAATCAATCGAGTGGCTACATGACAGCACGTTTCCTATTGACCAGATGTATTCTATTTGCTCTTGGAAAACCAGGGATGTGCTGATCAAATCATCAAAGTCTAGCTACTACTCCAGCCAAAGCGACGATCGAGACGGCAGAAATTAGCTATACGTTCTGTACAGTACATTTATCGATCGACCAAGATTTCTCGAGCTTGATTGATTGCAACTTTTACAGGTTTAATTTGAACCTTCAGTTTTAGACATCTTAATTGCTTGCCTGGGAGAAGACGACGACGACGACGACGACTGAGGAAAGTTACAGCAACCAGCTGCATGATAGATGAAGGATCGATCACGGATGGTCCCGTTTTAAATGTACTTTCTCTCCTTCGGTCGCAGGTATGGTATTTGTCATTTGGTCGACAAAGGAACAGCAGGAGACTTTGAATTCAATGGGATTGGTGATTCAAATTGGTACCGGAGCAAGAAGGCAAAGAAGAGTTCAAACGAGTGCAAGAATTTGATTTGTTTCGGTCTGATAGCAAATATATAGGCACGAGAAAATTTGGGCCTGGGAGGTTTTGTTGTTGGGCTTGGCTGGGCTAAGGCTTTGGCATTGGACACTAATTGGGCCTAGAAGTGGCCCAGATTTAGCCGGAGTTAGGAGGAGGACTACTTGAGCCCACGCGCGATTTAGCTTTTTCTTTTTGATCTTTTTGGGGATAAAGTTTATGAATTGGCGTTTCGTGTATGCTCCCTTTCTCCCAAAATATAAAAATATTTTGTTTGAATGGGATATATTACTATGAACTTTTTTGCGATCGCTTTACTATGAACTTAGATATACTCTGATCCCTATATTTTAGGTCAGAGAGATAGCACAAGTTCAAAATACAAATCAAACTTTCTGTAAACTAGTAATATGCCCGTACTAACGTTACGGTGTCATAACATTTTTCTTAATAAGTTATTAAAATTCAACTGCAATGAAAATAATGTTCCTAGAATCTGTCCATTTAAGCTTTCAATCCTGATGTATGTTTCTGCTTTCCAGCGGCATACATCCTTCCGAGAGCCAAAAGTTCAATCGAAGCCATCTGAAGAATAAATAGCCAGCCACATCCTTTGATTATAGTTGAGTTATCATGTGTACAGAAAAAAAAACAATTACAGTATTACCTCAGATTATCTTTCTACTGCTACAACTTTATTAATTTTAATACAGTTTGCTTCGTCGTAGCATCTGCCACTTTGGCACAACCTTCATTTAACATGTCAATTGTCAACCTACATGCTACAGCACGGCCTCAACCTTGCTTCCATGCATAGACAAGCTCTCTTCCAATGCC
>CM020178.1:41283567-41299607 GCA_009805545.1 Oryza longistaminata
CGGCGGCGGCGCGGCGAGGAGGAGGCCGGAGTCCCCGCCGGCGGCGGCGGAGGCGGCCATGAGGAGGAGCGACTGGAGGGAGGGGCGCGGTGGCATCACGAGGTATAGGGTTTCGCCGCGCGGGGCATGCGGCCGCGCGAGCAGAGGAGGCGAGAGGGGAGGGGAGAGGCTTGGAGAAGAAGAGAAGAAGAAAAGAGGACAGGATGGAGTTTGGATTGGGTCGCGGAGGTTTAGGGTTTTACACATCGGACATGTGGCCCCACCACCTAGAGATAGATAGAAAGAGATTGGGTTTTCGATCTTTTTCTGAACCCTAAACCTACAATTGATAAACGGTGTGTTTCGTAAAAACTTTTATATAAAAGTTGTGCTAAAATTATATATTAATCTATTTTTTAAGTTTGTACTAATCAAATTTAATTAATCATACATTAATACTACCCCGTTTTATGTAAAAAAACTTAATATTCATCTTCAGAATAAAAAAACACCACCGAAGAGATGCAATAAAAAAAGGACAATTAAAACGTAGGGGAAAGTGGATGATGTAGTTCGAAAAATAGAGTTGCAGGGATACGTGAGAAATTCATGAGAGAATCTACTATATGCCACTGACTTTAGTTTAGTTCAACAATCTGCCACTGACTTTGTTCAATTCCATAATATACCATCGCCTTTTGTTAAACTTCTATGATTTATCATCACCGTCAGTTAAGTCTCCGTTAGCACCGTACAATTTTGTACTAATGACCAAAATTTTTTGTAGAACAAAAATCCTAAAACCCAATCTATTTTCATGCCCGCCTCAGATACGGCCACAAGTACACATGTAATGCATGCTGTCCCCGCGGTCCACAAGCCCGTGGCGCGTGGCTGCATACATACGTACGTATTACTATGCTAGAATTCTAATTAAGTGTACACAGGTATGTGACGACCAATTAAAAGCCTGACAGGTGCTCACACTCATACATGTATACATGGGAATCATGTACCTTACGTCCTAACTTGCTTTGAACCTACACACACAGATATACTGCTAGTAGCTGGCTAGCTCGTTGAATTTCTGATATATTAGTCAATACATAATAATAAATAGGAAAAAGTACGAATTACACCCCCTGAACTATCGAGGTCGACCGAATTACACCCCCGAACTCAAAAACCAGACATTCTACACCCTCAACTATTGAAACCGGGCAAATACCCCCTGAGCACTGTTTTAGGTGGTTTTGGGATAGACTTGCTGACGTGGCAGTCCTACGTGGCCGCACACGTGGCACTGGCCCAACATGTCAGCCTCCACCTCATCCACCCTCTCTTAAAAATAATTAGTGGGACCCACTGTCAGATCCCCACCCCTCCCTATCTCTCTCTCTCTTCTCCCTCCCCCTCTCTTCTCTCTCTCTCTCCTCCCCTTCCCTTCTCTCTCTCAGGCGTGCGTCAACGGGCAGTGGCGCGGCAGCGGCACGCGGACGGGCGGCGAGCGCGGCGGCGGGGAGTGGTGGGCCGGGGCAGGCGGCGGGCGTGGCGGGGGCGGGCGTGATGGCGCCGTGCCCCCTGTCGCGGTGGAGGGCGGCGAAGTGGCGAGGGCGACAAAGTGGCCCCTCTCACCCCTCTCTCTCGGGCCGTCGGGAGGTCGGCGCGCACGCCCGAGCTCGCCGTTGTCATCTTCAATGTCCTCGCGCCCGCCGCCGTCTCGCCCTCCCACCGCGCCCGTCGGAGCTCGAGGCGGCGGGAGGAGGGGACAGCGGAGGGGAGGCTGTCGAGACGGGCTGGGATGCCGGCAAGCGCCCGCGGAGGGAGGCTGTCGAGACGGGCTGGGATGCCGGCAAGCGCCCGCGGAGGGGTGCAGCGAGCGCGCCGAGAGGGAGGAGGCGGGCGGCGCTTCTCTCCGCCGCCGCGCAAAATCCGAGCGAGCAGGTGTCGGGTAGGGTAGCGGGGCACGGCGGTCGTCGTCGGGCCAGAGGTGGTCGTCGCAGCAACGAGTATGGCTGGGCTCATCGTACTCCGGCGGAGGGCTCGAACGACGACGACGGCGGCGGCTGGGGGATGACTCCGACGACTCTCCCGGCCTCCCCACTCCCTCGCCGGTCTCCCCCTCTCAGCCCGCTCCCTGGCCTCCTCACCTCCTTCCTCTCTGCCCGCCCACTCGTGCTCCGCTTGGACCACCGCGCGGGCGCCTCACGCTGTCGTCCTCAAGATGCTGCCGGCCGGCGCCGACGGCCCGCCTCTCCGCGATGGACGCCGCGCCCACCTCTCCCCCATCCCTCCCTCGCCGCGCGCCGCCGTTCGCGCCGACCGCCGGCCTGCCCCGCGCGCCGCTGCCCATCGCATCCCCTCGCCGGCGCTCGCCTCTCCGCCATGGCGTGCCGGCGTGCGCGGCGCTGCCTGCTGGCTGGCCGACGAAGAAGAGAGAAAGAAGATGGAGGAAGAGAGAAAGAGTGTATGACATGTGGGTCCCACCATTTAAAAAAAATAAAATGCTGATGGACTGCCACATCAGCAAGTCTATCCCAAAACCACCTAAAACAGTGCTCAGGGGGGTAATTTGCCCGGTTTCAATAGTTTGAGGTGTTAGAATGTCTGGTTTTTGAGTTCGGGGGTGTAATTCGGTCGACCTCGATAGTTCAGGGGTGTAATTCGTACTTTTTCCTATAAAATAACCATGTGATTAGATTTATTTTTGTAAGTGCAACATGCCGTAAAACAAGTTGCTAAAACAATATTATGTATGCTTAGATAATCATGTATCATCATAGAAGAATATGAACCGTGCAACCTCTGTATAGTATTTTGTGAATAAGAACATGCTACAGTATAGTATTTTGTGAATTTTCGGCCAAATTCTGAAAGTTTTCGTTTCAGGGGTATTTTTGTATCAGAACAAAAATGTATGTACTAACGGAGGTTAACCGGACGGCGATGGTAAATCATAGAAGTTAAATAAAAGGCGATGGCATATTATGGAATTGAACAATGTCAGTGGTAGATTGTAGATCTAGACCAAAGCCAGTGTACATGATAGATTTTCTCGAAATTCATAGTACAAAGTTGTTTTTGAATTTACTGAAAGTTTGATTTGTATTTTGAACTTGTGCTATCTCTCTGCCTAAAATATAGGGATCAGAGTATATCTAAGTTCATAGTAAAGCGATCGAAAAAGTTCATAGTAATATATCCCATTCAAACAAAATCTTTTTATATTTTGGAGAAGGGAGATAACGAAACGCCAATTCATAAACTTTATCCCCAAAAAGATAAAAAAAAAAAGCTAAATCGCGCGTGGGCTCAAGTAGTCCTCCTCCTAACTCCGGCTAAATCTGGGCCACTTCTAGGCCCAATTAAGTGTCCATTGCCAAAGCCTTAGCCCAGCCAAGCCCAACACAAAACTCCCAGGCCGCAAATTTTCGTGCCTATATATTTGTATCAAGACCGAACAAATCAAATTTGCACTCGTTTGAACTCTTCTTTGCCTTCTTGCTCCGGTAACCAATTTGAATCACCAATCCCATTGAATTCAAAGTCTCCTGCTGTTCTTTGTCGACCAAAATGACAAATACCATACCTGCGACCGAAGGAGAGAAAGTACATTTAACGGGACCATCCGTGATCGATCCTTCATCTACATGCAGCTGGTTGCTGTAACTTTCCTCAGTCTCGTCGTCGTCGTCGTCTTCTCCCAGGCAAGCAATTAAATGTCTAAACTGAAGGTTAAATAAACCTGTAAAAGTTGCAATCAATCAAGCTCGGAAATCTTGGCCGATCGATAAATGTACTGTACAGAACGTATAGCATAATTTTCTGCCGTGTCTCGATCGTCGCTTTGGCTGGAGTAGTAGCTGACTTTGATGATTTGATCAGCACATCCCTGGTTTTCCAAGAGCAAATGAATACATCTGGTCAATAGGAAACGTGCTGTCATGTAGCCACTCATTGATTCAATTCAATTCCTCTTCTCTCTCTCTTCTGGCATATGAGAACAGGTCGGTCGGTCGGTCGACCATCGGCCGTGCGTCTCATGCTGACCGGCCCGGCCCGCCGCGGACGTCGTACACGAGAGCGGAGTCGTCGATCTGGTCGTCCATGCTGACCATGTATTGAGCATTACCGTTGCTCTCCTCCGTTTCAATTACTTTTTATTTTTAACTTCATCTTGGTTAGTCAGACATTCTAATTCGAGTCTCAAATTCTAAAAATTTACTGGTTTAACACAATAGTATGTTTTTGGATTTTCTTTAAAATATATGCATGTACATATTGTAAATATATAATTTCAATGGCGATATTGCGTCAATAAATTTGCAGTTGCATATCTAAAGATGCTCGACAACCTCCCCGCCGCCGCCCTCGCCGCGGGGGGCCACCGTATCCGGCTGCTCCACACCTTCTCCGCTGCGAGCCGGCGGGGGAGGCACGAGGTGGCCTGCTGCGTCAGGACTGAACCCGCGCCGCGGCCCGCCGGCCCCGTCGCCGTTCGCTCCAGGAGTGGTACGGAACAACTCGCTTTCGAGCTCCGAACATGCGCGATACTGTTTTCGCTATGTTTTACTAGGAGATCGTTCGTTGGGAATACGCTTCTCATCGGCGTGTCTCCGATTGAGTTCGTGGCTCGTTACCGCTGTACTTTTAGGCATTTAGCTGTTAATCTCCCAAATGCTGTGTTCTTAACATCTTATCGCCAGGAACTCCTTGAGGATTTCAATCAATCGTGCTGGGTAAATCGTTTTGATTGATTGATTCTACTCTTTCAAACTCCTTTAGTTGAAATTGTCACATTAATTTGGAGCGCTTTTACTGTTTTGTGACAGTTTGAGTGAACTGTTCGTCCAAGGCATTATGTCTGCCTTGTTTTCGCAGTTCTGGTGCCCACTTGTCCTTCTTAGGCGGCGTACATGTCATAGTTTGAGCATTTGCAAGTGATCTATAACAATTGGATGTAGTAGCGGTGATACTTTCCGTTGATGTCGTGTCTCTTTGGATAACAGTTCATTCAACGGAAAACTACAAAAAGGGTTGCGAGCAGCGACTAGGACAGTTAATTGAGAGACTGAAGAAAGAAGGAATAAGTCCAAAGCAATGGAGGCTTGGTACTTATCAACGAATGATGTGCCCAAAGGTATTGTGCGTTTCTTTTTAATTACTCTAATTATTGGTCATGTTTCCCTTTTTTACATGAAGAGCCCCATCGTTTGGCTTATTCGTGGAATAAGCCAAATGGCATATTTGCAAACGAAAAATAATTTGTGAATAAAACTTTTATATACGTGTTCTTAGCGATCTAAAAGCAAAGGCTGAAGAATAAACTTTGATGAAAAAAACCCCAAAATCAACTTCAAATTTAAGGTTGAAAATTCAAATTTTGGCTGATAAGCATAAGCTTAAGCGGAAAGATGAGGCTAGAAGTGATAAGCATAAGCTTAAGCGGAAAGATGAGGCTAGAAGTGTCTAGCTAGATAAGAAGCAATTGTTTTGTGGTTTAAGACATCAAGAGTAATGAGAGACATTGTGGCATCAAATCCATTGTTTTCTACTAGTATCTGATTTGATTAGCCTACTCCTGTATCATAAAGTATCATCGTTTTGGTGGCTGGTTCATAAAACCCACTAGTTTCTATATAGCATGCTCACCTGCTCATGATCCTTTGGTGATCCATTTACTTTACATGCTGAGCTATCAGACAGCAATGATGAGTATTACTTTCCATATGTTCACTAGTGCAATGGGGGATCTACTGAGGAGCCGAGCCTCAGTGTTATGATCCGAATGGATGGGTGAGATTTTATATTTACCCTTCTTCAACTTTTACTTCTTCAGATGTAGTACGGCCTGTCTCATCTGATGTTTCTCCTATTTTTGTTCTTCAGGAAAAATGCTGCATGGCAATGTTTTAGAGCTAATTGTGGTTGGAAGGGTTTTGTCGAGGTGCCTTTACCAAATAAATATAGGAATAAAGATTGAAGTTAATAAAATGTCCTGATATCACTATTGTTCTCTCTGCAGCCTGATGGAGTTCCCAAACTATCACAAGCAAAAAATAATACAGAATGTGAAACGGACCAGGATGGTGAAGCTAATCTGGCAGTCAATAAGGTTTACAGAAAAATTTGTGAGGAGGACCTCCATCTTGAGCCACTTTGCGATGAGGTAAGAAATTGTTTTTTAGGCTGGAATATTACCAATTACTCTACAAATATCATCAAAAGTTTCTTGTTGTTTTTATTCTTTTCCCATTCTTCTTTGATGAATCCTAATAGAAGTTTTTGCACATGGGTGCTCTACAAAACAATCACATTTTGGCAGCTTGTAACATACTTCTCAGAGAGAATGATATCGCCAGAAACACTTCGGAGAAACAGCGTAATGCAGCGTAACTGGAGTAATAAGGTATAGATGGATGCATTTCCGTAGATCTGCTTTGGATACAACATCTTTGTGTTAGCATTGTAAGTACATTTTGTTTGCAGATAGTTATTGCTTTCACCTACAGGCGTGATGGGGTCCTCGTTGGCTGCAAATACAGGGAAGTCTCTAAGAAATTTTCACAGGTTTGTGGTACTACTCGTTTTTAGGGTATATGAGCTTATGCTATATTTCTTTTGTTCTTATTTTTGCACTTATATACCAGGAAGCAAACACAGAGAAAATTTTATATGGTCTGGACGATATAAAGCGAGCACGAGATATTATCATTGTATGTTCAAAATCTGTTACTTGATATTCTTTTTGCATATTGCTCCTGAAGATTTGTGCCAATGTTTTCATATTCCCAGATTTTTAGTTGTTTGTTCTCCTTACTGACATGGCAGGTTGAGGGTGAAATTGATAAGCTCTCAATGGAAGAAGCTGGCTACCGTAATTGTGTCAGTGTACCAGATGGTGCACCACCGAAAGTATCCAGCAAGCTCCCAGATAAAGATCAGGTTAGCTACTTTCTGCTGTTGCCAAAGTTTTTGTCCCTCAAGATTCACGACAACTTATGTCTTCTTGTCACTATTATATTCTCCAGTTTGAGTGTTGATCTCTGGTACAGTTTTAGCTAATCTGCGACCTAACAGTTGCTTATGTTCCCTGTAAAGCTAGGATAAGAAGTACCAATATCTGTGGAATTGCAAAGAATATCTTGACCCGGTGGGCATTTTATTATCTCAGAATAATTTGTTTATAGAACTGTGTAGCTGAGATACACAGGTATCATTTTAATTCCTTTATTTGCCATGGAAACAGGCGTCTAGGATAATACTGGCAACAGATGCTGATCCTCCAGGGCAGGCTCTGGCTGAGGAACTTGCTCGTCGTCTTGGTAAAGAAAGGTTTGTGTATCAGTGTGTTGCTATCATAAGCTTCGTGACGAATAAGAATGATTATAAAAGCCCTCATGTATTGTATTTAACTTGATGCAATCAGATGCTGGAGGGTCAATTGGCCAAAGAAGAATGAGAATGAAATTTGCAAAGACGCAAATGAGGTTTGTCATGGCATACATGGGTTCCTCTGACTTGCACATTATATCTTACCCCTAAAGTTGGACTGATTTTCTCATTGTAGTTACAACTTGATTAAACAGTAAACATGTTGTTCCTTTTGTTTGTGTATATGCTATCCTTAATGGCTGTTCCTGGCTGAAGTATTTGACATATGAGGCTAGTGTGGCAGTTAATAAACATGAGTTGGCTACCTCGGGTGTAAATAATAGTTGTGAATTTAGCTAAATCAATGTACAAGTTAAGGCTGTTGATATGTGCATGATACTGAACTTACATTTATATATTATTTTTAATTAATTGATTGAGGCTATCAACTGCTTAGTGCGTACCAAATTATCATATTGATCTGTAACTTCACAGGAAGTTAGTTTATATACTATGATAAATATGCAGTCAAACTCCTTGTCCTTTTAGGTCTTGTATTTTATGCAGAAATGTATACTAGAATTTACAGGCGGTCTGGGCCTGCAAGGTAGTGTGTAAGACTTGAAGTGTGAGGAAATAGTCTATTTCTAGAATATGGTTTCCAAGATGAGTTTTTATTCAACTTCAGAATTTC
Source organism: Oryza longistaminata (assembly GCA_009805545.1). Classification (NCBI taxonomy): domain Eukaryota; kingdom Viridiplantae; phylum Streptophyta; class Magnoliopsida; order Poales; family Poaceae; genus Oryza; species Oryza longistaminata. Next base: position 41,291,615 of record CM020178.1, read on the forward strand.
TATTGAGGCATAAGCTTCCTAACCCTAAATTATGGTATTAGTATTAGTAGTGCTCCCTATAAGCAAGCCTGTCCATATATCTGTGCAGATATTCTTATTAAAAATCTATAAATTTTTTTCCGTCAAGAAAAAAATCTATAATGATTTTTGTGTGCTTTGCATCTACGTCCTGATGGACCATCTGAAACATATGATCATGTATGAATCGAGTTGTTGCTGCCATTGGCTCCATTTTGTTGAAATGAGAATATGGCATCACATCATTTTGCAAGTTAGAGTTTGAGAACTTCTGACACTGGACCTCGTAATGCCCTTTTCTACTACAGGTACTGATGTTTTTAGGACCACAAGCATTGAGAAAGGTTATAGAAGACGCGGAACTGTATCCCATAAGAGGTCTTTTCTCCTTCAAAGATTTCTTCCCTGAGATCGATAATTATTATCTTGGAATCCGTGGGGATGAGCTTGGTGTTCCTACTGGATGGAAATCCATGGATGAGCTTTACAAGGTATTTCTTAGCTGCATTCAGTTATGCTCATACTTATTGCTGTATGTTGGCCGTGTATGTTGGCTTGCCTATTTTTTTTGTATTCGCTTGTTTTCTTTCGCTATATTTATTTGTTGGAGCTACCCATCTTGTTTGCATCACTCTGTTCTCGATGGCATCACTTCTTAACATTTTTTTATTTTGGGCATAGAATGTAAACAATTATTGCCCACTGTTTTTACCCCATGAATCTGCATGCATTTCCAATATAGGCATGCAGAAATTATTTGCTGACTTGACTAAGAGCAACTCAGAGAAGTGCCTCTATTTTTTCCCTTGAGTGTAACTATCACCTAAATCTGATTGTGACTTGAACCTAGATGATCTACACTTCCTAGAAGCACGGGAAATTGTGCTGTCAAACCTTTTTTATCATTCTTCCATCATAAACAATTCATCATGGTTCTGTTGTTTTCTGTTTTGTAGGTTGTTCCTGGGGAGTTGACTGTAGTAACAGGAGTGCCGAATTCTGGTAAAAGTGAGTGGATTGATGCTTTACTGTGCAATATAAATGACCAGGTTGGGTGGAAATTCGTTCTGTGCTCAATGGAAAACAAGGCAAGCAATTACTGATGGTACTAAATTAACTATTAATGTCATTGGGGAGATTCAAATAATGGTTATTTTGGTATTTAGGTCAGGGAGCATGCTAGAAAGCTCTTAGAGAAGCGCATTAAGAAACCATTCTTTGATGCTAGGTAAGTAATATATTTGTGTTTAATCTCATGATAATCCCTGTCTTTTGAGCATTTTGAGAAGCACACAGCAAAAGCCTCTGTGATTATGCCTGGGAAGTTCAATGTGAAATCCTCTCGGGATAAATGGTTTTATGAATCATATGTGCTGAGAAGTTGGACTTAAGTTGGCTGTTTGCAGTATTTGTTTTGAAGGTTATGTTGTTATGTGTAATTGGTTTAGCAATCCTTGTTTAATACAGATATGGGGGCTCTGCAGAAAGAATGAGTCTAGACGAATTTGAAGAAGGCAAGCAATGGCTGAATGAAACATTCCATCTGATCCGGTATATTTTATATCTTTTGATAACATAATTGTCACAATGGGTTAGCCAATTTCACTAAAGTCAGCTTTAGTTCATTTTTTTGCTGGGGTGTTCAGCTTCTCCAAGTATATCTGCATACTCCACATTTGCTGGTTGGGTGCAAACCATTTTCCTTTTTCCGTCAACCCTAGTCTTGTATTAGTACTCTTATTGTAGTAATATGCTGGAATGCAATAAGATCTCCTGGCTTTTCTTGGATAATATGCCTCTCCTAATGATGATTTGTATACACAGATTTACATTCTTGTTTGTGACACTGAATCTGCTTAATTAATCAGGTGTGAAGATGATTGCCTTCCATCTGTTAATTGGGTTCTCGAGCTTGCTAAAGCTGCAGTTCTAAGATATGGAGTGCGTGGTCTTGTGATTGATCCCTACAATGAACTTGATCACCAACGCCCCTCAAATCAGTAAGCATCGCCTAAGCCTCTTTTTAAGATTGAATTTGTCATTAGTGATACATGGTGTTATCATATGCTGCATTCGAACTGGCTGGTTTGGAACACCTCTCTCTATCATGGAAAACGGAGCGACTCATTAGCATGTGATTAATTAAGTGTTAGCTAAAAAAAACTTGAAAAATGGATTAATATGATTTTCTAAAGCAACTTTCCTTGGAACTTCCTTTTCCCAACTTCTACTCCCTTTTCCATGCGCACGCTTCCTGAACTCTGAACTACTAAACGGTGTGTTTTTTGCAAAAAAAAAAAAAAATTATAGGAAAGTTACTTTTAAAAATCATATTAATTCCTTTTTTTCAGATATTTTTAGCTAATATTCAATTAGTCATTCACTAATTTGCTCCTCTGTTTTGTGTGCCGAGGTTGAATGGTTCCCAACCCTCACCACCGAACACAGCCTTGGCCTCAACCATACTCGGCTCTCAAGCACTTAATTTCATGTTTGCTTTTCCTTACTGTGTTGTGCCATTGACAGAACCGAAACAGAATATGTCAGTCAGATGCTTACCAAGATTAAGCGGTTTGCTCAGCACCATTCTTGTCATGTTTGGTTTGTTGCCCACCCTAGACAGGTAAGAAGATTGAACATAGTTGCATATTAATCTTTGTAACATTATTGAATACACAATTAGCCTTACATGCTGTTACTACTTTGCTAGCTTCATAACTGGAATGGTGGTCCTCCTAATATGTATGACATCAGTGGAAGCGCACATTTCATAAACAAATGTGATAATGGAATTGTCATCCATCGAAACAGGGATCCAAACAGTGGCCCACTTGATGTTGTGCAGGTTACTTTTGCCCTCTTTATTACCTTATAAGTTAAAATCTTAATGCTTCAATTTAGGGCCTCGCCTAACTCGTGTATTTTTTTATATTATGTTGGGGTTGGATTGGGTTATCATAGGTTTGTGTGAGGAAGGTGCGCAACAAAGTGATTGGACAAATAGGAGATGCTTTCTTGTCATATGAACGGTATGTCTGTTTATGGAGCATGCTTTTATAACCATTCCATATGTCAGTTTTCTGTCTACTTTTGTATGTATCACTGTAAATAAGTACTATATCTAGTTCATATTTACCAAGTCTTCAAGCTGCTTGCTAACTAAATCACCAAATCAATCGTTTTGCCCCCACAGGGTTAGTGGTGAGTTCAGGGATGCTGATAAAGATACTGCAAAGAAGGCTGCTGTTGCAGCCGCTAATGCAGCAAAAGCCCCACAGAGGAAAGGATAGATCCGCTGATTTGATTTACTCACTCACTGACCGATCGCACAAGGTGGAGCGATATTGTTCTTGATGCTGCACACTACTGGAGACCGCGGCCAACTTCATAGTATGCTGGAGCTGACTGGTCAGTATTTTTTTTGCGACAAGACCCTTTGGAGGTCACCTGTCTGCTGCAGAATTTGGTGGGAAGACGGTTAACCTTGTTACATGGCCTACAAGACATTAATTTGGGCGATGTATATCAAAGCATCAATTGTAGTTAATTTTACACCAGGTGCTATGAACATATTGGTGGATTCTATCAGTAGGGAAACTTCATCAGATTATTATGTACTCCTATGCCCTTCCAAAAGTTGTAGTTGCTGGAAGGGCGTTTATTAATCCATCAGATGTATTTATTCCAGGCTTCCACATCTATGATCAGAATCTAATGATTTTTTATTACCCAAATTGTGGAGTCTTAAGATTCTTCTACCATGAAAAAACACATGCAAGCCAAGCTTATCGCTATCAGCCAGGTGGTGATCTGATCCCCCATCGAAGATTGCAACCGTGTAGGGTTCTGCTTTAAGTGCTTATCCCCGTTTGTTTTACTTCTCTCATTATTTATGCTCCGGCCTTTATGGACTGAGCTCTTTGTTTATTTACACCTTGTCATTTTGGCTGTTTCTGTTAGGCAAACATCTGGAGCTGGAGTGCTGGACACTCGAGCAAAGGGCAAAGCTGTGGGCTGTGGCTGGCAATGGCATCTGGAACGGCGCATTGCCTCCCTCTGGTGTGCTTCAGTTGCAACTGGTATGGGGCCAGTGCACACTTTGTCCTGTCCATTGCTACTCCTTGTAGTACATAATACTACCACCTTTTTCCAGCTCGCAATGCAATTAAACGATCTCACTTAATGCAAATCCTACGTATGAACAGTTGAACAATACTCCTGTAGTATAACACAGCTGTCCAGTCAAGCACCCAAGCTGTCAGATTAACAACAAGACCCCACAAATAAAGCAAAGAACAGCCTATCATTAGCACAGCAATAGCCATCTCACTTCTCTCTGGCTCTGTCCTTCCTGCCACACAAAAGGGGGGTGAAAAAAGAAAAAGAAAAAGGAAAAACCAGCAAATTGCAACGACTCAACGAGCTAGCCGTTGTTGGTTGGTTGCGGCTGCGAGCTTGGGCACCGCAAAAGCGAACCGGGCCCCAGCCCACCGGCCCAACGGCTCCTCCCCCTGCACACGTGTCCCCACCCCATTGGCTCCCTCGCCATAGCCGTTGCTCTTGTCTATATAGCCCACCCGTTTGTTCCCTCTCGGTCTCACTCCCCACCTCTTCTTCTTCTTCTCTGACACGATCACAAAAAATTTTGCATATTTTGTTTGTTGTTGCTTGTGCTTGGTGTGTTTTGTTGTTGGCAGCCATGGCGGTGGAGGTCGTGTCTGAGGGTGCGGAGGTGGCGGCGCCGGAGACGAAGGAGGTGACGGCGAAGGCGGCGGCGGATGAGGCGGTGACGCTGGCTGCCGTCGTGTCCAAGAACGCGTCGTTCAGGGAGGAGAGCAACTTCCTGGATGATCTCAAGGACGGCGAGAGGAAGGCGTTGGCTGAGCTCCGTGCCAAGGTGGAGGAGGCCATCGTTGAGGGCAAGTTGTTCGATGATGGCAAGGTGGAGGCCAAGAAGAAGGCCACCACGATACCGACGACGACGACGGCGAGGCACTCCCGGCGGAGCTCGCTGACGTGCTACCTCGACGGCGCGGACCGGGAGGGCCACCCGGTGTGCTACAACGCGCTCGGCGTGTTCGCCGACGACGCCGTGTACAAGAAGGCGCTCGGCACGGAGGAAGGCAAGGCGAGGTTCCTCCGGTGGAGGGTGCGCGCCATGGAGAGCCACGTGGCCAAGCTCGACCTCAGGCCCGGCGGCGTCGCGTCGCTGCTGCAGGTGACGGACCTCAAGAACTCGCCGGGGCCGGCCAAGAAGGACCTCCGCGTCGCCATGAAGCAGGTGCTCGACCTCTTCCAGGACAACTACCCTGAACTCGTCGCAAGAAACGTGAGTACTCCTTGTGATTTACTTTCATTTCTCTTGCTGCCCAATTTAGATCCAAAATGTGTCAGATTTTAACTGAATTTTGTGCCAATTGAACTACAGATTCTGATCAATGTGCCGTTCTGGTACTACGCGTTCAGCACCCTCTTCTACCCGTTCATGACGCAGAGGACCAAGAGCAAGTTCGTCATTGCTCGGCCCTCCAAGGTCACCGAGACCCTCCTCAAGTAAGAACCAACCAAATTCACAACAATCTTGTTGCATCAATTGCTATATGTTGATCAATTTCATGCGTAATTTTGGAGCAAACTTGACAAAAAAAAATGTGTGCTTCTTCTGAAGGTACATTCCCATTGAAGCCATTCCAGTGAAGTACGGTGGTCTGAAGCGCGACGACGACACCGAGTTCTCGGCAGAGGACAGTGAAGTCACAGAGCTCGTTGTCAAGGCAAGCTCCACCGAAACCATCGAGATCGAAGCCACAGAGGTATAAAACACGATTTAGTTTGAACAAAATTTTCTCAAAACCAAAATTTGTATCTGCAAGAGTTGCTTAGCATCAGCCAAATCTTCGTGTTTCAGGGTGACACTACGCTGACATGGGACCTGACCGTGCTGGGATGGGAGGTGAACTACAAGGAGGAGTTCGTGCCGAGCGAGGAGGGCTCGTACACCGTCATCGTCAGGAAGGGGAAGAAGATGGGGTCGTCGGAGGAGGCGGTCCGCAACTCGTTCCGCGCCGGCGAGCCCGGGAAGGTGGTGCTCACCGTCGAGAACCTGACGCACAGGAAGAAGAAGGTGCTGTTCAGGCACAAGGCCAAGAGCGCCTGTGCCAAGAAGTGCTGAGAATCTGGGCTTTCGCTGCTCGTTGTGGTGAATTCTTTTGGAGGCCGCTGAGATGCGTGGATTCGTTCTATTCTTTTGTGTGTGTGAGAGAGATATCATTTTGTTTGTAAGAAGTATGTGGAGATTGTTTCATTGATTTACCTGAGAATATAAAGAATCGGATGATTACAGAGCTAATCTTACTTGTTCAAGCATAACGCAACAATTTTAGTCAACTCAAACAAATGGGCCAGTTCTTTGTCATTATTGAAACATGTTGAAAAGTTTGCTCTACAAGTTTGAAAAGTTTGCTCTACACTTTGGAAAGTACTTTCTCAAAAAAACAAACATTTTCTAAAATATTTATTTTATAATCAAGTTGATAACCCAGGGCAGAATTGAAGTTCAAACACGCAGAGGTGGCATTCCACCTCGAGCCCTGCAAAGCGAAAGTTCAGTTTCATATGCATTCCACCTCAAGCTTTGCTACATAGTACTTCCAACAGTTAGGGTGTGTTCGAGGAGAAGGAGATTGGAAAGATACGCAAAACTAGGTAAGCCATTAGCTCATGATTAATTAAGTATTAACTATTTTAAATTTTAAAAATGGATTAATATGATTTTTTAAAGCAACTTTCATATAGAAATTTTTTGCAAAAAATACACCGTTTAGTAGTTTAAAAAGCGTGCGCGTGGAAAACGAGACACAATCTCCTCTATCTCCCAAGAACGAACAGTGCCTTAATCCACCTCAAGACAATAATGTTGAACATACCATTAACCCAGATAAAAATAGTCTGACAAGGCAACATAGCATTTGGAAATAATAACATTAACCTAGCATCTAACAAGCACCCCCAATCAACGATGGTAACTAGTAGTAGCAAATGTCACAAGGGATATCTATATAGCTCAAACATGCAGAGAGGTGGCTTAGGCAGCAACCTCCTCGTCGTCCTCTTCCTCCTCATAGTCCTCCTCAGCGGTGGCGTCCTGGTACTGCTGGTATTCAGCTACCAGGTCGTTCATGTTGCTCTCAGCCTCGGTGAACTCCATCTCGTCCATTCCCTCACCAGTGTACCAGTGCAAGAAAGCCTTCCTCCTGAACATGGCGGTGAACTGCTCACTGACACGGCGGAACATCTCCTGGATTGAGGTCGAGTTGCCGATGAATGTGGATGCCATCTTCAGGCCAATGGGTGGAATGTCACACACACTCGACTTGACATTGTTAGGGATCCACTCCACGAAGTATGACGAGTTCTTGTTCTGGACATTCAGCATCTGCTCATCAACTTCTTTGGTGCTCATCTTTCCACGGAACATGGCTGAGGCTGTGAGGTAGCGGCCATGGCGGGGGTCAGCAGCACACATCATGTTCTTTGCATCCCACATCTGCTGGGTCAGCTCTGGTACAGTGAGGGCACGGTACTGCTGGGATCCCCTGGAAGTCAGAGGAGCGAATCCAACCATAAAGAAGTGGAGCCGTGGGAAAGGGATCAAGTTGACAGCAAGCTTCCGGAGGTCAGAGTTCAACTGGCCAGGGAAGCGGAGGCAGCAGGTAACACCACTCATTGTTGCAGAGATAAGATGGTTGAGATCACCGACTGAAAAAACAAAGTAAAAATCATTAAGAACCACAAGGCACAATCTCATATAAACTAGACAAGACCTAGCTTTAACAAATATATGCTCCCAGAAGATTACCATAAATTGAAAAGTCATTTTTTCTTCTATCATGCTATACTAATTATACAAGATACTCCCTCCGTTTCACAATGTAAGTCATTCTAACATTTCCCACATTCATATTGATGTTAATGA